>CAUYUJ010016823.1:2500-42500 GCA_963575745.1 Prorocentrum cordatum | reverse complement strand
TGGTGTGCATCTTGGCAGCGCTCCTGCAAAACAGAGCGCGGGCTCCGAGCTGTCGACCCTGCCTTCGGGCCCCTTGCTGCTCCTCCCGCTCCTCCTGCGGGTGCTGCGCGTGCTCCCTCGGCTGACGCCGCTCCGCGCGCCCCCAAGCCGCGTGGTGGTCACGGGCGCCGTGGTGCGCGCAGCTGCCATGACGTGCGCAGTCGCTGCGGCGTGCACAGGTGCTGTGGGCCCAAGAGATCCGAGCGTTTTTTTTCGGCCCGAGCAAATCGTCGCAATCGTTTCGCACACTGCAATGTTGAGACGTTCGTGCCCCAACGATTTTCCGGAGTTTGGCTCCGTCGGTGCCTTCAGGTGTGCGCAAAGCTTGTGGTGTACGCAGGCACTGTGGTGCACAGGGGGTGATGAAACAGCAGTTGTGGTGCACACAGGCGCCCTGGTGTGCACAAACAATGTGATGTACAAAGGCGTTGCGGTGTACACGGCTGCTATGGTTTATACAATTGCCGTGGCGCACACACACATACCATTTCTGCAGCAGTCCTGGTGCACAAAAGCCTTGTGGTGTACAGAGCCCGCGTTCTGTGCACAGGCAGTGTGGGCTTGGACGACGACGACGACGACGCAATTAGGCGGCGCGCGTCGGTTGGTGCGCGCCGCGGCCCCCGTTGCCGTTTCCCTCCCTGCCCCCCCCCCGGGTGTTCTGGGTTGCTTAATAAGCGTGGGGGGATGCCCCCCCGATGGGGGTCAACCTCGCCTCGTCGTCGCGCCTCGATGGGGGTCGGAGCGTCTTCGGCGCGCGGTGGCTGCCCGCGACGGGGGTCGGTGTGGGGCTGTTGGCGGGGGTGACGCGCCCCCGACGCTTATCAAGACACTCGGAGTAACATGTTTTATCCTCCAGGATTTGATTAAAAGGTCTCGATCTCGAATCACCGAACGGTCCTGGGATATGACAGGGGCGAATCATGCCAGAGAAGTCCGCGGTGCCCGATACATCCTCCAGCACCGCCTGGTCTCCGAGATCTTCGACCTGTCCTGGTCAGGCTTTGTCCATGCCCTGGCTTCGTCTCACGGGAAGGCCGCTGCTGTTTGTTGCATGATTTTCGACCCCGAAAATAATCCGCCGGGTCGGTTTTAGAGGTCGCCGCGGCGGTCGCGGCAGCCACAAATCGTGGCAAGGCTTTTGTCAAGGAGTGGCATGCCCCTCTTCCACCCCCCTCGCTCTGCGATGCAGACGTGGCCCATAATTGACAACAGAGCGACAGAGAATTGCAACATTGTATGTCCAACACGGGCAGTCCTGTTTCTTTGGCTAGGGTCGGACACGCGCAGAGGGAAGGTATGGGGAAGGGGGAGGGCTTCTTAGAAACACCCCTGCTTCTTAGAAGACGCGGGCCCTATCTGTAGATGCAGGGCCAGCGCCTTCTAAAAAGCATCCTTCTTTCAAGAAGCCTTCCCCCTCCCCCTACCCCTTCGTTCGCGCCGCCAACTGGGGTCGATCATCACGCAACTCAACGAGCTGTTTTGGAAACCCATCTCAACATGAAGGCCGCCGAAGGTCACTGAATGCCGCTGAAATCCACTAGAGGCAGCTCAATGGCATTTGAAGGCAGCTAAAGGACACTAGAGGCAGGCCGCTAAAGGTTACTAAACCGAAGCGGTATATGTTAGAACACCAGCTGAGCTACTTCACGCATCGGAGTCGACTGCGCCGACACTGGCGCGCGAGCTGCCCGCGTAAGGTCGCGCGTGAGCGCCCTCGTTTCAAATGTGGCGTTCGGCGCGGGCGGCCCGCGTAAGCCGCGGCGTGAGGTCGCTGCGGTCCACCCGCGTAGCAAGGACGGGCTATTTTCCCAAGCGTACCCTTGCACCCATGCTTCCTCGGACCATCCCTGGCCATTTTGGTTGGCCGCGTCCCGCTCGAAAATGTTCGAAGTCGGCGTCCAGAGGCCCTTGCGTCTTCTTCGCGGTTACTTATCAAACGGGCCGACTGTATGTCATCTCGCGTAAGCCGCGCTTCTTCTCGTCGCTCAGCCCCAGACATGTGACGTCCTGATGTTTCAATACAGGGTCCCTGGAAGTCCCGACCCTTTCCCCGGGACCGGTTTCTCATCCCGAGTCGCTTTCTGACGGTCCCGAGGCGAGGGCCTCCCGAGGCCGAAAACGGCGGAACACCCGCCGCCCTGATCTTCTCACGACGCGATCATGTCTGGGGCTGTCTCGGTTTGCCCGCCCCCCTAGATTCGGATGCAACTCCTCGGAGGTCAAATTCTGATTTAGCCCTGGTCCGCAATCCCGCTTAATGCGGCTTAATTCCGCTCAATCCCGCTTAATCCAGGTTAAGCTTGTTTAATCCCACTGAATCCGGCTTGATCCCGCTCAATCCGAGGCCCCACTTGTCGTAACAGCCCCCCAGTGGGGCTTAATCCTCCGTACTCCTTCCGACGAAAACCTCTCAGAGTTGCCTCCTAACCTGTGGTCAAAACGGGTCCATGCCTTCCGCCTCTTGGGTTACGCTGGGCCCGTCCCTCTTCAGGGGGAATATTCAAGAATAGTCCAGACATAGTCTGGAGCATTTTTTGGGGCATATTTGGAGTATTTTTGGATTATTTCTTTTTTTTTTTCGTCCAAAATCCCCCTGTGGGGGGACAGGCCCGACCTGCCCCTGGGGCGTCGGTTCCCCCTTCGACCGCCCGCCGCCCAGGCCGGCGGCGCCAGGCCCCCCGCGAGGCCCGACGACGACCGGCTCCTGGGCGGCCAGGGCCGCTGTGGCGGCGGCGAGGACCCCGCCGCCGGCGGCACCTGGCAGGGCAGGGCCTCTCGGGGCTCCAGGAGAGGGGAGGAAGAGGAGGAGGGGACCCTCATCATCGTCATCATCATCACCATCACTGCCATCATCATCATCATCATCATCATCATCATCATCATCATCATCATCATCATCATCATCATCATCATCATCATCATCATCATCATCATGCATCAGCATCAGCATCAGCATCAGCATCATCATCATCATCATCATCATCATCAGCATCATCATCATCATCAGCATCAGCATCAGCATCAGTGTCAGCATCATCAGCATCATCAGCATCAGCATCATCATCATCGTCATCGCCGTTATCATCATCATCATCACCACCATCATCATCAGCAACATCAGCGTCAGCATCCGCATCATCATCATCATCACCATTATCATCATCATCAGCAGCATCAGCGTCAGCATCAGCATCATCATCATCAGCATCATCATCAGCATCATCAGCATCATCATCAATATGGTCTTGTCGGGCATGCCCCTCTTCAGGTTGAATCTCCAAGCATAGTCTGGAGGCATTATCCGAGTGGCTTAGGCAACCCGTTCTCCTCCTCTCCTCCTCTCCTCCTCCTCCTCCTCCTCCTCCTCCTCCTCCTCCTCCTCCTCCTCCTCCTCCTCCTCCTCCTCCTCCTCCTCCTCCTCCTCCCCCTCATCAACCTCCTCCTCCTTCTCTTCCTCCTCCCCCTCCCCTCCTCCATCTCCTCTTCCTCCTCCTACTCTTACCTCGGGCCTGGTCCCGCCGCCGCCGCCGCCGTCGTCGCCGGGGGGCCGCGGAAGGCCTTCTCAAGCAGCGGCGAAGCGTCCTGGCTCGCCTATATCCCTACCAAACAATGTTCTAAGAACCTTTTTGTGGTTTCCACGACATGTTCTTAGAACATTTCTGGCGGAGTCTGTCTTGTTTTTATCACATCGGGTTTATGTTCTAAGAACATTGTTTTTGTTCTTAGAACATTTTTTGGGTTCTAAGAACATTTCGTGGTATGACTATAGGACTGCCGGGACGGTCGGTCCCTGCTCAACCTTCCGGATATTCGGAGGGCCCTTCGAGGGTCCTTTGGCTGGCGGGCCTCCACGCAGGGGGGCCTCGATAACCCCAGGGCTTATCTCGACCTCTCCAATTCCATTCGATCCGATTCCGGTGGCCTCCGATGCCGATTGGATTCGGCCTGGGATTTCGATGCGGGTTCCGATTTCTTGCTGGACGGCCTTCTCGCATGCCGATGTCCGCCGATTCGATTTCTCCCGACTCGGCTGCCGATTTCCGTCGATCCGATTCATTTCGATCGCCGATCCGCTTTATCGTTTCGATTCTGGGCTCTCCTGACAACCGAGGATGGGATTGATTCATCTCAACTGCCTGGGGGGCCCACACTCCTGGTCGGTGACCAGCTCAGGAGCCTGCCCCGTCAGAGATGGTGGGAGAAGGAACGAAGAGACGCACGTAGTGACGTATAGCGGGCAACTGGGATGAACAGGGAGACCTCTGTGAGCAAGGGGGTGGTTTGGGAGGGCCTCTTCGGGCCATCCCTGGGGCCCGCGGGGGTTGCGAGGGGGTGATAAGGAGGAGGAGGAGGAGGAGGAGGAGGAGGAGGAGGAGGAGGAGACAATGGCAGCACCTACAGACAGGACTACATGCCGTGAGCGAGCGAGCGAGGAGGAGGGGGAGACACATCGCCTCTTGGAGCACTCTTCGGGCTCTTTTGGGGAGTGTTGTTGTCATGCTGGGGCCCTCTTGGGGAGCCTTGGGGCCCTCTTGGGGCCATATTGTGGCTCTCTCGGGACCCTCTCGGGAGCCCTTCAGGGGCTCGTCATCTTGGAGGCCATCGATCAGCGAAGGTGGGGTCATATAGTGCTCTTCCCAGGTCCATCAGATTCGCCTTCGGGCGCCCTCTTGAGGCGCTCTCGGGGCGATCTCGAGCGCTCTTGGGCCCCGTCTGGGGGTCCTTTTGGGCACTTCGTGTGGCTCTCTTGGGCCATCTGGGGCCATCTTGAGGCTTCAAAAGCGCATCGGAAGCGAAACGGCGAGAAGGCAACCATCAAGGACTTCCTAAAGGGTTTGAAGGATTGTGACCTCTTGGGGGGTCCTGGGGGCGCTCCGAGAGCACTTGGAACCGTCTTGGATCGATATGTGAAGCCTCCTGAAGCATGTTGGAAACAATATTGAGCTATCTTCGGCTATCTTGAGCCATCTTGTAGGCCATCTTGGCGCCATCATAGGCGAACAAGGACCTTGCAGCACCTCCCTATCACACCTCAGGCAGGGGAGGGGGATGGCATCCTCCCCGAAGAGACGAGGGCTTCCGAAGAGGAAATGATGAAGTCGTTAGACCACCTACGCCCAACTGCCTGATGAGATGATGGACATATTCGGAGGACTAGGGCAAACATATATCCACATCCACTGCCCCCTGTCTTTTTTCCACAGACGATGTATATGTCATACTCCAGGGATGCGAAGGAGTCTTCGATTTGCCCACATGTGTCATCTGGTTCTTGCATGCTCATGCCCAACGTGATCGTAGACCACGCCTTGCACTTCAATTGCCGCACGTCTCCGTCGGAGACAGCGGAGGCCCAGGGCGTGCCTTCCTTGGCCTTGGGCCCGCGCCATCCTTCAGCAGTCACTCCTTTCCTGGTCCTCCTGGAGCTCCCTCCGAAACCAGAGCGCGGGGACCGGACAGCAGGTCCATGGCCCGCTCGGGGCCCATGGGAGCAGGAGGAGGAGGAGGAGGAGGAGGAGGAGGAGGAGGAGGAGGAGGAGGAGGAGGAGGAGGAGGAGGAGGAGGCCGCGGACCTCTTGAAGCCTCTCCAACGATTGCAGCCGGGGGGCGCCTCGCTCCGCCCATGGGCGGGGAGGGGGCGGACAAAAGGGCGCGTGGCTCGCCGCTTGGCCCCTTCGCGCCGCGAGCAGTGCGCATCTGCAGCGGGCGCGAGGGCTTCGGGTGTGCAGCGGGCCAACCTCGAGGGGGGGCACGGGTTTCAGCCAGTGCCGGGGGGGGGGGGGGGGACGCTGACGGGCGGTGGTGGTGGTGGATGAGAGGGAGGAGGAGGAGGAGAGAGGAGGAGGAGGAGGAGGAGGGAGGAGGAGGGGAGAGGAGGAGGGGGAGGAGGAGGAGAGGAGGGAGGAGGGAGGAGGAGCAGGAGCAGGAGGAGGAGGAGGAGGAGGGGAGAGGAGGAGGAGGAGGAGGGGGAGGAGGAGGGGAGGAGGAGGAGGGGGAGGGGGAGGAGGAGGAGGAGGAGGAGGAGGAGGGAAACGAGTCCCGAGCAGAGCAGCGCGCACCACGACCACGACGCCGCCGCCGACGACGGCGGCGGAGACGAGGCGCACCGCACGGGCGGGGCGGGGCGGCGACGCCCTGCGAGCGCCGGCCCCCGGGCCGTGCGGGCACCCGCCCGGCTGCTCGCCGGAGGGGCGCGCCTGGCCCGCGGGGGCCGGCGCGGGCACCCGCCCGAGCGGCCAGCGCGGGCCATTTTACAGGAGGGGAAAAAACACACAGACACAATGAATCGTCGATTCCCCAGCAAATATCGGAAAATATGGGAAGTGGGCGGGAAGACAAAAACCAAGAAAATATGGGAACATCTGGGGGATCCTTTCATTTGTGTGTATTTATATGTGTGTCCCTGTTTCCCTTCAATTTCGGACGCCCGAAATGGGTACGGAAAGAATGGGTGCAGTGCCCAACAGCAGTTCCTGTTCTTTTTGGGCAGGATTCGCTGTCCGCGCCGCCGCGGCCTGTGCCTATTCGAGGCAGGAGGCCGCCTGCCCAACAGCGGCCGCTGTTGGTTTGGAGCAACGTTTGTTGCTGTGCACTGTGCCCATCTTTTCCGTACCCATTTCGGGCGTCCAAAGTCAGGAGGGGAAAAAAAACACAGACACAATTAATCGTCGATTCTCCAGAAAATATGGGAAAATATGGGAAGTGGGGGGGAAGACGAAAAGCCAGAAAATATAGGAAAATATGGGACATCTTTTTATTTGTGTGTATTTATTTGTGTGTTCCAGGGCCCCTTCACAAAGCCATGAGGCCCGATGTGGTCCATTTTCGATTGCCGCGCAGGCGGCGCGCAGGTGCCAGGTGCAGCCCTGCTCCGGCAGAGGCACCCGCGGGGCCCGAGCCGAGCGAGCCTGCATTCTCGGGTATCCACTCTGTGCCTGCGCGCGTGCTCGCGCCAGGCTTCCAATTAGGAGGGGAACCAGGGTGCGTCACGTGGCCGCAGCCGCTTCCCAGGGGGCCCAGGGAGCGTCCTGAGCAAGATTCCAAGGACTCCGAGGGGAGGTTGGCCCCAGAAGGGGAAACCGCGCCCCAAGAGACCTCGACGCATCGACCCTCCCCCCACCGACCAAACACCGCCCGACCAACCAACCACCGCCCCGTTTCGAATTTCGTGTGGATCTGATGTGGCGCAATCGTCGTGACAGCGGGGGAGGTCTGGTCTCGTGGCTCCAACGACTGTGTCGATGGCGACTCTGTGGACGCCTCGGTTTGTCTCGACCCGGACTCGTCGTCATCCTGCTTTCGTCTTATGCAAGCGGACCGCCAGATGGGAAGGGCGCTTCTCGCTCTGGAAGTATGGACACCTGGGAGGGGCCCCTCGAGCGCACGAGTCGAGGCGATCACCCCTGTGCCGCTCAGGCGAAGATAGCCGAGCTGGGTCTTCTGGGCAATCGTCTCGTGTGATCGGGGCGACTGAAAAGGAGCCCATGAGCGCAAGAGGAGGAGGAGGAGGCGGAGGAGGACGAGGTGGATGATGATGATGCTGATGATGATGATGATGCTGATGATGATGATGATGCTGATGATGATGATGATGATGATGATGATCATGATGATGATGATGATGATCCCGATGATGATGACGATGATGATGACGATGACGATGACAATGATGATGATGATGATGATGATGAGGATGAGGATGAGGATGAGGATGAGGATGAAGCTGCTGCTGATGATGATGCTGATGATGATGCTGCTGCTGCTTCTGTTGCTGCTGCTGCTTTTGATGATGATGATAATGATGATGATGCTGGTGATGATGATGCTCATGCTGCTGCTGCTGATGATGATGATGATGATGATGATGATGGTGAACGTGATGATGATGATGATGATGATGATGATGATGACGATGATGCTGATGCTGTTGATGATGACGATGATGATGCTGCTGATGATGATGATGACGATGATGATGATGATGATGATGATGATGATGATGATGATGATGATGATGATGATGATGATGATGATGATGATGATGTTGCTGCTGCTGCTGCTGCTGATGATGATGATGATGATGATGATGATGAGGAGGAGGAGGAGGAGGAGGAGGAGGAGGAGGAGCAGGAACTCAGGGCGCGGCGCCACCTACCACCAGGAGAACCGCCCGCAACTCTGAGCTCTGCAGCAGAGGAGGAGGAGGAGGACGGCGACGGCGACGAGCAGCACCTCATTGCTTCGATCATCCCCTCCCCCGGCGAGGAGGCCGAGATCGAAGCCGAGGCCCTCCTCCTCCTCCTCCTCCTCCTCCTCCTCCTCCTCCTCCTCCTCCTCCTCCCTGCTCTCTCCTCCCTCCTCCTCGCTCCCTCCCTTCGCCTCCGCCTCCGCCTCCTTCTTCTCTTCGTCAACATCATCCTTCGCTTCTCCTCGTCGTCCCCCCTCCTGCGTCCTCTGTCCGCCTCCACCCTCCTGCGTCCTCCTCCTCCTCCTCCTCCTCCTCGCCCTCCCCCCTCCTCCCCCTCCTCCTCCTCCTCTTCCTCCTCCTCCTCCTCCTTCTCCTCCTCCTCCATCATCCCCCCCCCCGGCGAGGAAGCCGAGAGCGAAGCCGAGGCCTTTGACCCGCCGCCGGCCTCCTCGGGGCCCGCCGCGGCCGACGCCCAGGCGGCCCCCCCGAGCGAACGCCGAGCCTTAAGCCAGGCCTGTCCCTCTGCAGGAGGACTATTCAACAATAGGTGAAAAATAGTCTGGGGACGATGTTTTGAAGATTTTTTGTCTATTTTGGTTTTTCTTTTGGTACTTCTGATTTTTCACCCAGACTCCGCCTGTACGAGGACATGCCCGACCTGAGCCGAGACGGCCGCCTCCCGCCGCGGTGGCCCCCGGCGGCGTCCGGCGGCCCCCGGCGGCCCTCGAGACCAGTGCGGCGGCCCTCGGCGCCAACGCGGCGGTCCTCGGCACCGCCGCGGGGGCTCGCTGCTCCTTGGGTTAATTCGGGCCTGTCCCTCTACAGGGCGAATCTTCAAAAATAGTAAAAAATAATCAGGGGACTATGTTTTGACTCTTTTTGAGCATTTTTGTTGAATTTTTTCTGTGCTTTTCAATTTTCGCCCAAAATCCCCTGTAAGGGGACAGGTCCGACTCAATCCTTGGGTCACTCCGAGGGTGTCAGGCGATCGAAACATGAATCAAGGGAGCGTGGATTAGCGACGGGTCCCGCTTCCACGGGAAATCGAGTATTTCCGCCGCCGAGCGAGGCGGCTCTGGCCGCATTTTGAGGAGGGCCCGGTTCATGGATCTGGCGACCGCGCGACAAATCCATGGATCGCTAATCCATGTTTGGGCGCCCCCGAGTGTGTTCCTCGAGCCCTCCTGGCCCTCCTCGCGCACCCCAGGCACTTCTGGCGGTGCCCCGCAGGGGCCTCGTTCCTTGCCTCCAGCGTTCCTCCTTGCGACAGACCGACAGCGGGGTCGTCGAAGCCCCCGGGGACCCACGTATGGAAGAGTGTGGAGCGCCAGGTGTCAGGGCTCGGCGCCGCCGCGGCCTCCAGCAGCCCAGCCGCCGCCGCGGCGGGTCGTGCACGTGCCCCCCAGTCGTGTTCTCGGCGCCGCCGTCGTCCTCCTCTCGGCGTAGCGTTTTCGGACGTGCTTGCCTGCTTTCGGCCTGAGTGTGGCTCCCTCGCCCCTTTGGCCTCGCCGTCGCTCCCCGCCCTGCGAGCTCCCCCTTCCCTGTGCCTCGCTGTGCTATGGCACACCCCGCTTCTCTACTGTGCGTTCGAAACCACACATGGGCCCCTGGGTTCAAAGCCGACGTTGCCGCGCGAGGATTGGCGCAACATGCGAGCGTCGCCTGGCAATCCGCCAAGACATTGAAAGACACAAAGACGTGCGACGACACCATATACATAGCATCATATTACCCATATTCTGGGACACACGCCTCTTGTGAAATCTTGGTTAGCTTGGCATCGATGTATCGTTCGATGTCGAAGCATAAACAGGAGGAGGAGGAGGACCAGTGGAAACCCAAGATTTGGATTTAACCCTCCCTCCAAGCTCCCTCTTCATAGGCCCCTACAACGGTTTATTCCCATTGAGGGAACTGCTTCGTTGGAAGGCAACAGTTTGAATATCCTGAAGCGTACCAAAACATTGTTCTCGGGATTTTAACGCCACGTATAAACCTGACTGCTGCGTCTTGACGATCCAGAGTTGTGAGGGAAGGCCATTTTTTGGACGCGACGAAACATAACTGTTGCGCCCGCATTATCTTGAATCCGTCCAAAGCACCATTTCTGGAACATTGATCATGGGAATCCGTGAATCTCTTGCATTTGTTGTGAAAAAACGAATGTGCGCGGCGCTACGTCGACAGCCGCAATCCGTGAAGCTCGTGCTGCAAGTTTTTACAACGAATGTGCGCGGCGCTAAGGCGAGAGCCACATTGTGAAACTCACCCGCCCTTCATCCGTGAAGCTCTTGCACATGTTTAAGACGAATGTGCGCGGCGCTAAGGCGAGAGCCACATTTTGAAACTCATCTGCCCTCAATCCGTGAAGCTCTTGTTGCAATTGTTTGAGACGAGTGTGCGCAGCGCTAAGGCGAGAGCCACATTTCGAAAACCAACCGCCCTCAATCCGTGAAGCTCTTACAGATGTTTAACACGAATGTGCGCGGCGCTAAGGCGAGAGCCACATTTCGAAAACGACCCGCCCTCAATCCGTGAAGCTCTTGCACTTGATTAAGACGAATTTGCGCGGAGCTAAGACGAGAGCCACATTTTGAAAGCGACCCGCCCACCATTTGTGAAGCTGGTGTCACTTTTTGAACTTCAGAGTCATACATGATGAGGAAGTCTCAGGCGAAACCGGCCCGCCCTAACAACTGGCCTCGGGGTGCGACAGAGAAGAGTTATCTCTGAGGAGAAGGAATGGAGGAGGAAGAGGAGACGGAGGAAGAGGAGGAGGAGGAGGAGGAGGAGGAGGAGGAGGAGGAGGAGGAGGAGGAGGAGGAGGAGGAGAGACAGGGGAAGATCGGAGGAGAGCGCGTGGATTAGCGATTGGTTCCGCTTCCGTGCAGACTCGGCGCGTTCCGTCGCCAAATCAGGCGGGATTGGCATCGAGTTTCGGGGGGTACTTTCCCCGACCCGTGGATGTGGCGCCCACGCGCCAGATCCACGGATCCGCAATCCATGTTCACGTGCGCCAGACGGAGGAGGAGGAGGAGGAGGCGGCGGCGGCGGCGGCGGAGGCGGAGGAGGAGGCGGAAGCGGAGGCGGAGGAGGCGTGCGGCGGGGGACCTTTCCCGTGCATGTTCGGTTTCGCGCGAGTTCTTTTAAGGGGGCTCGATGATGGAGGATGCTCCTCGAGGGCCCGCGCCGAGAATCAGACAAGCCCGTCTGATCGATGCCAAGGGACGAGGAGGGGGGGGAGGGATGGAGGGGCAGGCCCGTGTGTTCCGAGGCGTCCCGAGGACGAGGGAGGGGGAGAGGGGCAAGAGGGGGCCTGGGGACGAGGCGGAGAGGGGAGGTGGAGGGGGCTGAGGCGGAGCGCGGCAGCCGAAGTCGAGGGTCGAGGGGTCTGGGAGGGTGGGAGGCCGAAGAAGGCGAAGGGGGTGATCCTCCTCCTCCGCCTCCTCCTCCTCCTCCTCTTCCCCCTCCCTCCCCCTCCCCGCTCGCCGCTCCAGTCGCCGCAGGCATGCTCCAGCGCGCCCGCGGGCGGCGGCCGCAGGAGTGCGCCGCCGGCCGCCGCTGCAGGCGGCCCCTCCTCTCGGGCTCCGGTGGCCTCCCGGGGGTCGGGCGTGGCGCCATCCGGCGGCGAGCCCTCCTTCTCCTCCTCCTCCTCCTCCTCCTCCTCCTCGTCCTCGTCCTCATCCTCCTCTTTACTCGGCAGCGGGTGGCGCAGCATCCTCCTCCACAATTACTCGATATGAAAATACTCTCCCTCTTCCCCTGATGGCGTCCGGGTGATGGTCGCGCACCCTCCGCGTACTGTTTTTTTACACACAGGATGCCCGGGAAACCCCGGGAAACGACTCTCGCTGAGGCGCCGGCGTCATTTTTTCCCAAAGTGCTGCTCTCGTTGAGGCGCCGGCCTCATTTCTGCTCCCGAATCGTTCCGAATCGTGCTCCCGCTGCAGCGTGGGCCTCATTTTCGGATCGGTGTTTGGCCTCCGTCGTTCAGGATGGCGTTCTCGCCCCAGCGCGGGCCTTTTTCTCGCGCGCCCATCCGCCCGCCACCACCGCGCCGCACCGCCACCACCACCACCACCACCACCACCACACCACCACCACCACCACCACCACCACCACCACCACCACCACCACCACAACCACCACCACCACAAGCACCAGCACCACCAGACCACCACCACACCACCACCAGCACCACCACCACCACCATCACCACCACCACCACCACCACCACCACCACCACCTACCACCACCACCACCACCACCACCACCACCACCACCACCACCACCACCACCACCACCACCACCACCACCACCACCACCACCACCACCACCACCACCACCACCACCACCACCACCACCACCACCACCACCACCACCACCACCACCACCACCACCACCACCGACAACCACGCACACACGCACGCACGCACGCACGTGCACCACCACCCACTACGCACGCGCGCGCGGAGCCACAGGTCCGCTACGACACGCGTCCGCGGATAGAGAAAATCAGCGCCATGGTAAGGGATGGGAGGGAGGGGTAGGACGTCAGATATGACGCGAGCGCACCTAGCTTGTCCTCCTCCCCCTCCCCCTCCTCCTCCTCCTCCGGCGTGGGGTCGGGCCTGGGGGGGAAGGTGAGAGGGCGGCGGCCCTGCGAGTGACCTCGGAGGCCCCAGGCCGGCGGCGAGCGCAGCTTCCTGGCGGGTGGTCGGCCTCGGGATGCGTTGCAGCGGCTGCGCCTCGCCGAGAGCGCGTCGGCGGATGCCCGGGTCGTCCCGACCTGGGCGCCCAGGGGCCCGAGCCAGGGCCCGAAAGCTGGACTCGGCGGCGCGCCCAAGGGGGGGGACTGTCTTTGACTGTACTAAGCTCGTTGCAAGTAGCTTGAGCGCAGCGGCCAACAGGACTGGCACAGGCTGCACACGAGAAGCCCGAGAGCATGGACGCTGAGCTGCTTCCGCTCTCGTCCCGAAAACTGTCGGGAGAGAGGTATTGGCGCTGCGGGAGGGGAAGAGAGGAATCATAGATTGGGGGAAGAGAGGAATCTTATAAGAGAGAGGAGGAGTTTGCAGCTCCGTGCGAAGAGAGACATCAGCGGAGCCCTGCTTCGTTGCCCATAGCAGGGCAGCCCTCGAGGCAAAGAGCAGTACAAGGTTGGAAAAAGGAGAAACCTGCCTAGGTGTGCCGTCCAGGTTGCGGTCGGCTGAAGGAGAGGGAAGAGCTGGAAGGAGGGCCAAATTGGCCAGGCTGCCGTGCGGCTGTCCAAACCTCCAGGGGAGGAGTGCTGGACTGGAGAAGGGCGGGGGTTCCCCGTGAGGCCGCGCTGCGGTGAAAAAGCCAGGGCCTGTGTGCTTGCGTGCCGTGCGCGAGTGCCGCGCCCTCCCATGTGGGCTCGACCCCGTCTTTCAGGAGGGCACGGCAGGCCCCTCCCATGTGGGCTCGACCCCGTCTTTCAGGAGAGGCCTGGGGCTATACAAGTAAGCAGTGGAAGGTGTGCCACGAGGCCGCGCTGGGTAGGAAGAAGCCAGGGCTGCTTGCTGGCCTTCAAAACGCCAGCGCCGAGCCCTCCCATGTGGGCTCGACCCCGTCTTTCAGGAGGGCCCGGGCGACCCCTCCCATGTGGGCTCGACCCCGTCTTTCAGGAGGGGCCTGGTGCTGTACAGAGTAGCTGTTCGCAAGTGCCAGAGATTGCTGCCTTGCCGGCCCGCGAAAAAGGTCCGAAGCCAGTTGGCGCTGGCACCACACCCTCCCATGTGGGCTCGACCCCGTCTTTCAGGAGGGCGTGGCCGACCCCTCCCATGTGGGCTCCACCCCGTCTTTCAGGAGAGGCCGAGCTGTACAAAGTAGCTGTGCGCGAAGGCCAGAGAGGGCAGCCAGACCTCCCGCAAAAAACTGCCATACCTGCCCATCCCCCTCCGTGCTCTGGCTTTCCGCCTTCGGCGGGAAAAACTGGCTGAGCTCTGGAGGATGGCTGGTGACTCGAGCCGCCTATGGCGGAGACCGGTGCGCGGCAGATGCGGCAACGCGCCGCGCTGCGGCCGCTGCATCCAAGGCGGCACGTGCTGGGGTACAGGTGAAAAAGGGCCTAGAGTCGTCGTGGCGTGGCGGACTCTGCACAGTGGGGCTCGGCAGCTGCGCCCCTGGCACTGGGTCTGCCTGTGACTGCTGCGGGGCCGCGAACAGATTACTCGAGGCTGACAGCACCGCGCGGCAGGCCCTCGCCTCCGCTGCTGTGATCCCCGGTGGCGTACATGATGGCTGCACTGGCGACGGCACTGACACTGGCACTGCTTCTGGCTGGCGTGAGGGTGCTGGCACCGGCCCTGTCGGCCGTGAAGGTGCTGGCGGCGCTGGCGCTGCAGGGCGTACTGGGAGTGGTACTGGCCTTGACGGCCGTGAAGGTACAGAGACTTGCCGAAAAAATGGTGGCGGGCATAAGCCCTGCGCGAGGCCTAGAGCAGTGGCAGGGCTGGGGCCTGGATCAGCCTCCGCCCGCGTCCTAGGCGGAAAGCCTGGGATTGGGGTGCCGCGGGGAAGAAAAGGAGGCCGTGCAGAGGGGGGGGCAGAGGGGGAGGTGAACTCGCCCTCCGGGACCACCACGTCGTCGCCCGCTGCCGCCAGCCGCTGACCGAGAACCCCGTGGTCTGGAAAGCCCGCCTCGGCAGCCATGGCCGCTGGTCCCGCTGCCAGCGGAGACGAGGGGACTGCAGCCGCCGCGTCGCCTCCATGGGCACCGGGAGCGACAGCATCCGGAGAGGGAGAGGCCGCTGCGCCCCGCTGCGCAGAGGGCGTTGGCGCCGCCGCCAGCGCCGAGGCCACCGCCTGGGCCAGCTGCGATGGCTGGCGGCCACGATGGCTGGTGAGGGCTGCGAAGGCGCGCAGAAGGTGTTCTGACGCGCGCGCCTCGGCCCTCGTGTACTGCGCGCGACGCGCGGCAGCCTTCCGCGGCGGCCTGCGGCGGCTTGCGGTGGCCGCGGGAGGCGCCTCCATAGCGCGGCCGAGGGGACGGGAGCAGGGGAGAGCGGGGAGGCGGCGCGGGGAAGCGCCGATGGCGCTGGCTGGTGCAGAGCGGCGGCTCGTGCCAGCTGGCGCTCAAGGGGGGGGGGAAGCGAGGAGGGGGATGCCCTCTCAGAGGGCGGCGGGGCGTCTCAGAACCTCTCTCGTACCTTCTGGGGTGTTTTCTGTGCCTTCGGGAGGATCTGCACGAGCGAGATGGGCACGGAAAGACTGGGTACGATGCTCAACAGCAGTTCCTGTCCCTTTTGGACGGGACTCGCTGTCCGCGCCGCCGCGGCCTGTGCCCATTCGAGACAGAAGGCCGCCTGCCCAACAGCGGCCGCTGTTGGTTTGGGACAACATTTGTTGTTGGGCATTGTACCCATTTTTTCCGTACCCATGTCGGGCGTCCAAAGAGAAGGCCCAGGAGACTTCTCAGAGGGCCGGGGGACGTCGAGCCTTCTGGGGAGGCCTGCCTCTTCTCACATTTCCCCCGGGCTGGTCGCCGCAAATGAGCGACTCCAAAAGAGGGTGTCGTCGGCACCGACATTGGCGCGTAAGCTGCCCGCGTAAGGTCGCGCGTGTGCTCCACGCAGGCGGCCCGCATAAGCCACCGCGTAAGGTCGCTATGCCAAATCGTGCAAGACCAGTTTCTGATCGTCGTCAAAGGGGGGGCGAAGAGAGGTGAATCTTCTGTGCGCCCCGGGGGCACTAAAGTTACGTTGGGCGTGTCCCTCTACAGGAGGAATATTCAAACATAGCAAAGAAACACTCGGGGGACGTGCTTTTTGGTTAGTTAGTTTGTTTTTTTTGGGTTGTTTCTTATATGCATTATTTGTGATACCGCGCTTGACTATTCTTGATGTTGTTTGATTGTTTCCATGTCTCGCCCAACAAATCAACCTGTAGGAGGACCCGCCCGACCCGACACGAAAGGGCCCCCCCCGGGGGCCCAGGAGGGGCACGCAGGGTGCACGTTTCTCCCTTGTTCCCCTCCCGCCCGCACTCACCGCCCCCCCCAGCAGCGCCCAGAAGGAACACGAGCCCTCCAAGAGGGGGCACGCAAGGTGCATGTTCCCCCTCCCCCCCATCCCCCCCCCCCGCATTCCCCCCCCCCATGTCCCATGGAGCAGCGCACAAGGGGGAGCCACGAACCTGCCACGAGCAGGACGAGACTGGTGTTAAGGTGGGCACGTCCCTCTCCATGAGGGATATTCAGAAATTCTAAACAATACTCGGGGGACGATTGTTCGAGTATGTTTGAGCCTTTTTTTAATGTATCGTCCAACATCCGCCTGTAGGGGAGCATGCCCGACCTAAGACTGGTGCCATGATGCGATTGGCTCAGGGGGCCTTTCCAGGAGTTCTAGAGCGTGTGTCTAGGCCTCCCAGACGAGGTCTGAGCAGATGTTGTCGGAGGATTGTGGAGCCCCGTCTTCTCCATGCGACGTCGCCGATACATCGGTGACGCGTTGGCGATCGCGCACTCCTCCGACCACATCCACTCCGACCCCACCTGGGGTGCCTCTGATGATGCGACTGGCTCAGGAGACCGCTCCAGGAGTTGCTCGAGTACTTGGCGGTCGTGCGCGTTCTGGGGGTAGGATGCCGTCTGGCGCTGGGCCCCCCCCCCAGATGTCGTTTTTTCCTCTGCCGCGCCTGCTGTGTCGGAGAGCGGGGCCGCAGCGGTCGCCTGCCTGCGGAGCTGCGAGAGCGCGCGAGCGAGCGGGAGGGGGGCCTGGCCCCACGCCCTCGCTCCTCTCCCCGTTGTTTTGGGGGAGGGGACCGAGACGAGCAGGAGGGCCCTCCTCGTCTCTCGCCCCTCTTCAACGGAGCCAGCCGTCATGATCCCTTTCTGGGGTTCCAGGCTCTTCTGTGATTTCGCGCGGTCCCGGGGAAGAGAGCCGACAGATGCAGCGGAATCTTTGGAACGTATCGAACGGCCTTCGTTCCATCACGCCGCCGTGATTGGCTTGTGAGGATGAAGCTTGTTGGCTGTTAGTTGAGATATCGCGTGAGGCCCCTTGGAGGCAGTTTTGATGTCTCCTGGGGGCCGCTTTGAAGCCTCTTGGGGTCTTTTGGGTACTTTTGGAGTTTCTTGGGGCCTCTTGGGAGCCTCTTGGCGGCCTTTTGGTGCCTCGTGGGCGCCTCTTGGGGCCTCTTTGGGCGGAAGGCTCGGGTTTTCGGTCCGTGCTCCCTCTTTTGGGCCGCTTTGGGGGCCGTCTTGGGGCCCTCTGTGGCCGTCCTGGGCGCCTCTTGGGCCGTCTTGAACGCCGTTTTGGTGCCTGGGTCTTTTGGGCCGTCTTGGGGCGCCCCTAGACGGCCCAAGACCCCTGTGACGGCCCAAGGGGGCCACAAGACGACCCAAGAGGGACCCAAGACGCCCGACTATTGCTCCACACGGACCCCCAAGAAGCCCAAGACGGCCCCAGATGGACCCCCTAAGACCTTTCCTGGCGCACTCTCTAGCCCGAGCCCGCGTGGGGGCGTCTCGTGGCCTTCCTGCGCCGTCTTGGGCGCCTCTTGGGTCAGAGGATCAGAGGATTAGGCAAATAACCTTACGACACGCCCACTCCGTGCCCACGGGCACGGTGGCGGTTCCCGAGTCCATTGTATCATGTCTGGACTTGTTTCTCGTCTTATCCTCGTGCCTCGTCCCCCTGGGCCCCAGAGCGAGCAGGACGGGCGAACATACGCCTTCGCCCCTCCTTGGACGCGCCCCTAGAGAAAGCGTAGAACAGATACGAAACGAAACCCGGGGGAAACGGTCGGGACTTCGGGCGGGGGACCGCGTATGGAAAAACATGTGGCGTCGCATGTCTGGGGTACGTGCCCCCAGAGGCGGGCACTGCCAGCGGTTCTGCCGTGCTATTGCTTCGCCGACGTGAGCAAGTCTTTTGCTCCTCAGCTCTCGCTCCCCCGCTTGACGCTGCATGTTCGGGGGGCCTTGTCGATCCCACGGGTTGCGGCCTCGTTCTGCACCCGACGCGGATCCGGCGAGAAGTCGGCGTGGATCCGCCGCGGACCCGACGCTTTCGACGTTGAATCTGGCGAGGATTCGACACGGATGGTTGGCACGACGGGAGCAGGCGAGGTCGCCCGAAGACCCGACGGCCCTTAGGACGTGTGTTGGCCCAGCTGTGCTCACCCCGTTCAGCTCCGCCGATGACACGCGGCCTGCTTCGGCCCTCATTGCGCGTCTTGCGTTGCACGACCAGGGATTCGGTGAACAAGCGCCTTCCCTCCCCTTTCTCCTCCTTCTCCTCCTCCTCCTCCTCCTCCTCCTCCTGCTCCTCTATCTGTGGTAGTGGTGAATGAAAATCGCCCCACCAGTTCTGGCGATGATCTCAGTATGCAACACCACCTGGCGGCGCGCAGTGCAAGGGTGCCAGGCGAGGACCGCCGCCTTGGTTGCGCGTCTGGAGCGCGGCCTTGTCTAAGTGGGCGCGAGAGCCTTTCTGAGAAGGCATTGGTCTGCTCAGAAACCCCGACTGGGAAGCCTCCCGCCCCCTTCTGAGAAGGTCCTTGTTCTGAGAGATCGGAGGAGGAAAAGGTACCCATACCGCTACCCTCCGCCCGTTTTCCCCTTTTTGGGCCTCCTGGGAGGCCCTCGTCGCCACCGCTGGATTCGCCTCGGAATCTTGGTCAGAACGCACCGAGGGGGGAGGTCCAGGGGGCAGCGGTATCGGTACCTGTCGATTTCCCCAAGAGACCCCTGGTCTTAGCAGCCCCCACCTCTCGCCGCGCGGCACCCCCCTCCCCCCCCTGGCCTGAAGCGACGGTGGGCTGCGCGGTGGCGGAGCCTGCGCCTGCACGAAAGGAAGAGGAAAAGAGACGGCCCAAGGGGAGCAGGGCGGCCCGAGAGGGCGACAGGAGGGCCCCCGGTGTTGAAAGGCGTATGCGTCTCCAGCCTCCACCTCCTCTTCCTCCTCCTCCTCCTCCTCCTCCTCCCTCCTGCTCCCTGCCCCTCCTCCTCCTCCTCCGAAGGGGCCCGCGACGGCCTCAGAGTACCCCTCGACGGCCCCAGACGGTCCCCCCCAGACGGCCCCCACGACGGTCGCAAGGGACCCCCCAGACGGCCAGGAGTGCCCCAGTCAGGGAAAACGATCGGGGGGAATAGGCATAGGGGGGAACGCATCGACCTTCAATCGCGCATTGATCGCCGATGGGGGCCGATAGCCCCAACCTGCCCAGGAAGGTGCGGGTTCACCATCGGAGGCCTGTCGCCGATCTATCGGCGATGTATCGCCGATTCCAGGTCGATGCATCCCCCCCTATGCCAGTCCCCCCCTATCGTTGCCCCTCATCTTCCTCTTATCCACAAGAGGAAAAGGTACCCATACCGCTGCCCTTCGTTCGTTTTTGGCCTCTTTGGGCCTCCGGGGATGCTCTCGTCGCCACCGGTGAATTCGCCCCGAAGTTCTGCCCCTCAGCCCCAAGAGGATGTGACACGGCCGCGGGGAGTGGTGCCTGCTCCGACGCCGCGCGTCTTCCTGGGGGGCGCTGGCGGCGTCAGGCTCACGAGCGTGGCCGCTGGGTCTCGGGAGGGAACAAAAACACACAGACACCATGCATCGCTGATTCCAGAGAAAAGATGGGAAGATGTGGGAGGTGGGGGGGGGAAGACGAAGACCTCTAAAATATGGGAACACATATGGGGCATCGTTATCTGTGTGTCTTGCTTTCTCTGCCCTGGGGCCCCATTCAGGGCCACCCGGGAGATGCGGCACGGCCTGCCGGCCCAACCCCCTCCCGGAGGCGAGGAGGGCAGGCGCGTTGGCGCCTCCGGGCGCCTCGCTGCCGCCTGCCGCGTGCTCGGGCGCGCCGCCGGCAGACGTGGCACGGCCTGCCGCCACGAAGGGGCGGCCCGCGCCCACACCCTACACTCTAGGCGATGCTGAAGAAAACCCAGGTTTTCGGCCAGAGTCTCGATCATTCTGAATGTTTCAGTGTAAATCCCAAGATTTGAATATACATTCTGGGCTTTTATTCAAATTCTGAGACTATGAAGATTTCTTAACCCATGATTTCTAAAGCATTTCGCAGGGTGTATGCGACCTCCAGGGGTCTCTCGGGGTGGCTTTCCAGGGGGGGAGCCATGGATGTGTCTGTGTGTGTGAGTGCGGGTGTCGTCGGGGTGGGGCCCCCCTCTCGAACGAAGGCCCCCTCGGGGTCCGACCGCTCGCACCCATGCCCCCCGCGCCTTCCTCGGCCTGCCCTTCCCCACTTCCTCCTCCCTGTCGGACACTGGAAGAGACTCGGAAGAACTGGGGTCCGGTTACGTCTGCACGGGAACGAAGACGCCCCGTCGCCTCCTCCCGACCCTTCGCGCGGCCGAGCACCTGGGCGAACTGGGAGTCGCCTCGCCTCGCCTCGCCTCCCTGCAGTTTATCGACCACACGTAAGCTTGTGGTGTTTCAACCTGCTTCAGCCTTGACCGCCAGAAAGACTTTCGAGCACCAGGAAAGTATTGAAATTTGAGTGTTTTCACGTGTCGGGCCCTGGGAGGCGATACTCGTTCGTCACTGTTGCGGCACTTTTCTGGGTGTTCGATTTTTTTTCTGGGATGTGGCCCTTAAGTACGATGGGAGCAACATAAATAAACGTAAGCGTGACCCTTCGCCGGAGTGGCCTTCGGTGCGGGCCCACTGGGGTCCTTTCGGCGAGGGACGGGGCCCTCAGGATCCGAAGGGATTATATGGGTGGATCTGCATTGTTTTAGGCACCTCGTTCTGAGGACCCCAGCCCTCAGGACCCCATCCTTGAACCACCGATCCCCCCGGTGGCCGAATGCGGTGCGGTAGTAGCTGCTTGCGCGCCTGTGTCTGGCCCCCCCGCGGCCCCAAAATACGGTCAACCCGCATTGTAAGGATGGGCAGTTTTCCCAAGGGCACCCTTTGCATCCTTGCCTCCTTGGTCCATCCTTCGCCGCTCTCGCTGGCCGCGCCCCGCCCGACAAGCTTCGAGATGAGCGTCCAGGGCCCCTGCATCCTTATCGCGCATCCTTACCATACTGGTTGACTGCAGCCGCTCGCCAGAGGTCACTCTTACCCATGGGATCGCTCTCGCGTGCCGTCGAGGCAGGCGCCGCCCCAGGGCGCGCGCCAGGGCGCCAGGGCGCGGGGGTTCTGGCGCAGGTCCAGGAAACCCGCGCGGAGCGCCACAACTTCGGAGGGAGGAGAAGCGATACCAACACCACCAGGGAGACTCCCCTTGCGTCCTCGCACCTCCTCGCCCTGCTGGTGTTGGTGTCCTAACAAGTGTCTGTGTCTGGCGTGGTTCCTTCTTCTGTGTCGGTTGGAGCGCGCGCTGCTCTCTCACCCTGCCTTTGAGTCGGGCCTGTCCCTCTACAGGATGGGTATCCGACAACAGTCTAAAACATAGCCTGGGAACGATTTGTGTTGACTATGTGTGAGCACTTGGGGAGAACCGTCGAGTGTTTTTTGTGTTTTCCTGGGAACAAACAATCATTTTGCACCCGAGATCCACCTGCAGGGGGGACAGGCCCGCCCTGGCCCCGCCGCCCCGCCCCCCCCCCCGCAAGGCGAGCAGGACAAGCGCACGGGCGCCTCCCGGTGGTGGAGCTTCGCCTGGGGGCGCGGGCGAGGCCCGCCCCCCCCCCCCCCCCCCCCCGCGCTTGACGTCCCCGCCCCCCGGCCTTGCGGCCCCGCCCCCTCCTGGCCCGGCCGCCGCGGCCCCCCCTCCGGCAGCGCCGCGGGCGCCTCCCCTCTCTCACTCCCTCACCCCCTCGTACTCGTCCTCGTCCATTCCTCCTGCTCGTCTCGTCCTCGCCTCGTTCCCGTCCTCCGTCCCCTCGTCCTCGTCCTCGTTCCTCTCGTCCTCGTCCGTCCTCGTCCTCGTCTCGCCCTCTCGTCCTCCTCCTCCTCCTCTCTTCGGCCCTCGTCCTCGTCCTCGTCCTCGTCCCCTCCTCCTTCGTCCTCCTCCTCACTCCTCGTCCCTCCGCCCTCGTCCTCCTCCTCGTCCTCCTCGTCTCCTCCCGCCTCGTCCTCGTCGCGTCGTCCTCCTCCTTCTCCTCCCCTCGTCCTCGTCCTCCCGCCTCCCCCTCGTCCTCGTCCTCGTCCTCCCTCCCCTCCTCCTCCTCCTCCTCCTCCTCCTCCTCTCCTCCTCCGCTCGTCCTCGTCCTCCTCCTCCTCCTGCTTCGTCCTCCACCTCCTCCTCCTCCTCACTCCTTCTCCTCGTCCCATCCTCCTCCTCGTACCCTCACCCGTCTCGTTCTCCTCGTCCTCGTCCTCGTCCTCCTCCTCCCCTTCCTCCTCCTCCCCGTCCTCCTCGTCATCCTCCTCCTCCTCGTCCTCGTCCTCGTCCTCGTCCTCCTCCTCCTCCTCCTCCTCGGCCACCGCCCGGGGGTGGGTGGGGGGGTCAGTACCGTTTTTTGTCGCGGGACCCCCTCCCAGGGCCCGCTTCGATGCTTCCGCTTCGATTCGCTTCGGCCTCGATGGCCTCCGATGCCGATTCGATTCGACTTTTGGGATTCCGGCTCGGAGTCCGATTGGATTCGGCCTGGGATTCCGACCTGGGTTGCGACTTCTCCTTGGAGGCATGCCAGCTTGCCAATGTCCGCCGATCCGACTTTTTGCCGACCTGCCTGCCGATTTTCCGCCTGTCCGATTCATGTCGATCGGTCTGGCTTATCGATTCGACTCTGGGCTCTCCTGCCGTCCCCACCGGGCCATGTCTCAGCCCCACCGACCCAGCACCCCAGTTTTGGGCGGGCCCCTCGAACGCCGAGGGGAACGGCCCCCGAGACGTGAGAAAAAAAGATCCCTTTGCCGTGGCCCCCTCCTACGGGAGCAAGATGACGGTTTGGGAGTCGTGGTGTCGTGCCGCTGGGGTTCAGCCTCGCGCAGAGGGAGGTGGAGGGAGGGGGGAGGGCTTCTTAGAGGCATCCCTGCTTCTCAGAACGCGCGGCCCTTCTCTATAGATGTAAGGCTGGCGCCTTCTAAGAAGCAGCCTCCTTCTAAGAAGCCCTCCCCCCTCCCTCCACCCCGCTTGTGCGCGCCGCCAAGGGTTGCAGGACAGCGTGTCGGACATGCTGGCAAACATGTTGCGTCGTCAGGAGGTGCGCGCCAGGCAGTCGAGGACACCGCTGTTGCCATGCAGCGAGGTTGCACAGCATGGCCGCCATGACACAACGAGTCGGAGAAAGCGCTGGTGCCAAGGAGTTGCTTGGGGGGAGGAAATGTTGACGTCACACACAGTGTAGGCACGCATAGGGCATGCCGCCGTTGGAACGACTCATGAAACAACTTGCCAGCTAACGTTGGGGCAGTTGAATCATTGATGGTCATTGCCCTAGTTTGGGACCTGGGCACCAGCAGTGGTGAGGAGCCTCTACACCCATGCCAGCCGCCATCTGGACCTGGAGTGGGCCAAGGAACTTTGAGAATCCTATGGTCGTGCCTCGTTCTGGACCTGCGGGCCGCAGCAGTGAGAGCCCTGCGAGCCCGCCGCCGTTCTCTTTGGACATGGTCGGCCACGAAGGTCGGGATCCCGACGCAGCCCACTCGCCCGGCCGTCGCCCTCCTCTCTTAAGTCCCGCCCCCCCGTCCCCATCCCTTCCGTCCGTGCGCTGTATGGGTGAGCCTTGACGCCCCGCTCGCTCAAGCTCAGCGTCCTTCCTTTGTGTTCCCTCGCTCCCGCGTGTCCGCTGCGTGTTCCCCCAAGCCGCTGCACATGGCGCGGCCTGCATCCAGATCCACGCAGAAACTCAGGTTGATCAGGAATCCTTGTTCTGCCCCCTGAGCTCTCCCGCGCAAAGGGCCAAGCTGACGCGGCCTTTGGCGACCAGCCTCTAGTGGGCATTACCATTACCATGGCGGTCATTCGCACTGGCACGTTGGACAATTTGCCTATGTGCGAAGGCTATACGCGCGCAGTTCAGCCACGGGGCCGCGGCGTTGCGGTTTCGTTAACATGTGGTACGACTACGCATACGACGCTTCAGTACGCGTAGTGTCAGGAGGAGGTGCGGAGGTGTAGGGCAACGGGAAACGTTAGGTCACGACATATAGATCACAGTAGCATTTGTACATGAATGCGCACACGACCACCCCTGATCGACCTGATGTACTCGAATGCGCACGCTGCACCGTGCACACGGGTGACCCCACGCCATGAGGAGCCGCGCCAAGGAAATGTGCCCGCGCGAGAAAACAACGCACGCCCCACAGCCGTCAATGCCACCCCCACAGGGGCGCATGGCGGAAGAGGAGACGGGGGGTGGAGGAGGAAAAGAAGGACGAGGAGGCCAGCAGCCCCAGCCCTGGATTCCAGGACTCGCACTTGCACTTCTCGCCTGTCATTTGGTGCATCGCGTCGCATCGCCGTCCGCTCAGCTTCCACGTCCTCCAGTGTATTTCTTTGTCGGGCTGAGGCTTTTCAAACCCTTTCTCCTGCACGCGCCCTCCTGTCATTCTCTCCTCGTCTGTTCTCTTGTTTTCCCGCCTGACCTATCCTTGCGCTTGCTTCACGTTGTAGTCCAACTCCAACTCCTACTCTGCCGTGCCCGTTGGCTGTATCCAGCTCAAGGAGAGGCGGCGTTAGTTAGGAATGCGTGGGGGTGGACCCGATTCGGGTCCGGCAGGCCCCGCCCCAGCAAATTTAATCAACACAGACGCGCCCACACAATCAAAGAACCGTAACGAAGGATGGGAAGCCCATTCCCACACTTCATACGTATCAGCACACAGCATATTCGATTGCATCGGAATTTACACGTTTTGCATGATACGGCCGCGGCCGCAGTTTAAACAGCACGTGTGCGAGGGTTCGGAGAGATCTGCGGAACTCCGAAAGGTCGACCTCTAGACACGGGCAGGACCCCGAAATTTAAGAGGGCGTGGTATTATAGTAGGAGGGTGGCTGTTGCATCCCAGTCGTATCCCCATGTGGGGTGGAAGATCGGCCAGAGTGGCCCAAGCCACGCTAGTGGGGATGTGGGTCGGCCATACGATGCCCAAGGGGGTGGGGTCACCAGGTCCCCCTGGAATTCGAGGACTGAGTGTGAAGGAGGATCGAGGGTCGGTGGGCTGTTTTTGTTCCAGGGTCGCCTCGTAGCCCTCCAGCTCGATGCTCACCTCGTCCTCTTCCTCCTCCTCCTCCCTCCTCCCCATCCTCCTCCCTCCTCCTCCCTCCTCCCTCCTCCCTCCTCCCTCCTTCCTCCGCCCTCCTCCCTCCGCGTCCTGGGGGGCGGTTCTGGATGTCCCAGGGGTGTCCGTTTCCTCGAGGGGCGACCCCCCCCCCCCGCAGTGGTGGCCCCTTTTGGCGTCGCCCTGGTATCCCCCCCGGGCGCTCGCCCGCGCGTGTGTTTCCTGGTTCGTTCGAAGAGCCATGCACCAGCTGCTTATGTTGAACTCTCATTATTACTGCTTTTTCTCAATCAGAGTGTGCTCGACGCTCGCACCCTGTTTTTGACAGGGAAAGTCTTGGTGCTCAAACTGGGCCCCTGGCCCCCCGGATTACAACAACAGCGGCTCCCGCCTGAGACTTTTCCCAAATTTGCTCAGGACCTCTGCTCCTGAGATGTCCTCACAATCTACTCAGGGTCAGGACCCCCGCTCCCATCTGAGACCTCCTCAATTTACTCAGGAACGGCGCTCCTGAACGCCGTTACGATTTATTTAGTAATCGCGCTCTCGCCATACTCGGGCATCCCGCTTGAATGTCCCACCCGCCCGACCCGCCCGTCAGGGGAGCGCCCGCCCGTCGTGGGCTCCCGCCCGAGACTTCCTTCGGGAATGGCGCTTTCGCCTAGGACTTCCTCGAACGTTCACGCTCTTACCTTCCTGCTCCTCCCTCCTCCCTCCTCTCTCCCTCCTCTCTTCCCCCATCCTTATGCCGCTCTGCCCTACCCCCTCTCCCTCATATCCCTTCTCCCTCCCCTCTCCTGCCTCCTCCCTCCCCCTTTCTTTCTCTCTCTCTCTCTCTCTTTCCCCTCTGTCTCCCTCTCTCTCTCTCTCTCTCTTTTTCTACCTCTCTGATCGTTTTTTTTTTGTTTGTTTGTTTGTTTGTTCGTTTTCTCTCTCTCTCTCTCTGCCTCTAATCAACCGCCCCCCTCTTCGCTCCTTCTCTCCTGGCGTTGTCCCTCTTCCTTCGTCCCCCCCCCCTCTCTTCCTCCCACTCTCCCTCGTTCTCTCCATCCTCTTTTTGCAGGGCCCACGCCAATTCCAATGGCGGGCACATGTACGCCCACGAAAGGATGTCCGCCCGTTCGGGTTTGCCCGCCTGTCTAAGCCCGCCGCCCCCCGCAAAGAAAGATAATCCCCCCAAACGAGGTGTGACCGAAGACAAAAAGGGCGGGTGTCGAGGGAGTGGGGAACTCGTTTTCAATGACACGCGGGCAGGCAAGAGCGAACAGTCTTATAATGATTGTTGTTGTGGTTAATAGTGGTGGTGGTGCTGCTGTCGGTGGTGTTGCGGTTGTTGTTGTTGTGGTTGTTGGCATTGTTGTTGTTGTACTTGTTATGGTTTCTTTTGTTGTCGTTGTTGTTGTTATTGTTGTTGCTGTTGTTGTTGTCGTCGTCGTCGTCGTCGTTGTTGTTTATGGTGGTGTTGCCGATGGTGGTGTTGTTGTTGCTGTTGTAGTTGTTGTCGTTGTCAGGGTTGTTGTTGTCGTTGTTGTTGTCGTGTCGGTTGCTTTTGTTGCCGTGGTGGTTGTTGTTGTCGTTGCTGCTGTCGTTGTAGTTGTTGTCGTTGTCGTTGTCGTTGTCCTTTTTGTTGTTGTTGTTGTCGTTGTCGTTATCGTTGTCGTCGTTGTTGTTGTCGTCGTTGTCGTTGTCGTTGTCGTTGTCGTTGTCGTTGTCGTTGTTGTTGTTGTTGTTGCTGTTGTTGTTGTTGGTGGTGTTGGTGATGTTGGTGTTGTTGTTGTTGTTGTTGTTGTGGTTGTTGTGGTTGTTGTTCTTGTCGTTGTCGTTGTCGTGGTTGTTGTTGTTTGTCGTGCTGTTGTTGTTACTGTTGCTGTCGCTGTCGGTGCAGCCAAGAGTATTATGTGAATCGTATTCGGGGCTCAGGAGGGATTGCGGTCTTCGGGCCGTGTCGGAGGTCTGGGTCGGGGGGGCGCATTCGCAACCGAGTCTCGCTGTGGCCAGAGAAGCCCCTTGCCTGGTATGTTGCTGGATTTCGGTTGTGTTTTGTTTGTTTCGTTTTGGCAGGGAGGCACAGGAACACAGGTAGAGCAGAACGGAGCACAAAACGAAACCAAAGCGAAAAATAACGCTCAGGTGCAGCCATGATCCTAGGACCTCGTCTTCGATCGCGCTGCATCGGTGCACCATGCAGACTCGGGCTGGACGCAGGGGGGATAAGGGGAAGGGGGGGGGTACGAAATCTGCTGCGTGCAGCTGGTTTCGGCCCGGCCGCTGGGCCCATTCCTCGATACATGGGCGCCTCCCGGCGCCGGGAGGCGCTGGGAACATCAGCTACATGAGCTGATTCTCTACCCTGCCCTTTGCTATCCCCCTCCGTTCCCCCCGACAGACGCGCCGCCGTGCTGCCCCCAGGCGCCCTGGACCTCCCCAAGGAGCACATAGGCGCGCCCGCCTCTCTCTCCCGCGGGCGCCCCGTCGGCACCACCGCGCACGCCGTGCTCCGGAGCAGAACGCGGCAGGTGCTCGGCAGTGCTCGACCTCCAGGATCGGAGGTTGATGGACCTCCTACCCTGACGCGTCGATGAGCGAATTGGCCATTTTCAGTTCACGAGAGGGCGTCGCGGCCGTCATTTTTGCGGGTCCAGTTCCGTCGGTTCAGGTCCTAGGCCGTTTTCCCTAAAGGGAGGTTTGCTAAATGGAGGTTTGTCCACCGCCGACTCCAGTAGGGCTAAGTCGGGTACGTTTCTCTACAGGAGGAATATTCAAGAATAGTCGAAACCTAGTTTTGGAACTACTTCTTTCATTAGGGGGGCTATTTTTGAATTTTTGGGGGGCTATTTTAGAATTTTTCTTCCAAAATCCGCCTGCAGGAGGACATGCCCGACTGAACAGTCGGCTCGGCCTCCCTCCAGTCAAGACGCTGAAATAAAGGAAAGCATGGGCTCGGAAGGAGCTCGCGGTTCCTCAGATACCTCCACGGTCGTTCTCGGGGCCAA
Organism: Prorocentrum cordatum; assembly: GCA_963575745.1. Taxonomy (NCBI): domain Eukaryota; class Dinophyceae; order Prorocentrales; family Prorocentraceae; genus Prorocentrum; species Prorocentrum cordatum. The sequence continues at coordinate 14,166 of CAUYUJ010016823.1, read as the reverse complement.
AACACGTCTCCGCCCGTCGCTTCAGCGTTACTTCTGGCAGTACAGTCGGCCCGGATTAGTAGGTCGACCCTGCCAGCCCAAGGGTACCCTTGTGTCCTGTAGCTCGCGACGCGCCAGCCGAAAGCTACGGAACTCTCACCCCCCACCTGTCTGCCGGGTGTGGCCGCGAGTGCCGCCGTCGGGGGGGGGGTGCTTGTGGGGTGCTCACGGAGGCGGGGACGCGCCCGGGTGGAGGGCTGCGACCTCCACGTCGGCGGCTCAAGGCTTCTGGGTGGGGCTCGGAGGGCAGAATCCAGAGAGCAAAATCGTGCCCCCACCCGCGACCACGACGGGAGTGCTGCAGATTTGCCGAGTGGTGCCGCGAGCTGCCCGCGGTCGAGCGCCAGCCGACAGCCAAGGAGACACCCCTCTGCCGGGCAGGACCGCGGGTTCCGCCGTCGGGGGCGGGGGTGTCCAGAAGGGGTCCAACGTTGGAGATTCGGATTGCTTGAGGCACCTCGTGCTTGGGGCCCCCTATTGGACTGGCGACCACGGGAGCCTCCAGCTCGATGCCTGGCCGATGCACCGCGTTCCTCTCGAGCACGGCCGCAGGCTTGTCTGGCCCGATGCGCCTGTGGTACCTCGGCTGCTCATTGCTCCGCAAGACACGAGGCTCACAACACAGCGAGGGCTGCCAAAGCGGTGCTGGATGTACAGCCATCTGCGTACACGCGTGCCGTGGGCAATGCGTTGGTGTGCGAGGCTTGTGCGGGAGGGGGGAGGGCTCGCTGTGTCCCGTGCGAGGCTTGTGCGGGAGAGGGCCTCGCCCTCGAGGATCGCGGGAGGAGGAGGAGCGTGACGGAGGAGGAGGAGCGTGACGGAGGAGGAGGAGGAGGAGGGGGAGCGAGGAGCGAGGAGCGAGGAGCGAGGAGCGAGGAGCGAGGAGCAAGGAGCGAGGAGCGAGGAGGAGGAGGAGGAGGAGGAGGAAGAGGAGAGGAGGAGGATGAGGAGGGGAGGAGGAGGGAGGAGAAGGAGGAGGAGAAGGAGGAGGAGGAGAAGGAGGAGAAGGAGGAGGAGGAGGAGGAGGGAGGAGGGAGGAGGGAGGAGGAGGAGGGGGAGGAGGAGGAGGACGAGGAGGAGCGGCCCGCGCTGTCTCCCAGGGGGCCCCTATGGTCGGACTCTGTCGCTCCAAGACGGCCTCACAGCAGCGTTGCCCCGCCAGTGTTAAGTCGGGCTGGTCCCTCTACAGGGGGGATGTTCAAAAGTAGTACAACATAGTCTGGGGACGATTTTTCATCAGTTTTAATTTGGAGTCTTTTGTTCGTATTTTCAATTTTTCGCCCAAGATCCCCCTGTAGGGGGACAGGCCCGACCTAACACGAGGGTCGATTTTGACTCGACCGATCCGATGCGATGTCGTTTCTGGCCGGCCCGATCCGATTCGATTACGGTGATTGCGATGTTCTGGCGATCCGATGCGGCCCGATGCTCGCACGGCGCCGTTGTACATCCTGGCGCAGCCGCCGATTTGATATTGATGTTGTTCTGATGCAGCACGATCCGACGCACATTTTGACTCGGTATGACTTCCAGATTCGATGCTGACTGGTCCTGCACGTTTGGGAGGGGGGGCGACGTCTTCGCTGAAGTTCCCAGCTGAGCGCCACTTCGGGCCACGTAGTGGGTTGCTTCGGAAATGCTTCCAGTGCGTTACAGAACGCTCTCGGAGCATGCCGGATCGCTCTGAAACCGCCGCGGCGTCCGATACATCCCTAGTTCTGCCGTTACTCATATTACCAGTTTGAAACGTATCCCTATCCCTAGGCTTGGCATCACCTTACCTCGGTGCCGATCTTCAGGATTCCCTTGGTTTCTGTGGGTACATCCCTAAGACTGTCATCGCTTTTGTCTTGCCAATCTTGGGTATAGGGATAAGTTCGAGACTGGTAATCAGATGTTCCCGATTTCTATTCCCATCGAGGTCTATCCTTATCCTGCCTATCGTTTGTCTGCTTCCCGCGAGCTTGCACTGCCTCGTCCCTTGGGGGCCACCCTCCTGACAATCAACCTGAGCCTCCTCCCTTTACTCCTCCTCCTCTTCCTCCTCCTCTACCTCCTCCTCCTCCTTGCCCCCCTCCTCCTCCTTGCCCCCCTCCTCCTCCTCCTCCCTCTCCTCCTCCTCCTCCATCTCCTCCATCTCCTCCTGCCCCTTGTCTGTCTGCTCCCCCCCTGCGAGGCAACTTGGATTTCCCGAAGGAGAACTCCGAGACGCTGTCCACCGCTTCGAAGGACGGGCTCTGTGATGTGCTGCGCAGGGTGACGGTCTGGCGCGGGTTGCCAGGAGTGGCGGAGGGTCGCGTGCACAGTTGCAGCATGGGGCTCTCGGGGGAGCCCTGTGTGCCCTCGCAATTACGTCTTTGGCGTGCTCCGGCGCCGATCAGCCTCTGGTGGTCGATGAGACAGCGGCGATGTGTCGTCGATTTACTTCGATTTGCGTCGATTATCGGGCCGAACGACAGGGGGGGATAGGGAAAGGGGGGGTACGAAATCTGCTGCATGCAGCTGGTTTCGGCCCCGCCGCCAGGCCCATTCCTGAATGCATGGGCGCCTCCCCGCGCCAGGAGGCGCCGGAAAAATCAGCTACGTGAGCTGATTCTCAAACCCCCCTTTGCAATCCCCCCTTTCGCCCGGCCCGAGATTAAGGGCGACACAGCGTCGATCAGCGTCGATACCACGTCGATGCGCACGAGCCAACAAGATGGTACGGGAGGTTGCCGTGCGTCGCCACTGAAGGGCCTGGGCATGGACGTCCGTGTTGGCCCTCATCTGGGAGCGGTCGCAGAGGGAGGGGAGGCCGTCCGCGAACCCGGAGGCTTGTTGTGAGGCATGGGGCTGCAGAATGCCCTCTCGGGCTTGTGGCAAGCCCTCCTGCTCCCCCTCCTCCTCCCCCTCCTCCCTCCTCCTCCTCCTCCTCCTCCTCCCTCCTCCTCCTCCCTCCTCCTCCTCCTCCTCCTCCTCCTCCCTCCTCCTCCTCCTCCTCCTCCTCCTCCTCCTCCTCCTCCTCTCCTCCTCCCCCCTCCTCTCTCCTCTCCTCCTCCCCTCCTCCCATCCTCCCTCCCTCCTCCTCCTCCTCCTCCTCCTCCTCCTCCTCCCTCCTCCTCCTCCTCCTCCTCCTCCTCCTCCACCTCCTCCTCCTCCTCCTCCTCCTCCTCCTCCTCCGCCTCCTCCTCTGGGTTCCTCTTAGAAGGCCTCTTGCGCACGCCGCCAGCCTCTGGGTACCTCTCGAGACCTCCCCTTTGGGAAGCTTTCGGGAGGTTCCGGAGTCTAGACCTCCAGCGGATCTGAGGTTCCTGGTCCGCGTGCAAAGGGGTTTCGGCCAGATGGCGCCTTGGTGGGAGGTTTCGGCAATCTTCGCCCTCTTTGGGCCGTTACAGAGCCTCGGGATGAGAAGCCCGTCCCCAGGAAGCTGTCGAGAGGCTCAGAGCACGCCAACAGCGGTCTGCTGGGGAGCAGGAGCTGGAGGAGGACAATGAGGAATGACCCCATCTGACCTGCCTGGAAGACTAGAGCATTGCACCAGCACCCGTAGATTCGAATTCCGGTGGAGGGTTTGAGCAGTCTGGGTAGGTTTATAGGGCTGAAGAAATATTTGTATGCAGTCTGACAAGTGAGGGCCCATATCCTGACCCCGGGAGGTCCTTCGGACTACCAGGCGCGCCACAGGCTTAAATTCCCAAGCCCAGGTTTAAGGATGAGGCGGTCGTCGGTGAACTGCAAGAGGCGTCGCGCGAAATGCAAATGGCCTCATGCAGAACGTCTGTGGGACGGTCTTGTGTACTCCAGATTTCGTAATAAAAGGGAGGGGGTCTGGACCCTCCAAGACAAGCCATTTCAGACCTCCCGTGGGAGAACCCTCCAAAACATCGTCCCCAGACCCCCCAGGCCCTCCAAGATAGCCTGGAAGAGACCCCCCCCGAAATGAGACCCCCCTCCCTTTATTACGAAATCTGGAGTACCTTTTGTGCCAGTGGCCAGGATGTGACCCGAGGCCCCCCATCTTGGCGTGCATCGCTCCCCTGTGGCAATGCGGCTGTACGAGCTCCCCCACGGGGCCCCCGCGGAGGAGCTCCTGCGGCCCGCGACGGTCAGTCCGCATCCGAGTGTGGAGAGGTGGGCCTCCTATTGATGGCGCCCGTGTGAGTGAGGCCCGTGCCCCACGCTCCACGGATCGTGCTGCCACGCCGCCCAGCTCTGGGCCCGTACCGTGACGCCGGAGGAGCTCACGCATGCCCGTGAGAGCCCGACGCCTGCCGGGCCGGTACGGTTTCTTCCACTCCGCTTCCGAGGGTCCCCGGGCCCGATCACGGGCCCCAGAGGCGGAAGTCCGGAGAGAAAAGTTGCGGGGGTGAAACATCACGGCCTCGGATCGGTGCCCCGTGCCAGACCCGCTTGCGAGGGCCCCCGGGCCCGATCGCGGGCCCCGGAGGCCGAGGTCCGGCCTCGGGCGGAGGGCCGCGGGATCGAGGGCCGCGGGATGGAAAGCTCACAGCCTCGGATCCATGGAGAGGCGGGGGGCACCCCGCCGCTGGCCGCTGCGGCGCCCCCCCCCCCCCCCCCCATGGGGCGCGACTATCTTTCCCCCCAATGTGATCGACCCACGAAAAAAGGAATCTATTCTTTCCCCGCTATTTCTCCTCCCAAACAGGGACTCTAGGAGCGTGAGGCGTGGTAACGTTTCAAAGACCACCTGATTGGGCGAAGGGCAAATGCATGCTGGTGCGTCGATCTTGATGTGCCGTGCCGAGGGCTGTGCTGTGCTGTGCCGTGCTGAATTGCGAGTGCCATGCAGGCGACCGTGCCTATAGCGTTGTGGATCGAGTCCTCCTTTGCATCCGAGTCCAGACCGAACTGATCTGGATCATAAGCTCGAGCTGCCTGAGCACATAGTAGCTGCCCCAAGGCTAATTGACATGGGGGCATGCCAGGAGAGGCGCCGCGGAACGTCCCAAGGGACCCGCCGCCAGCCGACGTGCCAGGGGACGTGCTATGGGGACGCACCGCGGGACTTGCCAAGGGGACCCGCTACGGAACGTGGCAATGGACGTGCCACGGGACGTGCCGGGAGACATTCGTGCCAGGGGACGTGCTATGGGGACGCACCGCGGGACTTGCCAAGGGGACCCGCTACGGAACGTGGCAATGGACGTGCCACGGGACGTGCCGGGAGACATTCCGCGCGACGTGCAAGGGCGGATTCGCCAGGGGACTCGCCACGGAACGTGCCAGGGTAGAGGCCAGGTTGCAATGCTGAGTGTGTCGATCTTGATGTGCCGTGCCGAGGGCTGTGCTGTGCTGTGCCGTGCTGAATTGCGATGTGCCATGCCGCGATTGTGCTTTACAGCGTTGTGGATCGATTCCTCTTTTGCATCCGAGTCCTGACCGAACTGATCTGGATCTTCAGCTCGAGCTGCCTGAGCACATCGTAGCTGCCCCAGAGTTAATTGACAGGGGGACATGCCAGGAGGACGCGCCGCGGAACGTCCCAAGGGACGCGCCAGGCGACGTGCCAGGGGACGTGCTATGGGGACGCACCGCGGGACTTGCCAAGGGCACCTGCTACAGAACGCGCCAATTGACGTGCCACGGGACGTGCCGGGGGACGCGCCGCGTGACGTGCCAGCGGAACTCTCCACGGGACGCGGCACGGAACGTGCCAGGTGACGTGCCAGGTTGCAATGCTGAGTGTATCGATCTTGATGTACCGTTCCGAGGGCTGTGCTGTGCTGCGCCGTGCTGAATTGCGAGGTGCCATGCCGCGACCGTGCTCTATAGCGTTGTGGATCGAGTCCTCCTTTGCATCCGAGTCCAGACCGAACTGATCTGGATCATAAGCTCGAGCTGCCTGAGCACATAGTAGCTGCCCCAAGGATAATTGACATGGGGGCATGCCAGGAGGAGGCGCCGCGGAACGTCCCAAGGGACGCGCCAGCCGACGTGCCAGGGGACGTGCTATGGGGGCGCATCGCGGGACGTGCCAAGAGCATTTCGCTCGAGCCATCCTGGCCACATCCTCATGCTAGACATCCGCTTGGGCGACCTGGACACGTGAAAACAAGCGTTTCACTCAACACATCCTCAATACATCCTCATGCTAGACATCCGCCTGGGCCAACTGGACACGTGAAAACAAGTGGTTCGCTTGAGACATCCTCAACACATCTTCATGTTAGACGTCCGCCTGGGTGACCTAAGCACGTGAAAACAAGCGTTTCGCTCGAGACGTTCTCAACACCTCCTCATGCTACACATCCGCCTTTGCGACTTGGACACGTGAACATAAGCGTCTCTCTCTCTCTCTCTCGAGGCATCCTCAACAAATCCTCAACTTAGACACCCGCCTGGGCGACCTCGACACGTGAAAACAAGTGTTTCGCTCAACATATTCTCAACACATCCTCATGCCATACATCCGCCAGGTCGACCTTGACACGTGAAATCAAGCGGGTCCCTCGAGACATCCTCAATCAATCCTCATGCTAGACATCTGCCTAGACGACCTGGATGCGTGAACACAACCGTCTCTCTCTCGAGACATCCTCAACAAATCCTCATGCTAGACATCTGCCTGGGCAAACTGGAGGCGTGAAACCAAGCGTCTCGCTCGAGACATCCTCAAGACCCGGGCACGTGAAAGGAAGCATTTCACCTGAGACATCCTCTGAATTCTGGCCCCCAGGAGAAGAACGATCTATAGCACAAAACAGACGTTTCGCTGAAGATATCCTCAACCAATTCTGACAGACAAGCGTTTCGCTCGAGACATCCGCAACACACAAATGTTTACTTTACCTTATGTTTTACCTATCGGAATTTCAACAACAAGCGTTTTGCTAGGGAGATCCTCAAACTTCAATTCCGCCGGCCCTACACGACTTCGTTATCTATCGCAAACTAGTTCCGCCAGTCCTACGCAAGTCGAGGCCGGGGGTAAACATCTAAAACAGAACCCTGGGCCCGAGCCCTTTCCGGGAACAAACCATCTCGGCCACGCTTGATTATAAGATCGTCTGCTGTGTCGTCCTTGGCACAAGCGGAAGCTGCGAAGACAGGAATGCGTCTGCCCAGCTGGATGATGGCTGTGAGCCGAGGGGCGGCCCAGAACATTCAGTATGCATCGAAGTTGCGATGAAGATCGCCAGATCCAGTCCGAGCCCCTTGGGCGCGCCTAGGAGGCCCCCGCCGCGGCCGGCGGCGCCGCCGGGCCGGCGGACGCGCCCAGCGCTCCGGCGTGTGTGGGCCCGGCTGCGGCAGGCGGCATCCCTCCCTCCTTCCTTCCCTCCCCCCCTCCCCTCCCCTCCCCTCCCTTCCCCTCCTTCCCCTCCCCGCCCCTCGCCTACCTCCCTCCCCTTCCCTCGCCTCCCTCCCTCACCTCCCCTCCCCTTCCCCTGCCCTTCCCCTCCATCCCCTCCCCTCCCCTCCCTTCCCCTCCTCCCACCTCCCCTCGCCTCCCCTCCACTCCCCTTCCTCCCTCCCCTCCCCTCCCCGTCCTCCTCCTCCTTCTCCTCCTCCTCCTCCTCCTCTTCCTCCTCCTCCTCCTCCTCCTCCTCCTCCTCTTTCTCCTCCTCCCCCTCTGACCCCCCCCCTTTCCCCCCCCGTCCCCCCTCTGCGGGCGAGGTTTGTACGGTGGGTTCGCGTCGTGCCGACCAGCGGCGACCCCGCCGCCAGCGCTCCACGCGGAACGCCGCCGGCGGCCCGGAGTCGGTCGTTGTGGCACGATCTGACGTCGCAGAAGCGGCCGATCGCGTTCGAGGTTGGACGATCCCCGCGGTGTTGGGTGTTTGACGAAGGCGCCGGGGTCGGCGCGACACGGGCCCGCGGTGTCCGCACCCTCGGCGTCTTGGGCTCTCCGGGGGGGGGGCGCCAGGAGGCCGAGGCGCCCCGCGGGCGGACAGAACTCGAGCCGCTGTCTGTCAGGAGGGGAAACAAACCGCAGACACAATGAATCGTCGATCCCTAGGAAAATATGGTAAAATATGGGAAGTGGGGGGGAAGACAAAAACCCAGAAAATGTATGAAAATATGGGGAGTCCTTTTTTTGTGTGTACTTATTTGTGTGTCCCAGTTCCCCTTCAGTCTAGGCGTAAGTCGGGCCTGTCCCTGAGGGATCTTGTCCTTGTTGTGATTGCTCTTTCCTCGCTCTAGGGTCCCTTCCCAGGCTCTGGGAGCTGCAACGCCCACTCAGGGTTGGAAATCGACGACGACCTCGGCGACGACGATGGCGGCGGCAGCGGCGACGTTGATCACCACGACCGCGACGACGGCCACGACCGCCACCACCACCACGACGACGACGTCAGTGTCGACGACGACCGCTGCGACGACGGACAGCGGCGACGACGACGACGACGACGACCGCGGCCCCTTCCCCCTCGAGGCGGGCAGCCGGACGCCGGCTTGGGCAGTGCCTCGCCGCCGCGCGCGAGGCCCCTGGAGGCCGCCCGCCGAAGAGGGCGTCGCAGCGGTTCTCCCCCCCCCTCGCTGCGGTCTCGAGGTGAGTCGGGCCTATCCCTCTACAGGAGGAGTATTCAGAAATGGTACTCGATAGTCAGGGGACGATTTCTTTAGCATGTGTGACCGATGTTGAGCCTTTTTCGATTATTCTCAGCGTTCCGTCCACAGTCCCCCTGCAGGGGGACACGCCCGACCTAAGTCCACAGCCACTTCGGTCAAAGTTTCTATCCTGTTGGAAACCTGCCGGATCGACGGGACACGTGGGTCTTGCGCGCGATGGGCGATGACAGGCGCAATTGGCAGACGGCGCTGGCGCGAGGCGCGAGGTTGCCAGGGGCAGGTGGGGAGGGGGGGGGGGGGGGCGTTCCCCGTAGATCGGAGGTGGAGGAGAGGAGGAGGCGGAGGTGGAGGAGAGAGGAGGAGGAGGAGGAGGAGGAGGAGGAGGAGGAGGAGGAGGAGGGAGGAGGAGAGGAGGAGGAGGAGGAGGAGGAGGAGGAGACCCCCCTCCCCCTCCAACTTATGGGGGGTGGACAGACCTCCCACCCTGACACGTCGATTCAGGAATGGGCCGTTTTCGGTTCGCGAGAGGGCGTCGCGGCCGTCATTTTTGCGGGTCCAGGTCCGTCGGTTCCGGTCCCAGGCCGTTTTCACTAAGGGGAGGTTTGCTAAAGGGAGGTTTGTCCACCGCCGAATAGAGGATGTTGGAGTGGAGACCCATACCAAGAAACACCCTGCTCGCCTCCATGGTGCCCAGGGTTTCCATGGCTTTGCGATGGAAAGCGTGGCGTTCCCACACCAAAAGTAACCAATGGACGCCCGGGGGTCTCAGGGTTGGGTTTCTTGTGTAAGGCTTCCTGTGGTCTTGCCCCTACTATATCGCGGACCGCTGAAAACAATGCGCTTCTGTCGGCTCACATACCAGAGGTTTTTGTTCCAGAACGGTCAGGAGGCCATGAACGGAAAGGGGGCTCGAGGATGCGTGCCTTTGGGGTCAAGCTCGGGCGCCCCACCTCCGCCGAGGCTGGGGCCCTCCCCTCCTCGTGCAAGTACCCACCGTAGGGCCCCGCAGTTCTGGGCCGGCTTGAGAGTCCCACCACAAGGCGGGGAGTTCGGCGGACCGCCGGTCCCCCATGATCCCCCGTACTGTTGACAGTTAGGTTATTGTCGTTCTGCTTCTCAGCGCTAATTGCTAAAACGACGCGAAGATTGGGACAAAATCGGATCGGGATAACTCGAAACCTCTGAGAATCGGCGGGTTTGGAGGATGTATTGGGTGCCGCGGCCGCTCCAGAGCGTTCCGGAACGCTGTGAGAGCGCTCCGGAACGCTCTGGAGCGATTTATCCCGATCCTAGCCCTGTTTTAATTGCTCGTTTCTCTCCATGTCAAGGTCGTGCAACCCGCGCTCCTGGCCGGGGCGAATGTGAAGGGGTCAGCGCCCACGCGTGTCAGCCAATCTGTTCCAAGATCGGGGGGGCGCGTGACGGGTTTCAGCGCCAACTGATGTCGCAAGGTTTTTCGATTATATTTGCGGGAGGCTCTCGGGATCCAAGTTTGGTTTCCATCAGTTGAGCCGCGTCGAAAGCGTTCCTGCAGGAGTCGTCCCGAGCCGCCGTATGAGCCTGGGCTATGGTCGGGAGCTTTGAGATGGGGGTCAACGCAAACGGAGGTCAGCCAGAGCGCCGGATCTTGCAGTATCCTGCGAAGGCAGGGTTGCGTTGGCCCAGGTTCGCGCGCAGGGTCTTGGAGGATTTTGCAGGATCCTGCAAAGACTGACCGAGCCGGGCTTGCATTGACCCAGTTCAGCAGACCCGATATGGTCCGAGCGCCAGCATGGGGTCGGCGCTTTCGGGGTCATCTGATCTCCGAGATCTTTTTGTTGACCTTGGTTTGGGAGACGCCTGGAGCATCGACCCCCCTCCTAACCATTTGCCCCTGATATCAATCCCCATGGGATAATCATGTTCGGGGTTCAGGGGGGATAATCAACGTTTTCCCGGAGATCGCAGCAGAAAGGACGTTGAAGATGCTGATGATGATAATGACCATGATAATGATGATGATGATGATGATGATGATGATGATGATGATGATGATGATGATGATGATGATGATGATGATGATGATGATGATGATGATGATGATGATGATGATGATAGTGATAGTGATAGTGATAGTGATAGGGATAGTGATAGTGATAGTGATGATGATGCTGATGATGCTAATTAGAATGATGTCCAGGAACTCCTTGCCCGTACTCTGCGCATCCTGAAGCTGGCCTGACCCGTGCTCTCCAGATCTTAGGAGTTCAAGTAGCAGTTGTAGTATTAATAGTAGTAGTAGTAGCAGTAGTAGTAGTAGTAGTAGTAGTAGTAGTAGTAGTAGTAGTCGTAGTAGTAGTAGTAGTAGTAGTAGTAGTAGTAGTAGTAGTAGTAGTAGTGCTAGCAGTAGCAGTAGCAGTCGCAGAAGTAGTAGCAGTAGTAGTAGTAGTAGTAGTAGAAGTTTTTTAGTAGCAAGTATTATTAATGTGTGCAGTAGTAGTTAGTAGTATATTAGTAGTAGTTTAAGTAGTAGTAGTAGTAGTAGTAGTCGTAGTAGTAGGTAGTAGTAGTAGTAGTAGTCGTATTATAGTAGTGATAGTCGTAGTAGTAGTAGTAGTAGTAGTAGTAGTAGTAGTAGTGTGTATCAGTAGTAGTAGTAGCAGCAGTAATAGTAGTAGTAGTAGTAGCCGCTAGTAGTCATAGTAGTAGTTAGTAGTAGTAGTAGTAGTAGTTTAGTATCGTAGTAGCAGTTAGTAGTTACTTTTATCTTTTTTATTTTTAGTAGTTTTGAGTATTCCTTTATTTTTGTTAGTTAGTATAGTAGTATGTGTCGTCAGTAGTAGTAGTAGCAGTAGTAGTAGTAGTAGTAGTAGTAGTAGTAGTAGTAGTAGTAGTAGTAGTAGTAGTAGTGGTAGTAGTAGTAGTAGTAGTAGTAGTAGTAGTAGGAGTAGTAGTGGTGGTAGTAGTAGTAGTAGTAGTAGTCGCAGCTGTAGTCGTAGTAGTAGTCGTAGTAGTTGTTTCTAGTATTAGTAGTAGTAGTAGTAGTAGTAGTAGTAGTAGTAGTAGTAGTAGTAGGTAGTGTAGTAGGAGCAGTAAGTAGGAGAAGTAGTAGAGTGTTGTCGTAGATAGTAGTAGGT
>CAUYUJ010016822.1:190249-261023 GCA_963575745.1 Prorocentrum cordatum | reverse complement strand
CATCGATCGGATCGATCGGACGTCCGTTCCCCGCGCGTTGCTCGATATCGTGCGCGCTTCTTTTGCCAGATGTTCCAGGATGATCCTCGATGCGACGAGCGCGTTCCAATACTCGCAAAGTAACTAATCGCAAATGGCCTGGATCCCCCTCGGAGAATCTACGATAAATCGTATCAAAACAGGCATGTGTTTCTCTGGCGCTTGCGAGTAGAAGCGGGGGAGACTCGCCATCGATCGGACGTCCGTTCCCCGTACGTTCCTCGATATCGTGCGCGCTTCTCTTGCCAGATGCTCGAGGATGCTCCTCAATGGTGGGCTTGCCTTCCACCACCAACACCACCACCATAAGTAGGAGTGGGAAGGGGGTCCTCCTCCTCCTCCTCCTCCTCCTCCTCCTCCTCCTCCTCCTCCTCCACTTCTTCCTCCACATCCTCCACCTCCTTCCCCCCTGCAACTTATGGTGGTGGTGGTGGTGGAAAACAAACCCATCACCTGAAGGGCCCTCGCCGACAACGCGCGCACGCCCGAGCGATTCCAGGGAGCACTCGCTCATCGCCGGCCGAGGCCCGCCGCATGCCGCGAGAGCGCGCTCGAAGCCTCCGCAGCAAGCCCCTCTGCGGCAGCGGAGGGGTCGGAAAAGGCGCGCAGCGACCCCGCACAGGAGGAGAGCCGGGCGCGCGCGGGCGGTCGTCCTCGTCGTCGTTCGTCCGTCGTCTCGCCCGCGCCTCTCGCCTCGGTCCCTCCTCTTTCCTGTGCTTTCTGCCTCCTGTCTGTGGAGATCGGCGACGCGCAAGGAGTGACACTGGGCAGGAGTGGCCTTGAATTGGTGCGCGGCTTGCCGGTCGTTGTATGCGGTGCGACACCAGCGGCTTGGGTTTGACCACCCCACCCCCCCGCGCCCCCCCACCGGAACTGGCGCACTCAAGATCGCTCTGGCCACTGGTCAGCTGCCCATCCCGAGCCGCTTCTTGACGACCCCAGGGCCCGCAGCCTAGGTCGCCTAACTTCGCGCATCGCCCCCCCGCGACGCGCGACGCGCGACTATCATCCCACCCTCGCGCCGCCCAGCCCTCTCGAGAAGGGCAACTGCTCTGGCCCACACAGCGCGACGCGCAACGCGCGGCGCCCCCCAAGGGGACCTGGGCAGCCGGCCGGCAGGCTGAGGCTCTCTCTGGGCTGGCGCAAGCGCGCGAGGCTGGCTATCGGCAAGCCAGGAGGAGGAGGAGGAGGAGGAGGAGGAGGAGGAGGAGGAGGAGGAGGAGGAGGAGGAGGAGGAGGAAGGAGGGAGAGGAGGAGGAGGGGGGAGGGAGGAGGAGGAGGAGGGGAGGAGGAGGAGGAGGAGGAGGAGGAGGAGGAGGGGGAGGGGGAGGAGGAGGAGGAGGAGGAGGAGGAGGAGGAGGAGGGAGCGAGGAGGAGGAGGAGGAGGAGGACACCGTGGCACAGGAAGTGAGTGGCAGGCCCCTGCAGCGGGGGGGGGGGGAAGAACCACAGCTACCCAGACTGTGGCTGGCCCTCGGTCCAACTGCCTCCGCCCGAGCCCTCGCGCTCTCCAGCGTTCTGCCAACCAAGCCGCGGTGCGCAGAACGCAGTGATCTCTGAGCACCTCCGAGCGACCTCCCAGTCCTCGGGCGCCTCGATCTGCTCGGCAAGAGGGGCCCAGGGGTCTCTCTTAACTTCTTCCCCAGGGCCAGCTGCATACTTCGAGCTGTGCTCGGGCGGCCCGGGGGCCCAAGGACCAGTCTCTGGAGGCCAAGGCTAATCATGGCGACGGACCGGCGGCCTTGATTTTGGTTGAGGCGCGGGCCGTCTGGGCGCGGCCAGGCATCCAGCCAGGTGATGTTCGTTCAATGCGCGGCCCCAGGAGTCCCACCCCCTTCACTAGGGGCAGTTCTTATCAAGGGTGAGGGCACAATGAACATGACCAGGACGTCGTGGGATCGTGTGCACGCCGTCTTGGTCATCCGTCGCCGATTCGCACGAATCAAGACGGACGATGACCAAGATCGACACCGACGTTTGAGCGTTCAAACGAGGTCATGGTCGTCGTTCTCCGCCCTTCAGTTAGAACTCGGATCCAGTTGCAAGGCTTCTGGGGCCCAGAAGCAGGCCCCATGCAGAGGCCGAAGTGAAGGAGAAACGCTGAGATGGGCCTCCTCCTTCTCCTCCCCCTCCCTCCTCCTCTGGCTCATCCTCCTCCTTCTCCTCCTGCTGCTCCTCAGTACCCCTCCTCATCCTCCTCACCCCCTCCTCCTCCTCATCCTCCTCCTCCTTCTCCTCCTCCTCCTCCTCCTCCTCCTGGCTCAAGCTCGCCTCACAGGTCAGGTCCTGTGAACTGGGGCCCAAGCTTGACGCGCACCCAGGGCTCCAGAAGCCCCGTTTTCTCGCAATCGCGCTTCCCTTCAGGCCTCCGCTGCCATTCGCTGCCTCGCTGCTTCTTGTGGGAGTGGTTTCAGCATCATGGCTAAAAGAGGCGGCAAGCGAGGCGGCCAGCAGCAGAAGCGTGAGTACTTCGTGTGCTCGAACCCCAAGTGCGGTGGCTGGGGCTACTGCGACGTCAGCCAGTTCTGCGGGCAATGCGGGAAGAAGTTTCAAGGTCGTGGCAAGGGGCGTGGAGATGACGGGGGATCTTCGCAGACAGTGCCAGCAGGTGCCAATCGTTGGAAGGGTGGAGAGCATGCAGCCAGGGGCATTAAAGATAATGACAGGCAGGGATCGCATGCTAACTCACCTGACGACATCGCAGCTGCAGCGACATCCACCAGTGAATATGACCAAGTTGCTCACTACCAAGACTTGGTGCAGTTTTGGAAAGAAAGGGAAGGCTCTGGCGGAGCCAACTACATCAAGGCTGTCGAACAACTCAAGACGGCCAAGCAGACGGTGCTCAAGGCCAAACCTTTTCGACCAGCAGGCGCAGTCGCTGCGGGACCAGATCGAGAGGACCAAGGAGCGCATCACCAAGGCCGAGCAGCAGTCCGAGGAGAAGCTCGAGGAGATCACCAAGCTCGCCGACGAGTTCTCGGAGCTGCAGGTCACCATCAACACGGCGCGCGAGGAGGTGGCACAGTTGGAGGCGCAGCACGCGATCACGGTGCATTCAGTGGCAGCCAACACGCCGAAGCCTCGCGCCAACAACCCCTTCCCGTCACTCAGTCAGCTGTGTGACCAACTCCAGCAAGGACCTGTACACAGTGTGCCGCCGCACATTCAGCAGCAGGTGTTCGCGCTGGAGGAGAGCCTCAAGCAGGCGGTGCAGCAGCTGCCAGCAGCGGCCACACCAGGCCCCCGAGGCGCCCCCCCAACAGGTGGAGGGCGCGACAGGCGGCGCCGCCTCCGCAGGCGCCGCCCCAGGCGGCCTCAGCCAGCAGCAGCCTGAGGGGGCCATTGTGGCCGCGGCTGGGGCAGTTGAGCCAGCCGCAGCAGCGACAGCTGAGGCGCCAGAGGCTCGGCCAGCGCAGAGTACACCTGACGACTTCGGCTTCCCGAAGGTTGGCGACGCGGAGGAGAGCGCTGCCACCGTGGACCAGACCCAAGGCAGCACCCAGAAGAGGCCCCCCAGCGAACGGAACGGGATCCAGCAAGCTCTCGGCACCATCGCCAAGGAGGACAACTCCAGCCAGGAGGCCAAGAAGGCCAGGCAGCTGGCCCAGAAGGCCATCGAGAGGGCGGCGGCGGCCAAGGCTGCTGGCAAAGGCGCGGCTGACGCGCCATATGGGTAACAACAAGCAGCTCAGCATCATCACCATCAACGGGAGTTGTTGGCCTGCAGTACAGAAGCTAGTTCAATCTGGTGAAGTTCAAGACACCGCTGTCACCTGCGCCCAGGAGGTCAAGCTCCGAGGCGACGAGCTTTCTCAAGCTATTCAGTGGTGTGAAGTTCGAGGCTGGCATGCAGTCATCTCTGAATGCGACGTCGGCGAGAAGAACTACAACAGCAGCGGCACATGCATACTCATCCGTACTGGACTCAACATAGGAGTTCAACCTGCGCCTCTTCCGCCTTATATTCCTCAGAGTCGTGCTGCTGCTGCCATTCTAGAACTACCAGGGCACAAGCCCATCGTTTCCTCTCCATGTACTTCGAGGCCTCTGAGGGCCTCAACAACACAAATTTGCACCTGCTGGCGACAGCAGGTTGGTGCCAGCAAAGGTATCGCATGCCTATCTTCGTGGGGGCTGACTTCAACATGGCCCCGTCCATGGTTTCAGGCTCAGGAGTGCTTGAGCGTGCAGGACTGGCCACGGTGTACCCATCTGGCTACACCCTTTTCACTAGCAAGACGCGCAGCAAGATATACTATTTCATGATGAGCTCGTGCCTCAAAAATTCGGCGCAGGCGATCGCAGTGCCCAAGCAGTACCCCTTGTCGCCCCACCGCCCCGTCAAGCTCAGTCTGGCGGCCGGGTCCAGCCTCATGACCCCTGTGCTCAGCAAGCCCCAGAAGCTCCCCACCAAGCGCCCCATAGGCCCCGCTTTGGAGAACAAAGACTGGGTAAAAACGGCTGCCGCCCTGGACACCGCGGAGCAGTTCTTGGTTTCGGAGGCCCCTGAGACCCAACAAGCAGCTCTGGATAAAGCGCATGAGATTCTGGATTCGGAGATGGAGGCCACAATCAGTAAGGCCACGGATACCCCCCTCCGTCAAGCAGGTCTCCGTTGTGGCCCCCAAAGATTATCTGGCTGTCTGCTAAAGCTGTGGAGAGCCAACACCGAGCTGAATGGACAAGTTTTTGGCGGCCGACGCGTTGGCTTCTCAACCAGATTTTAGAGGTGCAGCGCGTTCTTGTGCAGTGTGATGTTGGCGCGCTCTCAGATCTGTTGCAGGTGCTATCGGAACCGCCGCAAGAGTTTTTTGTTTCTGACGAGTTGAGCGCCATGCTCAGCAAAGTGCGCAGCCTCGTGGAAGCGCTGCAGCAGGACGTGCAGGGCAGGGGCAGGGGTGGGATTTCTCCAGAAGCCAAAGCTATATTTCGTGAACAGCATGAATTAGTTCTTAAGTTTCTTGATAAAGAAAAGCATTCAGAAGGCCAAAACGCAAGTTCTACGTGGAAGCAGTGGGTCAAAGATCGAATGGCATCGGGGGTTGGCTGGGCCCATCGATGGACCAAGAAAAACCAACCTTGGAAGCCACATCAGGTAAAAACCCAAGCTGGAGACCTTTCGGGAGGCCCGACGGAACTTTTGAATGCTGAAGTTCGTCGCCTCACGGCAATTTGGGAGCCGAAAGCGGAACCTCAAGCTAGAGCCCCAGCAGATCCTCAAGCAGCAGAAGCCCTTCCTCGTATCACCCCAAGGGAGCTCAAGCAGGCCTTGAAGAAGTTTAGTCAGGCCACGGCGGAGACTTGGGACGGGATCCACCCCAAGCGCTTCGCCCTCCTCTCTTTCCAGCAGCAGGAGCAGTTTTGCAGGCCCCTCAACATCGTGGAGCGCGTCGGGAGTATGCCGTCCCAGCTTCTAGCAGTTATCACAGCCCTCATACCCAAATACAAACCCTCAGGTAATGGCCCCTCCTACCGTGGGATAGGTCTTATGCCAAGTACGTATAGAGTGTGGGGGGGGAATACGGCAAAATGAAGCTAGAAGATGGGAGCAACGGCATCGTAGAAGTTTTCTTGCGCATCAGGCGGGGAGGTCTATCCTCGAGCTAGTGTACCAGCAGTCGCTCCAGGCAGAGAGCGGCGCCACCCATGACTCCTCCCTCCACACTGCCTCCATCATGTGGGATCTAACCAACTATTACGAACATGTTAATCGTGATAAGCTTCATCGTCGAGCCCTGGAATCGGGCTTCAATGGTGCCATCATGTCCGTCATCATGAATCAATATCAGAGTCAACGAATGATTACTCTCAATAATCAAACATCATATGCAGGTTATACGTCGAAAGGAACGCCCGCAGGTTGCAGCTTCGCTACGCTCTTGGTTCAGATCTATTGTTTGGAAACTCGAGATATATGGACATCGCATGTGCCAGTCTCCCTCCATATGTTTATTGACGATATGCTGCTCCTTTTCTCGCACAAGTGCAAAGCCACCCTCATCGCGGAATTGAGGAGAGCGGCTGCCAGCATGTTGTGGGCGATCCAGTATGAGCTGGAGTGCTCAGTTGCAGTGGCCAAGTCAGCTGTCTTAGCCACGTCTGTCGACATTCAGAAGAAGCTAGCTAAGCAGGTGGGTAAGTACTCTGGTTCCACGCCAGCGCATGCAGCTAACCTAGGAGTTGATTTTCGAGCAGGTCAAAAACGCGGGAAGCACATCCGAAGCAGCAAGCTAAGAGAAAGATATGCTAAGCTAAAAGCTAGAGTTCCGAAGATTCGAGCGGTTCACCGAGCAGGGGGAAACACGCTAAAGCTTTATAGTACTGGTTTTGGTCAAGCTCAGTTTTATGGTTCTGAAGTTGTTGGAATGGATGATCTCGAACTTAGACAATCCAGGAGATTATTCTTGAAAATTGCTGGCCCTGGGATCTCAACCAGATCGTTTACACTCGGGCTCTGTCTTGTTGAGGACCCCTGCTGGCGACCAGGTGTAGGGCCCATCTTACTGTGGTCCACGCTCGTCTGGAGGGCCATGACGGGCGAGTACGCGGCTGGTTTCAATCTGCCAGGCCTTCGAGAGATGACAGCAGCTATTTTAGACGATCCGCCGAAGAAGTGGAGCCAGTGCCGAGGTCCTTCCGGCGCAGCTATTCTAAGTGCTACGCGTATCGGTTGGAAGTTTACTAGTCCATTCACCATGAGCGACCAGAATCATCAGATACATATTCTAACAACTACGTCTCCAGCACTACTCCAGTTCTGGCTCCAAGGAGCTTGGGCTCAGCAGCTCAGGACTCAGGCAGCGACGAAGCTTGGCCTGGAAGGCCAGTTGGACGCAAGTGTCGCCCAGGAGCTCCTCAGGTCCAGTACGCTCACGGACTCCGAAAAGGTTACCCTCAAGGCCTTCCTCACCCAGGGGATCTGGACCCATTCATGTCTGGCCAAAGCAGGCTACCCCACGGAGCCCCAGTGCAAATGCGGACATTGTTCAGATGATCTTCATCATAGACTCGTGAGTTGCCCCTGCACAGCCGAACTTAGAGACGAAATGTTTTCCCAACATGAAAGAGACCAGCTCCAGGACCCGACCAAGTTTCCGCTCCAGGCAGGCTTCCAAGTGAGGCCAGATTTTGACATCGGAGCCCCTGTTGGTCTCGGGAACAGTTTAAACAATTGTACAGTGTGGGTCAAAGATGGCCATGCCCTTCAGGATGCGTTCAAGGGCAAAGTTTATACTGACGGTTCGTGTTTGAAACAGGGACACTCGTGCTTTCACACTGCGGGCTTCGCCGCCGTGGTGATCGACGAGAGCGGCGAGCTCGAGGGAGCGGTCTACGGACCTGTGGGCAGCAGCCTTCCCCAACCCTCCCCTTCTGCTGAGCATCTTGCCGTGCTTGCTGCTGCTGCTGCTGCCCCTCCCCGAGCCATAACTGAGATAATCACAGATTATCAGGGTATTTTAGATGTGTACAATCACCAGCAGTACTTCAGGAAGCATAAGTACGCTGGAGTTGCCATGCTGACCCGCGGAAGTAGAGGGTGGCATGATAATGTTGAGTGCGTCAAGATAAAAGCGCATCGGGACTTGGAGGCGATTCCCAAGGGAACGCATGAGTGGCTCGATGCCACTGGAAATGATCTCGCCGATAAGTTCGCAAAGTTAGGTGCCCAGAGTCTGCTCCGACCTTCTAGCTCTGAAGTAGAGGAGGTTGACGAGCAGACCAAGCTACTCAAGAAATGGCTCATTTATGTGGCCAAAGGTTTAAGTTTGTGGGAGCCCGTGGGACCGAAGTCCAGCAAGAAAGCTTTCGATTCTAGGGACAAGGGCGCCGCCCAGAAAGTTCTTGCTGGAGCGCGTAGCGCGCTTGCTGTCTGGCAGCAACCTATCCCTCCTCCCCCTCCTGCCCCTGAGGCCCCTCGTCCCCCCCGCTTCCTCCACACGTGGGAGTGGGGGTGGAACGGGAAATGGATATGCGCAGTCTGTAAAACCAGATGCGCTCAGAAGCAGTTGGCTGGCCGAAAGGATGAGGCTTGCAGAGGGTTCCATCCTGATTTGGCCGATCTGGCAACTGACCCCCGCAGGCATCAGCTGTATGTTTCAGAGGAGACCAGGGGTGCAAATTTTATTCTTGCATGTGCCAAGTATGGTCTTTACAGCGAATCCAACGTCGTGGGTTTAAGCAAGGCCTGTGGAGGAGAGTTCAAGCGTGATGGTGCTCGAACTCAGTGGAATCTGCTCTGTAATGGAAAGCACCCCAGAAGCAATTTTTCCGCTCCCTCCAGGTACAGTTGCCCGCCGCTCAGGTTGACGGATTATGTAACTCGTCAACGTCAGGCCATGTCCCTACAGGAGGACGCCAGGCCTTAGGGTGGACGAACTCCGCCCCCAACCACGTGATGATCCTCCTCCTCCTCCTCCTCCTCCTCCTCCTCATCCTCCTCCTCCTCCTCCTCCCACTCCTGCTCCTCCTCCTCCTCCACCTCCTCCTCCTCCACCTCCTCCTCCTGCTCCTCCTCGTCCTCGTCTTCGTCCTTCTCCGTGTCCTCCACCTCCTTCCTCTCTCCAACTGATGGTGGTGGTGGTGGAGAACAGGCCCATCAAGCACGAGATCGCAAAACATTCTCGTGATGCTTTGCCCATTCAGCGGACCACCTCAGGGGAAGAAGAAGGGGGGGGAAACATCGAGCTGGCATCGGCGATACATCGCCGATATTTCGGCGATTGGCCTCAAAATAGCAAATCCGCTCGCTCCTTGGCGGGGTGAGGTTGTCGTGTCTCCGTCGGCCATGAGGGGCGATCTGGCGTCGATGCCTCCACCCCAGGCCTGTCGCGCCGCAGCGTGGTCGGCGGCGTCGCGAGCCGCAAACGGGAGCGCGGAGGCTGTGAGAGAAGGCGGGGAGACGGAGGGGACCACGAGATCTTCGCGCCGCCAGCAAGAGCACGAGGGGAGGTTTGCGGCTGTTTTCGGCCCGACGGGAGAGCTTTCGGCCACCAGGGGGCCCTCCGTCCTTGCTTCGCGAAGTGCCCGCGCTGCGGAAAAAATTGCGACGGGGAGCTGTTTCTGTTCCTTCCGGCCTCTTGGGGCTCCTGCTGGGCCCCAGGACCGTCCAAGATTGGCTCTGGATGAAAAGCCAGTCCCCGGAATGGGGTCCGGACCTCGGGGCCCCCGCGCTGCAGCAAAATCGCGACCTCGGGTGTCTGGGGGCGAAGGGCAGAAGGCAGGCAAGTGTCGCTCGCGACACATCTGACGCCCTACCCCTCCGAAGCATCCCTTTCAACCTGCGTTGGGGTCGTTTCCCATCCGCTGGCCAGGGTGTCCTACAGATGCTGCGGATGCTCCTTGCAGGCTTCGGAAATCGTTCTGTGCGAAATCGGAAAGATCACTGGGAGAGGAAGGGGATGAGGCGACCGAAGAGCGAAAAGGGACAGAGGGGCAAGAGGAGTGCGGGAATAAATCGGGCGAGGGCGGTGCGATGGAGGAAGGAAAGGAGGGAGTGAGACGGGACCCTTCCTCCACCATCCCGTCCGCTTGACAATTGCTACGGAGAGCGGCGACACGAGCCGCAGGGAACTGGATGGAGTGAGAAATGGTGGGGCGGTCTTCCTCATGGTACAGCACGTTGCTCGGATGGAAATCCCTGTGGTGCGTCAGCTCTCCCGAGGCGGGGTCCGCGTACCTAAGCTCGTTCAGAGTAGAGGTTCCTTCATATGTGTTTTCTGCTTCCTGACTTCCTGCTTTTCCTTCTCCTCCTCCTCCTCCTTTCCTTCTTGCCCCTATCCTTTGTTCCACCTCCTTACCTCCGCACGCTCACCACTACCGCCACGATCAGAGTCACAATGACTACCACCACCATTACCGCCACGTTCACCACCAGGACAACCTTTGCCGTCACCACGATCATCAGCATAGCGGGCGCTACCATCAACGCCGAATGTGCCAAAGCCATCAGCATAAACATCAGTACCGTCGTCAACTACCACCATCATCAAGACCACCAGGACCTTCATCATACCCAGCATCGTCGCCAAAACCACCGACCTCATCATTCAAACACACAGTCACCACTTCACCAGCGAACCATCGCGACGTCATCGCGTTGTTCAGCGCAGTGTGGTTTTTGAGAGGAGACGGGGAAATATGTAAGAGGGACAAAACATAACGCCTGACTCTTGACAAGTCTGGTCACCGTCATGGCCATCAAAACCCAAAGCATGAACAGCTCAGTTGTTTCCGCCGTTGTCGACATCCTCCCTCTCTCTATGTCTCTCTGCCTCTCTCTCTATAGACATATGTGTAAATATATATATATATAGATATATGTATCCGTCTCTCTCGCTTTTTGTTTTCTCTCTCTCTCTCTCTCCTCTTATAGATAGGTCAGAATGAGGGGGGCGAACGGACATTCACTGTCCATTGGCGCGTGGCTCAAAATGGCATTCCGCGATGCGGATTATTTTTGTTTTGTTTGTTAGTTAGTTAGTTTGTTTGTTTGCTTGTGTGTTTGGTTGTTGAAATTATTGTTGTTGTCCCTATTGCTGTTGGTATTGTTGTTTGGCGTCGTCGCCCCCGCGACCCGGCACGCGACCCGGCCCGTGACCCGGCCCGCGACCCACCCGCGACCCACCCGCGACCCGCCCGTTACCCACTCCGCGACCCAACCGCAACCCACCTGCGCCCGCCCGCGACCCACCCCGCGACCTACCCCGCGACCCACCCCGCGACCCACCCCGCGACCCACCCGCGACCCACCCGCGACCCACCCGCCACCCGGCCCGCGACCCACCCGCGACCCACCTGCGCCCGCCCGCGACCAACCCTGCGACCCACCCACATTGCTTTATCCAACAAAAACGCGCCTGCGGCGGGCTCACTGCATACTTTGTAAAAATCAAGCGTCTGCGGTGGGCTTCTTCAGAGCCTCGCAGACTGCCGACGTCCTCGCCGCCCCCTCACTCTAATCCGCAGCTGCGGGGTGCTCCGAATATGTATGTGTATATATATATATATATATGCAAACACACATATGTGTATATATATATATATATATATATATATATATATATATATATATGTATGTATTAGCATACGCACCTCTCCGAGGGAGTAGAGCTCAGAGGCGATTAATGCGTACGCGCCGCGTCGTTCGCGATTGTTCTGGCCGTTTCGCTCGGGACATCCTCGAAATTCTAAAAATCGGTGGCACCCCTCACACAGTCCAAAAACACATGGGAATTTCAACATTCTAACATAAAACCTTCAAAAACACATTGTAATTTCAATGATTTGCACACCGATTCTCAGAGAATGGCGGTTTCGCCTGAGACATCCTCCCAAAATCGAGCCCCGACGTACCTTCTGGTACCCCAGACCCCGCCTCGGAGCCTCCTGGGGGCCTCCTGGAACCTCCTGGGGCCTCCTGGGGCTTTCTGTACCTTCTGGTACCCTAGACGCTGCCTCGCAGCCTCCTGGTCCTGGAACCTCCTGGGGCCTCCTGGGGCCTCCTAGGGCCTCCTGGAGCCTCTTGGGGCCTCCTGGAGCCTCAAAACTACATGCACACACAGAGACACAAATCACACCCAACACATCACACGCTAGACAAACATAACACACACAACACCTACAACGCACAGAAAACACGCACAACACAGCACACATCACACACACACACACACACAGACACACACACACACACACAACACTCACAGTCCTGGAGCCTCCTGGAGCCTCTTCTGGTATCCAAGCCGGGCCTCCTGAGGCTTCCTGGGGGCCCTGGTATACACATCGTACGGCGTGGCAACCCCACTTGCGTTCGAGTGCGACCTCGCGATTGCATGTTGTGTTTTGTATGAGCCTGGGCACACACGTGCCACCTGTATACATACACCCACACATATATATATGCATATATATATGGTCGCCCCCCCAGATCATACCTTTTCGTCTCCTCATCCTCGACTGCTTCTTTCCTTTCTCTCTCTCTCTATCTCTCTTTCTCTCTCTCTCTCTGCCTCTCTCTCTCTGTCTCTCTGTGCCTCTCTCTCTCTCTCTTTCTTTCTTTCTCTCTCTCTATCTCTTTTTTGTTTTTATCTCTCTCTCTCTCTCTTTCTCTCTTCTCTCTCTTTCTCTACGCAATGCTTGGCGCCACCGATGCAAGGAAACGCTGCGTATGTTTGTTTTTGTTGTTTTTTGGGCCTGCGAAGCCACGAAACACTGTGTATGTTTGTTTTTTTTGTTTTTTTGTTTTTGAGACGTAGAGAGAAGGGTGCTGGGAGGGAGGCCGCGGCGGGCACGGGGGCTTGCCCCCCCAAAAAAAAACAAAAAAACTCAATGTTTCGTGGCTTCGCAGACCCCCCCCAAAAAAAACAGCGTTTCCGTGCATCGGTGGCGCCAAACACGGTGCACGCGAGCGCTCTGCCTTGATTCGGGAGGCACAGAGACAGGTGCTTGGGGGGGGGGAGGCGGCAGGGGAGCAACGAGCTCTCTCCCCAAGCTGAGCTTGAAAATAACCTACTGCTCAACTCCCTCCGTCTACAACACACCACCAGATCCTCAACCGGCTCCCTCCCCAAGCTGAACTTGAAAATGATATTATACTCAACTCCTTCCGTCTCCAGCACACCATCCAGTACTCAACACCCTCCGTCTCCAACACGCCAACCGATACTCAACAGGCTCCCTCCCCAAGCTGAACTTGAAAATTATCCCAGAGGAGCCCCGAGGAGTTGAAGCCCCGAAGAGAGCAATATTGGTAGTAACGGTAAACGCCGTCCTCCTCCTTCTCCTCATCGTCGCAATTGTAGCAGTAGCGGTAGTAGTAGCAGTAGTAGTAGTAGTAGTAGTAGTAATAGAAGTAGTAGTAGTAGTAGTAGTAGTAGTAGTAGTAGTAAAAGTAGAAGTAAAAGTAAAAGTAAAAGTAAAAGTAAAAGTAAAAGTAAAAGTAAAAGTACAAGTAGTAGTGGTAATAGTAAAAATAATAATAGTAGTAGTAGTCGTAGTAGTAGTAGTAGTAGTAGCAGTAGTAGTAGGTGTAGTAGTATAGTCTTAGAAGTAGTAGTAGTAGTAGTAGTAGTAGTAGTAGTAGTAGTAGTAGTAGTAGTAGTAGTAGTAGTTAGTAGTAGTAGTAGTAGTAGTAGTAGTAGTAGTAGTAGTAGTAGTAGTAGTAGTAGTAGTAGTAGTAGTAGTAGTAGTAGTAGTAGTAGTAGTAGTAGTAGTAGTAGTAGTAGTAGTAGTAGTAGTAGCGTAGTCGTAGTCGTAGTCGTAGTAGTAGTAGTAGTAGTAGTAGTAGTAGTAGTAGTAGTAGTAGAAGTAGTAGTAGTAGTAGTAGTAGTAGTAGTAGCAGTAGCAGTAGTAGTAGTAGTAGTAGTAGTAGTAGTAGTAGTAGTAAGTAGTAGTAGTAGTAGTAGTAGTAGTAGTAGTCGTAGTAGCAATGCTATGCTGTGCTATGCCATGCTATGCTGTGCTATGCTGTGCTACGATATGCTATGATATGCGATGCGATGCTGCGCTGTGCTATGCTAAGCTAAGCTATGCTATGCTATGCTGCGCTATGCTATGCTATGTTATGCTGCGCTATGCTATGATATGCTGCGCTATGCTATGCTATGCTATGCTAATGCTGCGCTGCGCTAAGAGTATGATCTTTGGGGGGGGGGGGGCAACCATATATATATATATATATATATACAATCATACGCACCTCTCCGAGGGAATATAACTCAGAAGCGATTCATGCGTACGCGCCGCGTCGTTCGCAATTTTCTGGCCGTTTCGCACGGGACACCCTCGAAATTCTGAAAATCGGTGGCACCCCTCACGCAGATCGTGACGTCAGGGTCCAAAGACACATGGGAATTTCAACATTCTAACCTAAGACCCCCAAAAACACATTGTAATTTCAATGATTTGCACACCGATCCTCAGAGAATGGCGGTTTCGCCTGAGACATCCTCCCAAAATCGAGCCCCGACGTACCTTCTGGTACCCCAGACCCCGCCTCGGAGCCTCCTGGGGGCCTCCTGGAACCTCCTGGGGCCTCCTGGGGCTTTCTGTACCTTCTGGTACCCTAGACCCCGCCTCGCAGCCTCCTTGGGCCTCCTGGAACCTCCTGGGGCCTCCTGGGGCCTCCTGCGGCCTCCTGGAGCCTCCTGAGGGCCTCCTGAGGCCTCCTGGGGTCTCCTGGGGCCTTCTGCGGCCTCCTGGAGCCTCCTGGGGCCTCAGAACTACATGCACACACAGAGACACAAATCACACCAAACACATCACACGCTAGACAAACATAACACACACACACACAATACCTACAACGCACAGAAAACACGCACAACACAGAGCACACATCACACACACACACATACACACACACACACACACCCACACAACACTCACAACCCTGGGGCCTCCTGGAGTCTCTTCCGGTATCCAAGTCGGGCCTCTTGAGGCTTCCTGGGGGGCCCTGGTACACACATCGCAAGGTGTGGCAAAACCACTTGCGCTCGAGTGCGACCTGGCTATTGCATTTTTCTCCCAGCAGCTATCCTCCTCCTTTTCTCCTGCTTCAAACGCCCTTTCAATTGTGTTGTATGGGCCTGGGCACACACGTGCCACTTGTGTGTATATATATATATATATATATATAATCATCCGCACCTATACGAGGGATTACAACTCAGAGGCGATTAATGCGTATGCACCGCGTCGTCCACGATATTTCTGGCCGTTTCGCTCGGGACATCCTCGAAATTCTGAAAATCGGTGGCACCCCTCACACAGGTCGTGACGTCAGGGTCCAAAAACACATGGGCATCCTAACATAACACCTTCAAAAACACCTAATATTTTCAATAATTTGCACACCGATTCTCGCAGTTTCGCCTGAGACATCCTCCCAAAATCGAGCCCCGACGTACTTTCTGGTACCCCAGACCCCGCCTCGGAGCCTCCTGGGGGCCTCCTGGAACCTCCTGGGGCCTCCTGGGGATTTCTGTACCTTCTGGTGCCCCAGACCCCGCCTCGCAGCCTCCTTGGGGTCTCCTGGAACCTCCTGGAACCTCCTGGGGCCTCCTGCGGCCTCCTGGAGCCTCTTGAGGCCTCCTGGAGCTTCAGAACTACATGCACACACAGAGATACAAATCACTCCGAACACATCCCATGCTAGACAAACATAACACACACACACAACACCTACAACGCACAAAAACACGCACAACACAGGGCACACATCACACACGCACACACACACACACAACACTCACAATCCTGGGGCCTCCTGGAGCCTCTTCCGGTATCCAAGTAGGGCCTCCTGAGACTTCCTGGGGGGCCCTGGTACACACATCGCAAGGTGTGGCAACCCCACTTGCGCTCGAGTGCGACCTCGCTATTGCATTTTGTTTTTTGTATGAGCCTGGGCACACACGTGCCACTTGTGTATATGTATATATATATATATATATGTTGGCGGTGCGCCGTGGCACGAACCCCCCCCCCAGCACTACCGGGGGGGTTCGTGCACTACCGGGGGGGTTCGTGCAGCCCGCACCGGATGCCGCCAGCGGCTTAGAACACTCCCCCCTTGCCGCTTTACCGGGGGGGGTCGTGCAGGCCGCATTGGGTCCTCCCCTGTCGCTTTACCGGGGGGGTTCGTGCAGGCCGCACTGCGTCTACCTGGGCTCCTCCCCCTGTGGTAGTGGGGGGGTGGGAGTGGGGGGTGGGTTGGGGGGGGGGGGGCAGGGAGCGGTTGGCAAGGGTGGCTCCCTGTCGAAGTGTGGCGTGTGCTCGCCTTGTGTTCTCTATTCGCGTCTGCTCGCCTTTGTTTGCTTCGCCTCGCCTTTCTTCCTTCCTCCTCCTCTGTCGACTTTCGCCTCGACGAGCAGGAGGAGGAACTGGCATTCCTGTTGTTCGCACTGCTGGGCTCGTGGCCACAATACGTACGAGAGGCTGCGGCGCAACTCCCAAGAGCCGCTGTGGGGGGTCGACGGTACGGCCGCGTAGCGAAGAGCAGTGCCGCCGCCGTGTTCCGGCCCGTCCTGGTAAGACTCGCGCGTCGGGGCTGGGGTTCGCGCGTGCCGGGAGCGCGCCGCTTACTGAGGGGTTGCGTCCTTACCGGGGGGTTCGTGCAGCCTACCAGAGGAGGTCGTGTTTACCGGGAGGTTTCGTGCAGGCTCGCACCGGGAATGGCGCCAGCTCGAAACCCCCCAGGAGAGATTACCGGGGGGGGGGGTTCGCTCCGCACTGGGCACCGCCGACATATGTGTGTGTGTATATATATATATATATAGATATTCCTCTTCCTATATGTTTATAAGCCGGGGCGGGGGGAAAACCCATCCCCCCCCCCAAAACCAGACTCCCGGCACCTGGGGCTTTGGGGCCCTCCGGACGGGCCTCGAAGCGGCCACCGGGCCTCGCAAGGCGTTTTGCAAAGCCTTCCCAGCACACTTCGGGCGATCAGGGGGTCATCGGAGACGTCCCAGAGACCCCCAAGACAGCACA
This sequence comes from Prorocentrum cordatum, assembly GCA_963575745.1. Taxonomy (NCBI): domain Eukaryota; class Dinophyceae; order Prorocentrales; family Prorocentraceae; genus Prorocentrum; species Prorocentrum cordatum. The sequence goes on along the minus strand of CAUYUJ010016822.1, from coordinate 244,493 downwards.
AGAGCGCTCCAAGAGTGACCGACGTGACCTCAAGATGGCCCAAGAGGCCTCCAGGACGGCCCCAAAGATGCCTCCAAGAGCACTCCCAAGAAGACCCCCCGAGGCAAAAATCATTGATTTTCTGTGCGTTTTGGTGAATTTTGGGGTTCTCCTCTTTTCGGTTCGACGCTCCAAGACGGCGGTCTTCTGGGCGTCCGAAGCCGCCTGGGAGGCTCCCAAATCGCCCCACAACCATCCGAAAGAGCTTCCAGGCAGCCCAAGAGAGCCCCAAAACGGCACAACACGGGCCCAAGATGGTCCTCAGAGAGCCCCATGGCGGCCCAAGATGGCCCAAAGACACCCTCCGAAGAATTCCAAATCGTGATCCTGTCGTTCAGGGAGACGGCGGTTGGAGGCAGGGTGGCCCGAGGAAGCCCCCGGAGGCCCCCAGAATGCGCCCAGGAGGCCTCCAGAAGGCCTTAAGAAAACCCGAGACAACTTTTGTGAGCCCCCTAGAGGCTCTCCAAGGAGGAGCCTCCGCAAAAAAGAAATGAGGAGGATGGGACAATTCGCAGTGTATGGCGAAAATAAAGAACAATAAGCATGGAGGAAGGATAACGAGTAACATCATTATAGCGGCGATGCCGGAAAAGGCAACCAGGAGTTATCGCTAAATTGTCGGCTTGACCTTCCTGCCATTCCGCCTGCATCCCAAACTTCAAGGACCAAGGTGCATGGCGCGAAGCGCCACTGCAGTCTTGTGTGTATATATATATATATATATATATATATATATATATATTATTGTACGCACCTCTCCGAGGGAATAGAGCTCAGAGGCGATTAATGCGTACGCGGGGCGTTCGCGATGTTTCTGGCCGTCTCGCTCGGGACATCCTCGACATTCTGAAAATCGGTGGCACCCCTCACGCAGATCGTGACGTCAGAATCCAAAAACATATGGGAATTTCAACATTCGAACATAAAACCTTCAAAAACACATGGGAATTTCAATGATTTTGACCCCGATTCTGAGAGAATGACGGTTTCGGCTGAAACATCCTCCCAAAATCGAGCCCCGACGTACCCTCTGGTACCCCAGACCCCGCCTCGCTGCCTCTGGCCTCCTGGAACCCCCTTGGGCCTCCTGGGGCTTTCTGTACCTTCTGGTACCCCAGACCCCGCCTCGGAGCCTCCTGAGGGTCTCCTGAAACCTCCTGGGACCTCCTGGGGCCTCCTGCGGCCTCCTGGAGCTTCTTGGGGCCTCCTGAAGCCTCCTGGGGTCCCCTGGGGCCTCCTGAGGCCGCGTGGGGCCTCCTGGGGCCTCAGAACTACATGCGCACACAGAGACACACATCACGCCCAACACATCACACGCTAGACAAACGTAACACACACAACACCTACAACGCACAAAAAGCACGCACAAGACAGAGCACACATCACACACACACACACAACACTCACAATCCTGGGGCCTCCTGGAGCCTCTTCTGGTATCCAAGTCGGGCCTCCTGAGGCTTCCTGGGGGGGTCCTGGTACACACATCGCAAGGTGTGGCAACCCCACTTGCGCTCGAGTGCGACTTCGCTGTTGCATTTCACTCCTGCTTCAAACGCCCCTTCGGTTTTTTGTTGTATGAGCCTGGGCACACACGAGCCACTTGTATGTATATATATATATATATATATGTGTGTGTATGTATGTATGTGTATATATATATATATATTCCTCTTCCTATGTTGTTAAAAGCCCGGGCGGGGGGAAAACCCATCCCCCCACCCCAAAAAAAACGGACTCCCGGCACCTGGGGGTTTGGGGCCCTCCGGACGGGCCTCGAAGCGGCCACCGGGCCTCGCAAGGCGTTTTGCAAAGCCTTCCCAGCACACTTCGGGCGATCAGGGGGTCATCGGAGACGTCCCAGAGACCCCCAAGACAGCACAAGAGCGCTCCAAGAGTGACCGACGTGACCTCAAGATGGCCCAAGAGGCCTCCAGGACGGCCCCAAAGAGGCCTCCAAGAGCACTCCCAAGAAGGCCCCCCGAGGCAAAAATCATTGATTTTCTGTGCGTTTTGGTGAATTTTGGGGTTCTCCTCTTTTCGGCTTCCCGACGCTCCAAGACGGCGGTCTTCTGGGCGTCCGAAGCCGCCTGGGAGGCTCCCAAACCGCCCCACAACCATCCGAAAGGGCTTCCAGGCAGCCCAAGAGAGCCCCAAAACGGCACAACACGGGTCCAAGATGGCCCTCAGAGAGCCCCATGGCGGCCCAAGATGGCCCAAAGACACCGTCCGAATAATTCCAAATCGTGATCCTGTCGTTCAGGGAGACGGCGGTTGGAGGCAGGGTGGCCCGAGGAAGCCCCGGAGGCCCCCAGAATGCGCCCAGGAGGCCTCCAGAAGGCCTTAAGAAAACCCGAGACAACTTTTGTGAGCCCCCTAGAGGCTCTCCAAGGAGGAGCCTCCGCAAAAAAGGGCTGAGGAGAATGGGGAGAATGCGCAGTGTATGGCGAAAATAAGGAACAATAAGCATGGAAGAAGGATAACGAATAACATCATTATAGCGGCGATGCCGGAAAAGGCAATCAGGAGTTATCGCTAAATTGTCGGCTTGACCTTCCTGCCATTCCGCCTGCATACCAAACTTCAAGGACCAAGGTGCATGGCGCGAAGCGCCACTGCAGTCTTGTACATATATATATATATATATACATAAAGATATCCCCTAGCGGGAAACCAGTTTCGGTTTCGTGTTCGTGCGTGCCGCGCGTGCGGGCGAGGCGAAGTTGCGTGGGCGGGCGAAAAAGTCTCCTCCAGCTGAGGCGCGGCCGGACCAAATGATTCCTGACCGGGGGCTCTTGGCGCGGGGTGTCCCGCCGGTGTCCCGCCTCGGGCTGAGGCGCGGCCGGACCAAATGATTCCTGACCAGGGGCCAGTGGCGCGCGGTGTCCCGCCGGTGTCCCGCCTCGGGCTGAGGCGCGGCCGGACCAAATGATTCCTGACCGGGGGCCGGTGGCGCGCGGTGTCCCGCCAGTGTCCCGTCGGTGTCCCGATGATGATGATGATGATGATGATGATGATGATGATGATGATGATGATGATGATGATGATGATGATGATGATGAGGCTGAGGATGAGGATAAGGATGATGATGATGATGATGATGTCGTATATGTTGATGATGATGATGATGGTGATGGTGGTGATGATGGTGTCCCGATGATGGTGATGATGATGATGATGATTATGACGGTTCTGGTGGTGATGATAATGGTGTCCCGATGATGATGTTGCTGATGATGTTGCTGATGTTGATGGTGCCCCGAAGATGTTGATGATGATGTTGTTGATGGATGTGGTGATGTTTACGATGATATGATGATGAGATAATGGTGATGATGGAGATGATGATGATGACGGTGTCCCGGTAATGATGATGATGAGGTTGATGATGATGCTGTTGATGATGATGATGGTGTCCCGATGATGATGATGACGATGATGATGATGGAGATGATGAAGATGATGGTGTCCCGATGACGATGGTCATGTTGATTATGAGGATGAGGATGAGGCAGCGATGATTGTTTGATGATGGTGGCCCAATGATGATGATGGTGCTGATGTTGATGATGATGGTGTCCCGATGATGATGGGGCCGATGATGATGGTGTCCCGATGATGATAATGTTGATGATGTTGGTGATGATGGGGATGGTGTCCCGATGGTGATGACTTTGATGATGTTGTTCATGATGATGAGGATGATGATGAGGGTGGTGTTTAGATGGTGATGATGGTGCCCCGATGATGATGATGGTGACGATGATGGTGTCCCGATGATGATGATGGTGATGCTAATGATGTTGATGATGGTGATGAGGTGATGATGATGATGGTGTCCCGATAATGATGATGTTGATGACGTTGATGACGATGATGTTGATGATGATGATGATGATGATGATGATGATGATGACGTTGATTGTGAGATCGATAGTGAGATCGATAGTGCGATCAATAGTGAGACCGAATGTGAGATCGATTGTGAGATCGATAGTGAAATCGATAGTGAGATCGATTGTGAGATCCATAGTCAGATCGATTGTGAGATCGATCGAATGAAAAAGATCGAGTGAGATCGATTGTGAGATCGATCGAGTGAGATCGATCGAGCGAGACCGATAGTGAGATCGATAGTGAGATCGATAGTGGGACCGATCGAGTGAGACGTTGGTTCCTCCCCCCCCGAACCTCCTTATCATCCGAAGGGTGGTCATATAGGTGTGTGTGTGTGTATATATAGATACATGTCATGCCTTCCTCGCGAGTGGGCGGCGGCCCTGGTCTTGTCCAGCACCGGCGTTGTTCAGCGCCGCAAATTGGCGCCCACGACTAGGACGAGGGCTTCCGCCTCGCTTCGACCAAGAGACCCACCTCTCTGGGCACGTCTGGTCTGTCCTCCTCGCCCGAGCACCCCAAACCCCAGCCCTCCTCTCCCTCCCTTGGTCGCAAGCAGGCCGCAGCCTCCTCCTCCTCCTCCTCCTCCTCCTCCTCCTCCTCCTCCTCCTCCTCCCCGCGAGAGGCCGTGGCCTGGCGCACATCAAACACAACGTGCCGTGGCCTGTCCGGCCCCTTCCGCGACGAGCCGCCTCCGCGACGAGACCCCCTCTGATGGGCCTATTTTCCAACACCACCACCACAAGTTGTAGGGGGAGGAGGTCCTCCTCCTCCTCCTCCTCCTCTCTCTCCTCCTCCTCCTCCTCCTCCTCCTTCTCTTCCTCGTCCTCCTGCTCCTCCTCGTCCTCCACCTCCCTCCCCCGTCCAACTTATGGTGGTGGTGGTGGAAAACAAGCCCGTAACCCTCGCCCATCGAGGCCGCCTTCCTGCCGCGTGCCCACGCCTTGGAGCGAGGCGAGGGGGCGGGGGGCGCTTTGCTGGGGGTCGGCGAGGGCCGCCCCTAATTGTAGGCCGGGTTTTGGGCGAAACATGAAAAATAGCAGAAAGGTACCCCCAAAAGGTCACAAATAGTCAACAAATCGTCCCCCGAGCATTTTTGGACTATGTTTGAAGATTCTTCCTTCAGAGGGACAAGCCCGACTTAACCCTAATTTTGCGACGACCGAAAATCGGTCTTACAGTAGACCCGTATGGGAAGGATGCGCGACAAGGGTGCCAGAGCCTTGGACGCCCACCTCAAGACTTTCCGAGCGGGGCGCGGCCACCGAAAGTAGCCAAGGATGGACCGGGGAGGCAAGGATGCAAGGGTACCCTTGGGAAGGCTGCCCGTCCCCACTGTGCGGGTCGACTGCACGCGAGATGGCACAGCGACCTTACGCCACAGCGCACGCGGGCCGCCAGCGCGGCACGCCACATTGGAGACGAGGGCGCCTACGCGCGAGCATGCGCGGGCAGCTCACGCACGAATGTCGGCGCCCACGGCCCCGTCTCTGGGCGTCGCTCACTCCTCTTCCCCTACAGTGCGGGCGCGGCCGCAAGAAACCTTCGCAAGAAACCCGTCCCTGAAAACCCGCGCGCGAGGTGAAAACCTGAGCATCCTGAACGCAGCAGCTTCTCCAACGGCTGCGGGAGGTCACCGCGCAGCACGCGGAGCGAAGAAACCCAGGGCGCCTTGACGACAAGCAGATGGTTTCTTGGTGCGCGCCCCCCACTGTACAGTCGAGGGGGGGACTTGATCTTTCAAGGGGCCCAAGGACACATTCACACACACAAATACACACACACACGAATAAACAGATCCCCCATCTTTTCACATCTCCTCTGGTAATTTGCCTTCTCGCCCAGTTCCCATGTTTTCCCCTCTTTTCCTGGGGATCGACGACTACTTGTGTCTGTGTGATTTTTTCCCCTCCTGCATCTTGTCTGCGAACGTGGTCGCGGACTCTGCCGTGGACCTCGGGTGCCACGACCACGTGATTCGGGTCGGGCGAAAGGAGGGGATAGCAAAGGGGGGGTCTGAGAATCAGCTCACGCAGCTGATTCTCCCGGCGCCTCCCGGCGCCGGGAGCGGCCATGTATCGAGGAATTGGCCCTTCGGTGAGGCCGAAACCAGCTGCGTGCAGCAGATTTCGTAACCCCCCCTTTCCCAATCCCCCCCTTTCGCCCGGCCCGAGCGATGGGGCCGCGGCCCCCACGCGCCGCCTCCAGGGGCGCTGGCCTCCAGGCCCGCCGGCTGCGCGCCCGGCAGCCCGTGCTCTCGCGCTCCGTTGGAGAGGGCACGCGAGAGCCTCGAGGACACGAGACCCTGCCGAGTGTTGGAGGCCTGGAAATGGGCACCAACACCAGCACGGGGGGTGGCCTCGACATGGGGAATATGATCCTAGATTTCGGTGTTGGTGGTAATATTTCGGTCACCTTAGAAGCCGGAATATTACCACCATCACCGAGATCGGGATCGTCTTCCCTCGGTGGAGGCACACCGCCGATCTTGGTGTTGGTGTCAACCTCTAGGCCTGCGAGAGTGCCACGATACCGCACAGGGCAGTCTTCAATACATAGGATTTTGAAAAACATGTGTTTTTCAATGCATGGTGAATTCATGAACAAGTCTATGCATGAACCCATCCTTGTTTTTAATGATAACTGCCTTTGTTATCCATGGTCCGCACGCAGAGCATGTATGAAGAACGGCACTGCAGGCATGCGCACAATATGGCGCGCGAAGCCCCAGGCACAAGGGCACCCCTCGTCCGAAGGGTCGGCTCCTCCTGCTCCTCCTCCCCCTCATCCTCCTCCTCCTCCTCCTCCTCCTCCTCCTCCTCCTCCTCCCCCTCATTCCTCCTCCTCCTCCTCCTCCTCCTCCTCCTCCTCCTCTCCTCCTCCTCCTCCCTCCTCCTCCTCCTCCTCCTCCTCCTCCTCCTCCTCCTCCTCCTCCCCCTCCCCCTCCTCCTCCTCACATGCGGGCCCCGCGGAGGCCCCGCGCAGGATGCACACGACATGCGCGCCGGAGCAGACGTCCGACGCCGGCGGCGCTCGGGGGGGTGAGAGCTGGGAACGCGAGGGATTGGGAGTCCTCTGGGGCCCCCGAGTCTGGTCGAAGCTGGCGCCTTCCCCCGGAAGACCGACCACGGCATACGTACCCAAGTCGGCGAGAATCGGCAGAAGTGTCACCCATTTGGACGCTCGAAATGGGTACGGGAAAAATGGGTACAGTGCCCAACAACAAATGATGTCCAAAACCACCAGCGGCCGCTGTTGGGCAGGCGGCCTTCCGTCTAAAACGGACAAGGCCCGCGGCGACGTTGACAGCGAATCCTGTCCAAAATGAACAAGAACTGCTGTCGGTCGGGAGGAGGAGGAGGAGGAGGAGGAGGAGGAGGAGGAGGAGGAGGAGGAGGACCAGCAGCAGCAGCAGCGAGAGCAGGAACAGAGGGTGAGGAGGGGACGTGGAGGAGGACGAGGAAGAGGAGGAGGTCGGTGTACCCATGACTTCCGTGGCCATTCGATCGTCCCGAGCCCACGTGCGGGGTGCCGGAAGGGCCCGGCCGCACGAGGGCCGAGCGCTGGGACTACAGCGCGGGCACGTGTGCACGCAGCCCTCGTCGAGGCCGGGCACGTCGGGCTTATAGCCAGTGGCCCGGCACGGAAGGCTCGTGCATCGACGGCGTCGGCCCCGGCTTCTGTCGCCACATGGACCGCTCTGCCTTGAGCGACTTCTGCAGAGGCAGTCGACCCCACCTTCCAAATGGATGTCCCGCCGTGGCTTGTCATGCACGGGTCCCGGGGCCCAAGGAGGACCCCTGAAGGTATTCGAAAGGGGCACGCCCGCGCCAGCGGAACTGGTGTGCCGAAGCGGCAGGAACTTGCTGCATCCAGCCTCCTGGTCTCTCTCTCGTTCTCTTCTTCTGTCCGCTCCCCCCCTTCCTCAGGGCTCCCGCCCACCCCGCGGCAGTGGACCACCATGGAGACTCCAAATCAAAAAAACGGCCGAACAAACAGCGAAAACGAAACCGCTCGAAACACACGGACCGAAACCAGCCTAGAGAAACGCAACGGCGCAGCAACTGGTCCAACCGAACCGACCAGGCGCAGCTGACTGCAAGCGCAGCCGAACCGACCGAGTCCACAGCAAAACAAGAACCAACCGAAAACGATGGACCGAAAGCAGGCTAGAGGGACGTAGCGGCGCAGCAATCGAGTCAACCAAACGCAGCCGACTGCAAGCGCAGCAGAACCGAATGAACAGACAGCGAAGCAGAAAACGACCCAAACCGATGGACCGAAAGCAGCCTATCGGAATGCAGCGGCGCAGCAAGAACTCGAAGCAGATAATTCCGTGATGGACCAGTTGAAAAACATAACAGCGCAGGACGTGCTGGCCGATACAGGGGGCGCGAAGCAGAGCACGAGGCAGCTGCTGCCTCTGGAGTCGGCCACGCAGGGTCGCTAAGGTCATAGTTGGGCCACGCCGTGGTCACCGCTCGGAGCGAAGTCGGAGCGGCAGCGCAGGATATGGCGGTGCGACACGGCGAAGTGGTGGCGCAGATGACTTACGCCCTGGGATGCCGCCTATCCAGCCCGCCCATGCGGAGTTAGACGGACCGCTGGGGGGGTCTGCGCCCTGTGGCCGCTCTCCGCCCTCAGGGCATTCGAGCCCAGGCTGGAGGCTGGAGGGGAAGGAGGAGGCGGAGGAGGGCGAGGCCCAACGCATCTCGCTGAGCAGCGTCAGAGCTCGTTGGCACTGCTGGCCCGCCTCGCACAAGCTGGTGCTCGCGCTGCAGGTGATGACGTTCTGCGTCGACCTCGCTAAGCGTTGTAGCTGACGACGGCGGGCTCCAACTTCGCCTCCCACGTCTCCCCGAGCGCTGCCGCTCATCGCCTTGCCCACATGCGCTGACCCAGCGCTGGGGATGACGTCAGGCTTCAATGTCTCCTCCCACATCTCGCTGAGCAGCGCCGAAGCCTGCTGATAGTGCTAGCTCTTCCCGCACTCGCTGATCCAGGCGACGTGGCAGATTATTCCTGCTCAGTATTTACCTGCGCATCGCAATGGTGATCGCGTCACTGAAGCTAGCAACGTTGGACTCAAGATTCGCATCCCAAGTCTCTGTGAGCAGCCAAATCACATGTTGTCCTTGCCCACCTCTGTCGCAAGCCAAGATCCCAGCTTTACGGCTGATGAGGTTGGGCACCAGCTTCGCCTCCCACATGTCGCTGAGCAGTGATAGAGCCCGCTGCCACTGCCTGCCTTTCTCGCACGCGCTGATCCCAGCGTTGTAGCTGACTAGGGCAGACCTGTGGACTCCGTCCACGACATCAGCTCGACGTGGCGAGGGGTCTCTGGGCAAGCGCGGGGGGGTGCGGCTGCAGGGCCGAAAGGCAATCGTCGATCCTACGACGACTCTCCCCAACAGAGAAACATCGAAGGCCCTCGGAGCGTCCAACATTGTTCTTTTGTGCCTTCGATATGCCGGTCGCCTCTCGTCCGCTCCCCCCCTCCTGGAAGCAATTCTGAGGCCATTTAGGGCTTCGTGGGGGCCGTTTGGGGATATCTTGGGGCGTTTTTGCCTGCGATATGCCTGTCGCCTCTCGTCCGCTCCCCCGCTCCTGGAGGGAATTCTGAAGCCACTGAAGGCTTCGTGGGGGCCGTTTCGGAGCCTCTTCGGCCTTCTTTTGGGCCTCCCGGGGGGCTCTTAGGGCCCTCTCGGGCCGTCTTGGGTGCCTCTTGGGCCGTCTTGGGGCCGTCTGAGGCCCGCCTCGGCGCCTCTTGGGCTGTCTTGGGCCGTCTTGGGCCGCTCCTGGGGCCGTCTTGGGTGCCTCTTGGGCCGTCTTGGGCGCCTCCTGGGCCGTCCTGGGGCCGTCCTGGGGCGTCTTGGGACCGTCTTGGGGCCCTCCTGGCCCGTCTTGGGGCTCTCTTGGGGTCCTCTTCGGCCGTCTTGGAGCGGTCGGGGGGACTTCTTGGGCCGTCTTGGAGCGTCGGGAAGCCGAAGAGGCGAGGAGGCCGAAAACATCGCAAAACACAATAGAAATCGACGATTTCTGTCGCTCGGGGCCCTCTTGGGAGGCCTCTTGGGAGGCCTCTTCGGGCGTCTTGGACGCCTCTTGGGCCGTCTGGGGCGAATCTCGGGCGTCTTGGGCCCATCTTTAAGCGTGCCGGGGCTCTCCGGGGCCGTCTTGGGGGCTTCTGGGGGCCCTCTCGACATGTCCTGGAGCCTGCCTGGGCGGGGGCGGCCCGGGGCCAGCCCGGGGCGGTTTCGGTGCATTGGGGCCTGCGCCCTTCTGGCACGCACTGGGCCCTGCAATGTAGTAGAGACTAGGGCAGACCTGTGGACTCCGTCCACGACATCAGCTCGACGTGGCGAGGGGTCTCTGGGCAAGCGCGGCGTGCCTGTCGCCTCTCGTCCGCTCCCCCGCTCCTGGAGGGAATTCTGAAGCCACTGAAGGCTTCGTGGGGGCCGTTTCGGAGCCTCTTCGGCCTTCTTTTGGGCCTCCCGGGGGGCTCTTAGGGCCCTCTCGGGCCGTCTTGGGTGCCTCTTGGGCCGTCTTGGGGCCGTCTGAGGCCCGCCTCGGCGCCTCTTGGGCTGTCTTGGGCCGTCTTGGGCCGCTCCTGGGGCCGTCTTGGGTGCCTATTGGGCCGTCTTGGGCGCCTCCTGGGCCGTCCTGGGGCCGTCCTGGGGCGTCTTGGGACCGTCTGGGGGCCCTCCTGGCCCGTCTTGGGGCTCTCTTGGGGTCCTCTTCGGCCGTCTTGGAGCGGTCGGGGGGACTTCTTGGGCCGTCTTGGAGCGTCGGGAAGCCGAAGAGGCGAGGAGGCCGAAAACATCGAAAAACACAATAGAAATCGACGATTTCTGTCGCTCGGGGCCCTCTTGGGAGGCCTCTTGGGAGGCCTCTTCGGGCGTCTTGGACGCCTCTTGGGCCGTCTGGGGCGAATCTCGGGCGTCTTGGGCCCATCTTTAAGCGTGCCGGGGCTCTCCGGGGCCGTCTTGGGGGCTTCTGGGGGCCCTCTCGACATGTCCTGGAGCCTGCCTGGGCGGCCCTGGGCGGCCCGGGGCCAGCCCGGGGCGGTTTTGGTGCATTGGGGCCTGCGCCCTTCTGGCACGCACTGGGCCCTGCAATGTAGTAGAGACTAGTGTGAGCCCGAGGAATTAAATCAATGGTTTCCTGAACCTGGGACTCGCAAGCCGTTGGTTTAATCCACAGAATGAGCTTCGTCGACGAACGGCTCGGGGAGCTTGTGGATAGGACGGGGGGAGGACAATAGTGCAGGTGGAGGACCTCGAGGCGCCTGAGCGTGCTGTGGCAGCGACTCCGTGGAGGAGGAAATAGGTGACTTCCTGTCCGGAAGAGCTGCGCTGTTGCTCTTGACACGTCGTGGAACGCTCAACCCTGCGCGATCGGCAGCTTTGAAATCGCGAGATCGTTCACGTCGGCCGATCCTGGACCAATGTCGGCGTTGAGCCTCGTGGGGGCCTGCCTGGGGTCTGTGGGTCCACACTTGGGATATTTGGGGTGTCCCTCGGGGCCGTGTCAGGGGCATCGTGGGTCCTTCTGCGAGGCTGTCTGGGGAATCTGGAAAGCCTCTTGCGGTCTTTTGGGCGCCTCTCGTGCCGTCCCCGGGCTGTCCCCCAGAGCCCCTTTTGGAGGACAGCCTGGGAAGCTGAGTTTGGAATAGCCATGGAGTCTTCGTGGGGCGTCCTTGGAGCTCGCAAGTGCTCTGTGGGGACTCTTGGGGCCGTCTTGGAAGGCAGATGGGGCTCTTTGGGGCCGTCTACGAACCCCAGAGCCCCTTTTGGAGGACAGCCTGGGAAGCTGAGTTTGGAATAGCCATGGAGTCTTCGTGGGGCGTCCTTGGAGCTCGCAAGGGCTCTGTGGGGACTCTTGGGGCCGTCTTGGAAGGCAGATGGGGCTCTTTGGGGCCGTCTACGAACGCTCTTGGGCAATCTCGGGGCCCTTTTGGGCCGTCCAGGGCCTCTCCTGGGAGCCTGCTGGACAGAGATTGGGCGATCTAGGAGGCGCTGGGAGCCGTCTGGAACTGGGTTTGAGATAGCTTGGGGAACCTGAAAATCATTCGAAAACGATCAAGGACATACGATTTGGGCCTTGTGGGGCTGTCATCGGGGTCCTCGTGGGCTGTCTCTTGTCTTTGGGCTGCCTTGGGCCGTTATGAGGCTGGTTTCAGGCTCTCTAGGACCAACTCGATATCGTTTAACCAATCCCCATCCCTGCCCCCATCCCCTTCGAGACCCCCACCACATTACCACCCCAGTTGGGGATACACCCCTCGAAACCTGAAGGGAGCGACCTATATCCCCATCTAGGGGGGTTAATCGGTCAGTGGGGCCCAGACCACGCCGCTGGGGATGGGGATCGGTTGAACGATACTGACCATCCGCGCGCTCCCTGGAGCGTCCCTGAACCGTCGTTGGGCGTCTTGGAGCCTTCTGGCGACCGCCCAGGGCCGTCCACGACCACCCCGCGAGCGCCCAGGGCGCCCCAGGAGCGCCGGGAGCCGCCTCGGCCCGCTGCCACTGCAGCGCGAACTCGCACGCACCGAGCCGAGCATTGCAGTACAGCTGACGTCGGGCTCCAGCTTCACCTCCCACATCTCGCTCAGCAGCGCCAGCGCCCGCTGCCACTGCTCGCCCTTCTCGCACGCGCTGATCCCGGCATTGTAGCTGACTAGGGCAGACCTGTGGACTCCGTCCACGACATCAGCTCGACGTGGCGAGGGGTCTCTGGGCAAGCGCGGGGGGGTGCGGCTGCAGGGCCGAAAGGCAATCATGATGGCGTCGGGCTCCCCCCCTCCTGGAAGCAATTCTGAGGCCACTTAGGGCTTCGTGGGGGCCGTTTGGGGATCTCTTGGGGCGTTGTTGCCTGCGATATGCCTGTCGCCTCTCGTCCGCTCCCCCGCTCCTGGAGGGAATTCTGAAGGCACTGAAGGCTTCGTGGGGGCCGTTTCGGAGCCTCTTCGGCCTTCTTGTGGGCCTCCCGGGGGGGCTCTTAGGGCCCTCTCGGGCCGTCTTGGGTGCCTCTTGGGCCGTCTTGGGGCCGTCTGAGGCCTGCCTCGGCGCCTCTTGGGCTGTCTTGGGCCGTCTTGGGCCGCTCCTGGGGCCGTCTTGGGTGCCTCTTGGGCCGTCTTGGGCGCCTCCTGGGCCGTCCTGGGGCCGTCCTGGGACCGTCTTGGGGCCCTCCTGGCCCGTCTTGGGGCTCTCTTGGGGTCCTCTTCGGCCGTCTTGGAGCGGTCGGGGGGACTTCTTGGGCCGTCTTGGAGCGTCGGGAAGCCGAAGAGGCGAGGGGGCCGAAAACATCGAAAAACACGATAGAAATCGACGATTTCTGTCGCTCGGGGCCCTCTTGCGAGGCCTCTTGGGGGGCCTCTTCGGGCGTCTTGGACGCCTCTTGGGCCGTCTGGGGCGAATCTCGGGCGTCTGGGGCCCATCTTTAAGCGTGCTGGGGCTCTCCGGGGCCGTCTTGGGGGCTTCTGGGGGCCCTCTCGACATGTCCTGGAGCCTGCCTGGGCGGCCCGGGGCGGGGCGGCCCGGGGCCAGCCCGGGGCGGTTTTGACTCATTGGAGCCTGCGCCCTTCTGGCACGCACTGGGCCCTGCAATGTAGTAGAGACCAGGGCTGACCCGCAGCCTTCTGGCCACGGCATCTGCCCGCCATGGTGTGGACGTGGAAGTGGATGGAGCGTCTCGGGGGCCTCGCGGGAGGGGGGAGGTTGGAGGGGACGGTCTGTATGGAGGAGGTGGCCGCTGGAGGGAGAGGTGGGCGAGGGATGCAGACAAGCAGGCCTGAAAGCAGGAACGCGGTGGTGGAGGCGGTGTCACTGGAAGCATACCCATGCAGGCACGACGTGGTGTGGACAGAAGCTGCTTCTCAAGCCGCGCTGCGGGGCGGGTCGCCGTGATAAGTTTATCTGCTCTTCGTCGGGGCCGAATGATCATGTTATATGGTAGTGTGGTGAGAGTGGGGCTGGTGGGCGCGGCCTAAGAGGCCCGCACGAGGGCGACGAGACGAGCCTCCCAGACGGCCCAAGAGGGCCTCACGAACGTCTTAAGACGGGCCCCAGTGCGAGGACATGAATCGACCTTTCGAGCTCACCGCCCCAAGACGTAAAGGCGCAGAGATGGCTCCCAGAGGGTCCAAGAGGCCCCCAAGGACGACGCTCGAAGTTCGAAGCTCCCCAAGAGAGAAGCATCCAAGGCCTCTTGGCGGCCGTTTTGGGCCTCGTTTCGTCCTCCTGGGGGTCTCTCGGGGCCGTCTTGGGCCGTCTCGAGTGCCTCTTGGGCTGTTTTGGGGCGATGTGGAGCCGTCTTCGGCGCCTTTCGGGCCTTCTCGCCCCTTTCGCACCCACAACGACCATATTTGTAGGAGAGATGACGTTGGGCCACAGTTTCACCTCACACATCTCGCTCAGCAGCGCCAGTGCCCGCTGCCATTGCTCGCCTTTCTCGCACGCGCTGATCCCAGCGCTGTAGCTGACTAGGGCAGACCTGTGGACTCCGTCCACGACATCAGCTCGACGCGGCCAGTTGAAGGCGCTCTCCACACCCTCCAGGACCTCCTGCTCTCCTGTGTTCCTCAGCTGCTGCTGCTGCTGCTGCTGCTGCTGCTGCTGCTGCTGCTGCTGCTGCTGCTGCTCGGAGGTCCTGCTGCTTCCTCCCCTTCCTCCTCCTCCTCCTCCTCCTCCTCCGCCTCCTCCTCCTCCTCCTCCTCCTCCTCTTCCACCTTCTTCTCCTCTTTCGCTGGATTCTCCATGCCCTCGGTCGGCAATCGTCGATCCTACGACGACTCTCCCCAACAGAGAAACATCGAAGGCCCTCGGAGCGTCCAACATTGTTCTTTTGTGCCTTCGATATGCCGGTCGCCTCTCGTCCGCTCCCCCCCTCCTGGAAGCAATTCTGAAGCCACTTAGGGCTTCGTGGGGGCCGTTTGGGGATCTCTTGGGGCGCTTTTGCCTGCGATATGCCTGTCGCCTCTCGTCCGCTCCCCCGCTCCTGGAGGGAATGCTGAAGGCACTGAAGGCTTCGTGGGGGCCGTTTCGGAGCCTCTTCGGCCTTCGTTTGGGCCTCCCGGGGGGGCTCTTAGGGCCCTCTCGGGCCGTCTTGGGTGCCTCTTGGGCCGTCTTGGGGCCGTCTGAGGCCCGCCTCGGCGCCTCTTGGGCTGTCGTGGGCCGTCTTGGGCCGCTCCTGGGGTCGTCTTGGGTGCCTCTTGGGCCGTCTTGGGCGCCTCCTGGGCCGTCCTGGGGCCGTCCTGGGGCGTCTTGGGACCGTCTGGGGGCCCTCCTGGCCCGTCTTGGGGCTCTCTTGGGGTCCTCTTCGGCCGTCTTGGAGCGGTCGGGGGGGCTTCTTGGGCCGTCTTGGAGCGTCGGGAAGCCGACGAGGCGAGGAGGCCGAAAACATCGAAAAACACAGTAGAAATCGACGATTTCTGTCGCTCGGGGCCCTCTTGGGAGGCCTCTTGGGAGGCCTCTTCGGGCGTCTTGGACGCCTCTTGGGCCGCCTGGGGCGAATCTCGGGCGTCTTGGGCCCATCTTTAAGCGTGCCGGGGCTCTCCGGGGCCGTCTTGGGGGAATCTGGAGCCCTCTCGACATGTCCTGAGGCCTGCCTGGGCGGCCCGGGGCGGCCCGGGGCCAGCCCGGGGCGGTTTCGGTGCATTGGGGCCTGCGCCCTTCTGGCACGCACTGGGCCCTGCAATGTAGTAGAGACTAGGGCTGACCCGTGGACTCCGTCCACGACATCTTTCTGGAACATCTTAACAGAAACCGCTGTTGGGTCGGCCATCACCTCCGGGCACGCCTTGATGGTGCGATCCAGTCGCGATCCTCGTCCGCCCACCTCGCTTCGAGGCAGTTTTGAAGCCCCGTGGGACCTCTTGGGGACCTCTTTTGGGCTCCTGGGAGCCTCTTGGGCCTCTCTGGGCCCGTCTATCGCACCCCTTGGGCTGTCTTGGGGCCCCCTAGGGCCTTCTTGGGCGGTCCTCGGGCCGTCTTGGAGCCGTCTTGGGCCGCTCTTCGGGCCATCTTGGGGTCCCGTTGACCTATCTTGGGCGCCTCTGGGGCCGTCCTGGGGCCGCCTTGGACCGTCTTGGGGCCCTCTTAGACCGTCTTGGGGTCCTCTTGGGAACCTCTTCGACCGTCTTGGAGCGGTCTTGGCTGCCTCTGGGGGGGGTTCAGAGCGTCGGGAAGCCGAAAAAGCGACGAAGCAAAACACCACGGAAAAACATATGAAAATCAACGATTTTGGCCTCTCGGGGCTCTCTTGGGAGGCCTCTTGGGAGGCCTATTGGACCGTCTTGGGGAGCTCTTGGGCCAATCTTGGGCGTCTTGGCCGGATCATTGCGCGTCTCGGGGCCCTCTTGGGCCGCCTTCGGGGCATCTTGAGCGGCTCGGAGCCGTCTCGCCTCCGGAGCGTCTCGGAGGCGTCCTGGGGCCGCCGGGGCGCCGAGAGCCCCCAGGCTCTTCCCGACCCTTCCCGCACGCACGTGCTCCTGCAATGTAGTAGAGACTACGTAGTGACTAACCTGTGGATGAAATCCACAGTGTGCTGAACCTGGGACTCGCACACCGTGGGTGAACAACTCGTCGAAGTGGAACAGCGCGAGCGTCCCTGGCGCCGTGTCGGGGGCCTGTTGGGCCCTCCTGTGAGCCTTTCTGGGTCGGCTTGAAGGCCTCTTGCGGTTTTTGGGCGCCTCTGGGGCCGTTCCCAGCCTGTCCCCCAGAGCCTCCTTTTGGGGGCACCCAGGGAAACTTGTTGTGCGTGCGTGCTGTGTGGTTGCTGTAAGAAACCTCCCGTGACCGGACGTAGGGGTCCCCCGACGGATGCTACTACATGGGGGTGCGTTGTGGCATCCGTCGGGAGGCGATATGGCTCGGTGTGGGGTATGCGGCTTGGTTTGGGGCTTCTGGGAAGCCGTTTCGGGGCGACGCGGGTGTCGTGGAGCCGTCGGCGAGCGCCAAGGGGCCTTCTGGGGCCGTCGGAGGGCGTGCTGGAAGCTCTCTGAGAGGCCGTCTTGGGCCGAGCTGGGGGCGAGGGAGCCCTGGGCGAGCGGCCCAGGGGCCTTCTGGAGGTGCCGGGGGCTCAGTGTGGGGTACGGGGCTCGGTGTGGGGCTTCCGGGGAGCCGTCTGGGGGCGACGCGGGTGTCGTGGGGCCGTCGGCGAGCCGCCCAGAGACCTTCTGGGGCCGTCGGAGAGCGTGCTGCAGAGGCCGTACTGGGCCGAGCTTGGGGCGAGGGAGCTGCGGACGAGAGGCCCAGGGGCCTTCTGGCGGGGGGCCGTCTCGTGGCTCTCTGGGACCGTCTTGGGCCGAGCTGGGGGCGAGGGAACCCCTTCGGCGAGCGGCCCATGGGTCGGGGGCTCAGTGTGGGACACACTCCTCTTGGGCCGTCTACGGGCCTTCTTGGGCCGTCTGGGGGCCTCCTGAAGCCCCTTGGACCGTGCAGGGGCGATCTGGGAAGCCCCTAGGGCCATCCTGGGCCGTTGTAGGCCCGAAGTGGCGGGAACAGGAAAACCCTCGAAACTTCCGGAAAACGCACACGCACTGCCTCTTGGCGCCATCCACGCGGTCCTCGGGGGCCGTCTCTGAAGCCTTCTTGGGCAGTCATATGGCTCCGGTCGGGTCGGCTTCGGCGTCTGTGAGGCCGCTTTGGGGGGATCTGGGGGTCCCGGAGCCGTCGGCGAACGCTGCAGAGGCCTCCTGAGGCCGTCGAGGAGCGCCCTGGAGGCTCTCCGGGCGGCTCGCGGCTGTGGGCGGCCCGGGGCGCTGCCACTGCTTCTCGTACTCGCACGCGCTTCGCCCGGAATTGCAATACAGATGACGTTGGGCTCCAGCTTCGCTTGGGGCCTGTTGGGGACCGCTGGGAAGCATCTTGAGGCCTCCTTTGGCCCTCTTGAGGGCACCTTGGGGCCGTCTTGGGCGCCTCTTGGGCCGTCTTGAGCCATTTAAGGTGTTCTTGGCAAGACGCTGCACGAGATTACGCCGCGTGGGTGGACTTCCTGGACGTCCGCCTGTGAGCAGGCTCTGTGCTTCCCGTGCGCGCCCGCCCGAACAGCGACTGTCGTGCTGCTCGTCCCTCGCGCCCCATATGGGCCCGCCCCTCGCCATCGCTCGGACGTCCATTCCCTGTGTTTTTTTTTTCGGTTTCGTGCGTGTTTTTTTTCCGCCAAATGATCAAGGATGCTCCTCGATGGTCCTCGCCGAAGGAAAAATGCACACGTCCGAGCGATGCCAGGGTCCTCGTGCGAGCGGGGTGACTTGACCTGACTTGAAGTGTTCTTGCGCGCCTCTAGGACTGTTTCGAGCCCGTCTTGGGCCGCTCTTCGGGCCCTCTTCGGGCCGTCCTGGGCGCCTCGTGGGCTGCTCCGGGGCCGCCTCGGACCGGTCATCGGGCCCCATTGGAGGCCCTCTTGGGGCGTCTTAGGGCGATCTTGGGGGGCACGAGGCCAGCGAATCTGTGAAAATGGTGCGCTTCCCCGAACGATTGGGACGATTTTCGCTTCTGGGAGCCCTCTTGGACGTCTCTAGGAAGGGCTTGGAGGCCTCCTTTGGGCCTCTTGGGGGCCTCTTGGGCCGTCTGAAGCCATTTGAAATGTTTTTGGGCGCCTCTAGGGCTGTCTCAGGCCTGTCTTGGGCTGCTCTTCGAACCCTGTCGGGCTGTCCTGGGCGCCTCTTGAGCTATCATGGGGCCGCCTTGGACCGTTCTGGGGGCTTCCTGGAGACCCTCTTGGGAAGTTTTGGGGCGATCTTGGGGGCCTGTATGGCCGTCGTGGGCGCCGTGAACACGAGGAAAGCGAATATGTGGCAAGCGTGCGCTTTCCGGAAGGATTGGGACGATCTTTGCTTCTGGGAGCCCTCTTGGACGTCGCTCAGCAGGGTTTGGAGGCCTCCTTTGGGCCTCTTGGGGGCCTCTTGGGGCCGTCTTGGGCGCCTTTCTGGCAGTCTTAAGCCGTTTAGGCTGTTTTGGGGCGCCTCTAGGGCTGTCTCGGGCTCGTCTTGGGCTGCTCTTCGAACCCTTTTGCGCTGTCCTGGGCGCCGCTTGAGCTGTCGCGGGGCCGCTTGGGACCGTCCTGGGGTCCCCGGGAGGCCCTCGTAGGACGTCCTGGGGCGATTTGGGGAGCATGTATGGCTGTCGTGGGCTGCGCGAGCACGGGGAAATCTGTCAATTCTGTGCGTTTTCTTTGGTACTTGGGACGACTTTTGTTTCTGGGAGCCCTCTTGGACGTCTCTTGGAGGGGCTTGGAGTCCCCTTGGGCCGTCCGGAAGCACGCACGTCTGAACGTCCTGAAACTGTTTCGAGACATTTGGAGCGCACCTCGGTGCTCCCTGGAGGCGGTCCGACGCGCGCTGGAGCCGCCCGGAGGCGCGCCGGAGGCGCGCCAGGGCGCGCCCGGGGCGTGCCAGAGCCCTCGGGTGTCTTCTGACCCGGGTCAATCCAGACCCGGGTCAGTCAGGCCTGCAAGATCCTGCACCCAAACCCGGGTCAATGCGAAGGATCCTGCATCATCCTGCAGGATCCTGCACCCAAGCCCGGGTCAATGCGACCCTGGCGCTGCAGGATCCTGCAAGATCCGGCGCTCTGGCTGGCCCCCGTCTGCACTGACCCCCGTCTCGAGGCTCCCGAAGCCCCGCCGAGCGGCACGCGCCGGCGCTGGCCGAATAGGAGAGATGTCGCTGGGCTCCAGTCTCACCTCCCACATGTCACTCAGCAGCGCCAGCGCTGGCTGCCAGTGCCCGCCCTTCTCGCACGCGCTGATCCCAGCGCTGCAGCTGATGACGTTGGGCTCCAGCATCGTCTCACGCATCTCGCTCAGCAGCGCAAGCGCCCGCTGCCACTGCTTGCCCTTCTCGCACGCGCTGATCCCAGCATTGTAGCTGACCAGGGCTGGCCCGCAGCCTTCCGGCCGCGGGGTCCGCCCGCCATGGTGTGGACGTGGAAGTGG
The DNA here is from genome assembly GCA_963575745.1 of Prorocentrum cordatum. Taxonomy (NCBI): domain Eukaryota; class Dinophyceae; order Prorocentrales; family Prorocentraceae; genus Prorocentrum; species Prorocentrum cordatum. The sequence continues at coordinate 224,618 of CAUYUJ010016822.1, read as the reverse complement.
GGCGTCTCCGGGGCCTCGCGGGAGGGGGAAGCTGGAGGGGGCGGTCTGGATGGAGGTGGCCGCTTGAGAGGGGGGGAGGTGTGCGAGGGAGGCAGCCAGGCAGGCCCGAAGGCAGGAACGCGGTGGCGGAGGCGGTGCCCACGGAAGCACACCCATGTGGGCACGGCATGGTGTGGACAGCAGCTGTTCCTCACGCCGCGCTCTGTGTTCACGACAGCTTCGGCGGGACGGGTCGCCGTGGTAATGGTATCTGCTTCTGGCGGGGGCCGAATGATGTCTTCATCTGGTAGCGTGGTGAAAATGGGGCAGGTGGTCGTTCGTCTGGAGATTAGACAGCCTGAGAGGCCCGCAAAAGGCCGCCGAGACGGCCCGCCCTGGGGCCGCTCAGGCGCCTGGTGCACGGGAGGATCGCCGATAGGACGCTGGAGTAACTCTCAATTTGGCTTACTTGGGCTGCACGTTAGGAGTCTTCTCGGGGTGTCCGGACACTGTAGTGGCCTTCTTCGGGGCGTACCCAGGACATCTCAGTGGCTCCTATCTGCTTGTGGGCCAGTTTGGATGCCCTCCTCGTCCTCCACATGGATCCTTCATCACGTCGATCTTCGCTAGGAGCCGTCTCGGGGTGTCTGGATCCTTTTGGGGCCTCCTTCTGGTCATGCTCGGGACATATCGGTGGTTTCTGTCGGTTGGGGGGACCATTTGGGGTGTCCTGCGCCTCCTCCCCTCGGTCCTTCATCCCGTCGGTCTTCGATCGGCAGTCGTCGACGCTCCCCGCGAGACAAGCATCCAAGGCCTCTTGGGGGCAGTTTGGGAGCCTCTTTTCGTCCTCCTGGGGGTCTCGGGGCCCTCTCGGGCCGTCTTGGGTGCCTCTTGAGCCGTCTTGGGCGCCTCTGGGACCATGTTGTGGCCGTCTCGGGGCCATCTTGGTCCGTTGTTGTCCCGGGGCCGTCTCGGGCCGTTCGGGGCCGTTCCGGGGAAGGACTCCAGGCTTCAGGAGCAGGCCTCCAGGTAACGTACCGAAAGAGGCGGGGATGGGAGGCGCAGGCTGAAGCAAGGAAGGAGCGGAAGACTTCAGACAGTAGGACTTTATGAGCCCGACGGTGGTTCATTGCCTTCGGCCCCGGGGCCCGCGTTCGGAACCCAGGGCCACGAAAAGTGGGTTCCAGACGGATGCCTACCCTGGGGAAGGGGTCCAGACTTCAAAAGCCGGCTTCCGGGCAGTGCAGGGGAAGAGATTGGGATGGGAGGCGCTGGTGAAAGGAAGTAGAGGGGATACAAATAAAGAACAAAAGACGGCGCCTCGACGTGGAAAGCGCTGTGCACCAGACGTGGAGACGTTGCGATGGCGAGCGCCCCACGCCATCATCACGTCGTGAGCCGCGACGTCCGCCATCCCCGCTGCCTCTTCGGGTGGGCCTGCGATCAGTCTCTCGCCCCTGGTCCGCCCCCCTGTATTAGAGGCCATGTTGAGGCCACTTGCCTCTTGGGGGCTGTTTGGAAGCCTCTGTTCGGCCTCCTGGGGGTCTCTTGGGGCTGCCTGGGGCCGTCTTGGGTGCCTCTTGGGTCGACTCTTGTCCGCCCGCTCGTTTCGAACCAATACTGAGGCCACATACCTCTTGGGGGCCATTTGGGGCCTTCTGTCGGCCTCCTGGGGTCTCTTGGGGCCCTCTTGGGCCGTCTTGGGCCGTCTTGGGCCGTCTTGGGGCCATGTGAAGGCGTCTTAGGCGCCTCTGAGGCCGTCTTGGGGCCGTCTTGGGCCATGATTGGCTGCTGCTGGAGCTGTCTTGGGTGCGTCTTGGGCCGTCTCGGGCGCATCTGGAGCCGTCCCGATGCCGTGTGGGGCCGTTTGGGGGTCCTCCTCGGGACCTCTGGGCGCGTCTTGGGGTGAGCTGGGGGGCATGTATAGCCGTCTTGGACGCTATGAGGACGAAAAAACAAGACAGAGTGACAATGTGAGTTTCCAGAAGGGAATGGGACGTTTTCAGCCTCTTGGGGCTATCCTGGAGGCCCTCTTGGGCCGTCTTGTGAGCCTCCTGGCATGCCTTGGGGGCCTCTGGGGCTGTCTTGAGGCTCCCAAGGGTGTTATGAGGATGTCTTGGCGCCCCCTCGAGCCTCTCGGAGCCGTCCCGAAGCCCTCTGAAGCCGTTTGGGGGGCATCTGGATCCCCCCCTGAGCCGTTTTGGGGTCGGAACAGACGGTCAAGACAGAGACCCTTCGCGCTCTCAAAGGTCGCTCGCACAGGAGAGATGACGTTGGGCTCCAGCTTCGCCTCCCACATCTCGCTCAGCAGCGCCAGAGCCCGCTGCCACTGCTCGCCCTTCCCGCACGCGCTGACTCCAGCGTTATAGCTGACTAGGGTGAACCCGTGGACTTCGCCCACGACCTTCAGGTCCCCCTGGTGCGCCTCCACGGCGCGGCTCCGTGCCATACGCGCATACCTTCGCGCTCTCGTGCCCGCACCCAGGAAGAGCAGCGCTCTAAGAGCGGCGAGGATCCGTGGACGGGGTACGCCCGGAAAGCTGTAGTGAGTTCTTCCCAGTTGCCCGGGTGAAGCGTGACGGCGGGCGCCCGCACCCACAGAGAAGGGCAGCGGTCCGGATGCGGCCACGAAGCGCGTCCGAGGTACGGCTCTGTACTTCACCGATCGCTCTTTGAATGGGCGTCTCTCTGGGCCTGCTTGGTGGTCCTTGTGGGGGTCTTTTTCGGGCCATTCTGAGGTTCTGTTAGGCTGCTCTGGGAGCGTTTTGGGGCGTCTTGGGGCCATTTTGGGCCGTCACGGGGCGTCCGGGAGGCCTTGGCCCGTCTTGGAGCTCTCTTGAGGCTGCCTGGGGCCGTCTTGGGAGCCTCTTGGGGCCCCCTCGGAGCTCTCTTGGGGCCGTCTTGGGGTTCTGTGAGGCCGTTTCAGGGCTCTCTGGCGTCGTCTTGGGGCTCTTGTGGGCCGTCTTGGAGCCCTCTTAGGGGCCACTGGCGTCTTCTTGGGGCGATTTGGGAGGCCTCTTGGCGTGTCCTGGGCCGCTGAGGAGCACACAAGGCGGGCATGCTGAAAATATACGCTTTCCTGTGGGAATTTGGATGATTTGTGCCTCTTTGGCGTGCGCTCGGGGCCCTCTTGGGGCGTCTTTGCGGCCTCTTGGATCTTCGTGGAGCCCCCCCGGAAGGCTTCGGGCCCTCGTGGGCCGTCTCTCGGGACCCACTGAGGCAGTCTTGGAGCGCTCTTGGACGGTCTGGGAACCCCTCTGGAGCGCCTCTGGGACCAGCCTGAGCGATTCGGCCCCGTGGTGGCGCCGTAAAGGGGCGATTTTGTCCACTTGAGGCCCTGGGCTTCTCGCACGCGCTTCCACCTGCCATGTAGGAGAGAGGCTGACCCGTGGGCCCCGTCCACGACACTTTTCTGGAATGGTTATCGGAGGAACGGCGGAGATTTTGCCGAAAACGTAGAAGCACGGCGGCCGCCGGGGCGACGGCAGCGAGACCGCGCCTTAGTGTCCGAGCTCTAGCAGCGCTCCAGCAACTTGGCCGTCGCGGGGCCGCCGTTGTCGCCGTCATCGTCGGCGTCGTTGTTGCCGTCGCCGCCGCGAGGCCGCCGTCGTACCCGTCGTAGTCGGCGTCGTTGTCGTGTTGGTGGTGGTGGTCGTCGTCGTGGGTTGTGGCACTGGAAGGAAGCTGGCGACGTCGGTACGACTGACCCGTGGACTCCGCCCACGAAATCTGCGAAAGAGCGTCTTCTACCGCTGCTGGCAGAAAACCAGGGGGGGTCACTGGGGGGTCCTAACCCGTCCCCCCTCCCCTCGAAAACGGGGGGGGGGCCACTACCGGTTCGAACCCCTCACCCCCCAGTCCATCATGAAAATGGGGGAGGTCACTACCGGTTCGAACCCCCCGCACCCCTCTCGAAAATGGAGGGGGTGTCACTACCGGTTCGAACCCCTCCCCCCCCCAATCCATCATGAAAAGGAGGGGGGGGGTTACCGGTTCGACCCCCCCCCCTCTCGAAAACGGCGGGGGGGTCACTACTGGTTCGAACCCCTCCCCCCCCCCCAGTCCATCATGAAAAGGGTGGGGGGGTCACTACCGGTTCGAACACCCCCCCCCCTCGAAAACGGGGAGGGGTCACTACCGGTTCGAACCCCCCCTCCCCCCTCGAAAACCGGAGGGGGTCACTACAGGTTCGAATCTCCCCCCCCTCGCCGCCGGCAAACGACTCCCGCCCCTCGGGACAGTTGAACTATGGTGGGGATGCTGAGACAGTGGTGGGAGCGGTGGTGGTGGGGACAGTGGTGCGGGGACAGTGGGGCAGTGGTGCGGACAGTGGTGGGGACGGTGGTGGTGGGGACAGTGGTGAGGGGACAGCGGGACAGTGGTGGGGACAGTGCGAGAGTGGTGGGGACGGTAGTGGTGGGGACAATGGTGAAGGCGGTGGTGAGGAGAATGGTGGCACAGTAGCACAGTGGGGGAAGTGGTGGGGACAGTGGGGGCAGTGGGACAGTGATGGGGACAGTGGGGACGGTGGGACAGCACAGTGGGACAGCGGCGGGGACAGTGGGATAGTGGTGGGAACAGTGGGGACAATGGTAGGGACCGTGGGGAAAGTGGGGAGAGTGGGACCGTGGTGGGACAATGGTGGGGAGAGTGGGGACAGTGAGACACTGGTGGGGGCACTGGTGGGGACAGTGGGGACAATGGTTGGGACACTGGGGACAGTGGGACAGTGGTGGGGACGGTGGTGGTGGGGACAGTGGTGTGGGGACCGTGGGAATGTGGTGGAAACAGTGGGACAGTGGAGGGTACAGTGGTGGTGGAGACAGTGGTGATGGGCGGTGGCGAGGACGGCGGTGGGATAATGGAACAGAGGTACAGTAGGGACAGTGGTGGGGACAGTGGGGACAGTGGTGGGAACAGTTGAACAGCTCAGTGGGACAGCGGCGGGGACAGTGGGACAGTGGGGACAGTGGCACAGTGGTTGGGGCCGTGGAGAAAGTGGGGATAGTGGAACCGTGGTGGGAACACTGGTGGGGACAGTGGGGACAGTGCGACAGTGGTGGGGGCACTGGTGGGGACAGTGGGGCGGTGGTGGGAACAGTGGGGACAGTGGTGGTGAGGACAGTGGTGCTGGGGACAGCAGTGGGGGATGTGGTGCGGACGGTGGTAGGGACCCAGAACTGTTTGCTGGCGGTGAGCGTGGGGGGGGGATCGAACCGGCAGTGCCCCCCCCAGTTTTCGAGAGGGGGGGTGGGGGGGTCGAACCAGTAAAGACCCCCCTCGGTTTTCGAGGGGGGTGGGGTTCGAACCGTAATTAGTGACCCTCCAGGTTTTCGAGGGGGGGAGGGGTTTGACCCCTCCTTTTCTGGAGGGGGGGGAGGAGGGGGGGGGGGGTTCGAACCGGTATATAGTGACCGCCCTCGAAGGGGCCCGGGGGGGTTCGAACCGGTAGTGGCCCCCCCCAGTTTTCGAGGGGGGGGGGGGTCGAACCGGTAGTGCGAACCACTAGTGACCCCTCTCTGGTTTTCTGGGGGTGCCAAACCAATGGGGGGGGGGGATTTCGAACCGGTAGTGACACCCCCCCCGGTTTTCCGGAGAGGGGGGGGGTCCAACCGGTAGTGACCCCACCCCTGTTTTCCGGTTTTCCGGAGCGGAGGGGAGAGGAGGGGGGGGGGGTTAGGGAAGGGGGCGGTGTGCGGGGGGGGGGGGGGGGATTTTCGGAGGGGGCGGAGTGGGACCCCGGGGTTCCGGAGGAAGAGGGGGGGGGCTCTCCACACTAAAGCAGCGGTGGATCACGCCCTCTCAAGCCTTCACAAACTGGCATCTGATCGTGGGGCCTGACCTCACATTCCGCACATGATACTGCGTGATGCTGCTTACTGCCGCTTTTGCGTACTGTTGGTAGTGCTTGAGGCCGCTGCTGCGTGTTCTTGCTGCTTGTGGCTGCAGGTTGTTGCTAATGGCCAATTCCGCTTGGTGCGTGCTTCTACCCGCTGCCTGCCGCTGCTCGCTGCTGCTGTGTGCCGCCGCTGATACTCTGCTTCGTGCCCACGGAAGATATCGATGCTGCCCCAGGGCACTCGGAATGTCGCACGGTGGACTGTGCATGGGTGTTCACTGTGGACGCGCAGGGAACCACGTGCTTTTGGGAGCCGTCTCCGCGCCCCTCTGGGATCAGACTGTGTTGGGGACTGCGCTCCCTGGAGGCCTCTGGCGCATCTCGCCTCACTTGGGCGGCGGCAGCGGCGAAGGGCGCCCTGAAGCTGGGAGGCAATAGTAAAGGGAAGTAGCGCCCATGTTGCTGTTCATCGGTCGACGCTCTTTCTCTCTCGCGCCCGCACCCACGGAGGAGGGCAACGCTCCCTTTGCGGCCACTGATGGCGGGCGCTTCCTTCTCCTTGGGAGCCGTTTGGGGGCCTCTCAGGGTTTCTTTCAGCCTTCTGGGGGCCTTTTGGGGCCCCCTTGGACTGTCTTGCGGCCTCCTGGGGGCATCTCGGGGCCCTCTTGGGCCGTCTTGGGGCCGTCTGAAGCAGTCTTGGACGCCTCTGGAGCCGGCTTGGGGCAGTCTTGGGGCCGTCTTGAGCCGCCTTTGGCCGCTCTTGGGGCTGCCTTGGGTGACTCTAGAGCCGTCGTGGGCGCCTCAGGAGCAGTCCTGGAGCCGTCTTGCGCCGTCCTGGGGCAGTCTTGGGCCGTCTTGGGCCGTCGTGGGGCCCTCATGGGGCGCTCCTGAGACGTCCTGGGGCGATCTTGGGGGCATACGCTTTGAAAACGAACAGAACGGGAATTGCGAAAATGCACGCTTTCCCTAGGAATTTGACGATTTGTGCTTGTGCGGGCTCTCTCGGGACTCTTCTTGGAGCCCACTTGGAGCATGTTGGGGGCCTCTTGGGCCGTCGGGCGGCTGTCTTGGGCGTCTTCGAGCGCTCGGGGCCCGTCTCGGAGGCCCTCTTGGACCGTCTTGGGTCGCTCTTGGGGGGCCCCTGGGTCGTCTCGGGGCCGTCTGGCGGCCCTCTGAGGGGCCCCAGGATCACCAACACGCCTCCAAGATAACCCCAGAATGGCCGCCCGCTGGCCCAGTCGGCGGGACCGACTCTGGGCCACCGCACCGCCGGCCCAGAATCAGCGGGACCGACTCAGGGCCACCGCGCCGCCGGCCCAGAATCCCGTCCGGCGCGCCTTGGGCGGCGGCGGCGCGGGCCGGCCGAGGCGATATTCTGGGCCGCCAGACGAGCGAAGCACGGCATGGACCCAAGAGGCCGCGGAGAGGGCTCCAGACCGACAAAAAGGGCGAGGACTTTTGTCGGCCAAATCCGGCAGGTAGTGCCAAACGAGCACCAGGGCCCCATGGTGCGCTGGGAGCCGTTTTGGGACCGTCTGTGGCCGCCTTAGGCCCTCTTTGGCTGCTATGGGTGCTGTCTTCGGTGCTTCTTGGGCCGTGATCTCGGGGCCTCTGGAGGTCGTTTGGGGGCCTCTCTGCGATTCTTTTCGGCCTCCTCGACGTCTCCTGGGGCCATCTTGGGCTGTCTCGGCTGCTTCTTGGAGACGTCCGGGGCCGTCTGGGGGTTGCCTGGGGCCGTCATGGGCGTCTCTGGAGCAGTCTGGGCACCGTCTGGGGGTCGTCTTGGGCCGTCCTGGGCCGCTCTTGAGGCTGTCTTGGGTACTCCGTGGGCCGCCAAGAGCGCCTCGGGAGCCGTCCGGGGGCCTTCTTGGGCCCCTGTATGGCCGTCTTGGACGCCATGAAGAGGGCAAGCCCGGGAACTGCCAAAATGTACGTTTTCCCATAGGAATGGGACGGTTATTCGGAGTTCGGGCTCTCTCTGGGCTCGTCGTGGAGCCCACTTGGATCGTTTGGGAAGTCTCGTGGGCTGTCTGGAGGCCGTCTGAAGCGTTGTCGGGGCCGCCGGGGGATTGCCTGGGGCCGCCTTGGGCGTCTCTGGAGCAGTCTGGGCACCGTCTGGGGGTCGTCTTGGGCCGTCCTGGGCCGCTCTTGAGGCTGTCTTGGGCCCCCCGTGGGCCGCCAGGGGCGCCTCAGGAGCCGTCCTGGGGCCATCTTGGGCGCCTGTATGGCCGTCTTGGACGCTATGAAAAGGGCAAGCCGGGGAACTGCCAAAATGTATGTTTTCCCAATGGATTGCGGCGACATCTCGGTGTTCGGGCTCTCTTGGGGCTCGTCGTGGAGCCCACTTGGATCGTTTTGGAAGCCTCTTGGGCCGTCTGAAGGCCGTCTGAAGCGTTGTCGGGGCCGCCGGGGGGTTGCCTGGGGCCGCCTTGGGCATCTGTGGAGCAGTCTGGGCACCGTCTGGGGGTCGTCTTGGGCCGTCCTGGGCCGCTCTTGAGGCTGTCTTGGTACTCCGTGGGCCGCCAGGGGCGCCTCAGGAGCCGTCCTGGGGCCATCTTGGGCGCCTGTATGGCCGTCTTGGACGCTATGAAGAGGGCAAGCCAAGGAACTGCCAAAACTCCCCTACACGCTCTTGGGCCATCTTGGAAGCGCGCCGAGGCCTGCTGGGGCTCGCAGGGGCCTGCCGGAGGGGGCCAGTCCGCTGCCACCGATCGGCATGCACCGCCGCGAGCGCTGGTCCGGCCATTGTAGGAAAGATGACGTCGGGCACCAGCTTCACCGCACACATCTCGCTGAGCAGCACCAAAGCCCGCTGCCACTGCTCGCCCTTCTCGCACGCGCTGATCCCAGCGTTGTAGCTGACTAGGGCAGACCTGTGGACTCCGTCCACGACATCAGCTCGACGTGGCGAGGGGTCTCTGGGCAAGCGCGGCGTGCCTGTCGCCTCTCGTCCGCTCCCCCGCTCCTGGAGGGAATTCTGAAGCCACTGAAGGCTTCGTGGGGGCCGTTTCGGAGCCTCTTCGGCCTTCTTTTGGGCCTCCCGGGGGGGCTCTTAGGGCCCTCTCGGGCCGTCTTGGGTGCCTCTTGGGCCGTCTTGGGGCCGTCTGAGGCCCGCCTCGGCGCCTCTTGGGCTGTCTTGGGCCGTCTTGGGCCGCTCCTGGGGCCGTCTTGGGTGCCTATTGGGCCGTCTTGGGCGCCTCCTGGGCCGTCCTGGGGCCGTCCTGGGGCGTCTTGGGACCGTCTTGGGGCCCTCCTGGCCCGTCTTGGGGCTCTCTTGGGGTCCTCTTCGGCCGTCTTGGAGCGGTCGGGGGGACTTCTTGGGCCGTCTTGGAGCGTCGGGAAGCCGAAGAGGCGAGGAGGCCGAAAACATCGAAAAACACAATAGAAATCGACGATTTCTGTCGCTCGGGGCCCTCTTGGGAGGCCTCTTGGGAGGCCTCTTCGGGCGTCTTGGACGCCTCTTGGGCCGTCTGGGGCGAATCTCGGGCGTCTTGGGCCCATCTTTAAGCGTGCCGGGGCTCTCCGGGGCCGTCTTGGGGGCTTCTGGGGGCCCTCTCGACATGTCCTGGAGCCTGCCTGGGCGGCCCGGGGCGGCCCGGGGCCAGCCCGGGGCGGTTTTGGTGCATTGGGGCCTGCGCCATTCTGGCACGCACTGGGCCCTGCAATGTAGTAGAGACTAGGGCTGACCCGTGGACTCCGTCCACGACATCTTTCTGGAATGGTTCTCGGAGGAACGGCGCAGATTGTACCGAAAATCTACAAACACGGCGGCGGCTCGGGCGGCGGCAGCGAGACCGCGCCTTCGTGTCCGAGCTCTTGCAGCGCTGCAGCAGCTTGGCCCAGCGCACTGCTCGTTCACCCCCCTCCTATTGAGGACAGTTTCGAAGTCTCTCGGGGATGTGCGTCGAAGTCGAAGCCCATCTGAGGCGTCTCAGGAGCGCTCGGGGAAGGGCTCGGGAGGCCATCGGGGAAAGCCACCGAAAGCGCCGGGGAGGCTCGCAAGGATCTACAGGGAGGGCCCAAGAGAGCTTCAAGAAAATTTGAAATCCAGTGAACTCTTAAGAGAAACCGCTGTTGGGTCGGCCATCACCTCCGGGCGCGCCTTGATGGTGCGATCCAGTCGCATCACCGCCAACGGGAGGGTTTGTTCGCCATGTCCCATTCTGTTCGCCCAGAGGGTCTGTGGAGGCCTTCGGGCGAACAGAACGGGACAGGGCAAGGAATGGGGAAGACATGTCCGAATCTCCTGGGCCCCCCAGATGCTCGTCCGAAGAATGCGGAGAGGTCCCAGGGTCATATCAATTGGCTGCTGTCCCAGGGGTCCGGTCTGCTTGGCCCGAAGAGTTTGCCAAGGCCCCTGGGGGAACAGAATGGCACAGCATATCGGGCAAAGGGGGGCGGTAGCTGGCCTGTCAGACCCGGCGTTCGTCTTCTGCCCAAGCGGCGCGGGGCCCACGGGCCCCAGGGTTGGCGTCCCGCTGGGATTCCTCTTGTTCGCCCACAGGGTTGGAGGAGGCCTCCAGGCGAACAGAATGGGGCAGGACAATGAATGTGGGAGACTTGTCGCAAGCTCCCAGCCCCCCCAAGTGTGCGCCCGAAGGGTGTGGGGCCGCGTTGGCTCCCTCAAAGGGCCGTCTTGGAGCCGTCTAGGCCCGTCTTGAGGGCGCCGTTTGCCCTGATGGGGCCGTCTTGGTTCGTCGTGGGCCCCTCATGGGCGCGTCCGTAGGCCGTCCTGGGCCCATCGGGGTCCTCGTGGGGCTGTCTTGGAGCCGTCTGGGACCGTGAGGAGGCCGCCTTGGAGTCGTCTTGGGCCCCTCCTGTGCGCCTCCTTGGGCCGTCCTGGGCCCAGCAGGGGCCGTGTTGGCACCCTCTTGGGGCTGTCTTGGAGCCGTCTTGAGCCGTCGCAGCGCGCCTTGGGTTGTGCTGGGTCCGTCTTGGCCCGTCTTGGGGCCTTCCTGGGCGGTTCCTCGGACCCTCCTGGGACTTTCTGGGGCCTCTTGGTGCATCGGACCGCCGAAACGGCGGGAAACGCAAAGGGTGTAACAGTAAACAATGGAAAATTAACGATTTTTGCCAGCTGGGACTCTCTTGCCATCTTGGCCCGTCTTGAGGCCCCGAACGGGCGCGTCCTTGGGCCGTCCTGGGCGCACCCTCCTGGGACCGTCTTGGAATCGTCTTGGGCCGTCTTGAGCGCGCCTTGGGCCGTCCTGGGCCGGTTTGGGGCCGTGTTGGCACCCTCGCGGCGAGGAAGCTCGGAGGTGGGCTCGAGGCCTCTTCGGGGCCATTTTGGAAGCTGTTGGGGCCTCTGTAGGGGCCTCGTTTGGGCTCCTTGGGAGCCTCCTGGGGCCTCTTCGGGGGATTCTTGGCGGCCCCTTGGGGCCTCTTGGGGGCCTGTTTGGGCCTCCTGGCGCCCTCTTGGGGCGGAAGGCTCGGATTTTCGGTCCGTGGTCCCCCTCTTGGCCCCCTCTTGGGCCTGTCTTCGGGCCCTCGTGGGCCGTCTTGAGCGTCTCTTGGGTCGTCTTGGGGCCCTCTTGGGCTGTCTTGGGGCGCTCTTGGAAACCTCTTGGGCCGTTCTGGGGCGCTCTTGGAGGCCTCTTGGGCCGTCTTCGAGCGTCGGAAAGCGGAAAAGGCGAGAAGGCCAAAATCCTTCCAAAACCGTCGTAAAGCGGACGATTTTGAGGCCCAAAACCGTCCAAAACCTCCTGAGGCGGTCCCCTCGTCCGCCCCCCTCGCTTCGAAGCAGTTTTTAAGCTTCGTGGCACCTCTTGGGGATCTCTTTTGGGCTCCTGGGGGCCTCTTGGGCCTCCACTGGATTCGCTGCCCTCGGTCGGCAATCGTCGATCCTACGACGACTCTCCCCAACGGAGAAACATCGAAGGCCCTCGGAGCGTCCAACATTGTTCTTTTGTGCCTTCGATATGCCGGTCGCCTCTCGTCCGCTCCCCCCCTCCTGGAAGCAATTCTGAGGCCACTTAGGGCTTCGTGGGGGCCGTTTGGGGATCTCTTGGGGCGTTTTTGCCTGCGATATGCCTGTCGCCTCTCGTCCGCTCCCCCGCTCCTGGAGGGAATTCTGAAGGCACTGAAGGCTTCGTGGGGGCCGTTTCGGAGCCTCTTCGGCCTTCTTTTGGGCCTCCCGGGGGGGCTCTTAGGGCCCTCTCGGGCCGTCTTGGGTGCCTCTTGGGCCGTCTTGGGGCCGTCTGAGACCCGCCTCGGCGCCTCTTGGGCTGTCGTGGGCCGTCTTGGGCCGCTCCTGGGGTCGTCTTGGGTGCCTCTTGGGCCGTCTTGGGCGCCTCCTGGGCCGTCCTGGGGCGTCTTGGGACCGTCTGGGGGCCCTCCTGGCCCGTCTTGGGGCTCTCTTGGGGTCCTCTTCGGCCGTCTTGGAGCGGTTGGGGGGGCGCCGACGAGGCGAGGAGGCCGAACATATCGAAAAACACAATAGAAATCGACGATTTCTGTCGCTCGGGGCCCTCTTGGGAGGCCTCTTGGGAGGCCTCTTCGGGCGTCTTGGACGCCTCTTGGGCCGCCTGGGGCGAATCTCGGGCGTCTTGGGCCCATCTTTAAGCGTGCCGGGGCTCTCCGGGGCCGTCTTGGGGGCTTCTGGGGCCCTCTGGACATGTCCTGGGGCCTGCCTGGGCGGCCCGGGGCGGCCCGGGGCCAGCCCGGGGCGGTTTTGAGACATTTGAGCCTGCGCCCTTCTGGCACGCACGTGCTCCTGCAATGTAGTAGAGACTAGGGCTGACCCGTGGACTCCGTCCACGACATCTTTCTGGAATGGTTCTCGGAGGAACGGCGCAGATTGTACCGAAAATCTACAAACACGGCGGCGGCTCGGGCGGCGGCAGCGAGACCGCGCCTTCGTGTCCGAGCTCTTGCAGCGCTGCAGCAGCTTGGCCCAGCGCACTGCTCGTTCACCCCCCTCCTATTGAGGACAGTTTCGAAGTCTCTCGGGGATGTGCGTCGAAGTCGAAGCCCATCTGAGGCGTCTCAGGAGCGCTCGGGGAAGGGCTCGGGAGGCCATCGGGGAAAGCCACCGAAAGCGCCGGGGAGGCTCGCAAGGATCTACAGGGAGGGCCCAAGAGAGCTTCAAGAAAATTTGAAATCCAGTGAACTCTTAAGAGAAACCGCTGTTGGGTCGGCCATCACCTCCGGGCGCGCCTTGATGGTGCGATCCAGTCGCATCACCGCCAACGGGAGGGTTTGTTCGCCATGTCCCATTCTGTTCGCCCAGAGGGTCTGTGGAGGCCTTCGGGCGAACAGAACGGGACAGGGCAAGGAATGGGGAAGACATGTCCGAATCTCCTGGGCCCCCCAGATGCTCGTCCGAAGAATGCGGAGAGGTCCCAGGGTCATATCAATTGGCTGCTGTCCCAGGGGTCCGGTCTGCTTGGCCCGAAGAGTTTGCCAAGGCCCCTGGGGGAACAGAATGGCACAGCATATCGGGCAAAGGGGGGCGGTAGCTGGCCTGTCAGACCCGGCGTTCGTCTTCTGCCCAAGCGGCGCGGGGCCCACGGGCCCCAGGGTTGGCGTCCCGCTGGGATTCCTCTTGTTCGCCCACAGGGTTGGAGGAGGCCTCCAGGCGAACAGAATGGGGCAGGACAATGAATGTGGGAGACTTGTCGCAAGCTCCCAGCCCCCCCAAGTGTGCGCCCGAAGGGTGTGGGGCCGCGTTGGCTCCCTCAAAGTGCCGTCTTGGAGCCGTCTAGGCCCGTCTTGAGAGCGCCGTTTGCCCTGATGGGGCCGTCTTGGTTCGTCGTGGGCCCCTCATGTGCGCGTCCGTAGGCCGTCCTGGGCCCATCGGGGTCCTCGTGGGGCTGTCTTGGAGCCGTCTGGGACCGTGAGGAGGCCGCCTTGGAGTCGTCTTGGGCCCCTCCTGTGCGCCTCCTTGGGCCGTCCTGGGCCCAGCAGGGGCCGTGTTGGCACCCTCTTGGGGCTGTCTTGGAGCCGTCTTGAGCCGTCGCAGCGCGCCTTGGGTTGTGCTGGGTCCGTCTTGGCCCGTCTTGGGGCCTTCCTGGGCGGTTCCTCGGACCCTCCTGGGACTTTCTGGGGCCTCTTGGTGCATCGGACCGCCGAAACGGCGGGAAACGCAAAGGGTGTAACAGTAAACAATGGAAAATTAACGATTTTTGCCAGCTGGGACTCTCTTGCCATCTTGGCCCGTCTTGAGGCCCCGAACGGGCGCGTCCTTGGGCCGTCCTGGGCGCACCCTCCTGGGACCGTCTTGGAATCGTCTTGGGCCGTCTTGAGCGCGCCTTGGGCCGTCCTGGGCCGGTCTGGGGCCGTGTTGGCACCCTCGCGGCGAGGAAGCTCGGAGGCGGGCTCGAGGCCTCTTCGGGGCCATTTTGGAAGCTGTTGGGGCCTCTGTAGGGGCCTCGTTTGGGCTCCTTGGGAGCCTCCTGGGGCCTCTTCGGGGGATTCTTGGCGGCCCCTTGGGGCCTCTTGGGGGCCTGTTTGGGCCTCCTGGCGCCCTCTTGGGGCGGAAGGCTCGGATTTTCGGTCCGTGGTCCCCCTCTTGGCCCCCTCTTGGGCCTGTCTTCGGGCCCTCGTGGGCCGTCTTGAGCGTCTCTTGGGTCGTCTTGGGGCCCTCTTGGGCTGTCTTGGGGCGCTCTTGGAAACCTCTTGGGCCGTTCTGGGGCGCTCTTGGAGGCCTCTTGGGCCGTCTTCGAGCGTCGGAAAGCGGAAAAGGCGAGAAGGCCAAAATCCTTCCAAAACCGTCGTAAAGCGGACGATTTTGAGGCCCAAAACCGTCCAAAACCTCCTGAGGCGGTCCCCTCGTCCGCCCCCCTCGCTTCGAAGCAGTTTTTAAGCCCCGTGGCACCTCTTGGGGATCTCTTTTGGGCTCCTGGGGGCCTCTTGGGCCTCCACTGGGTTCGCTGCCCTCGGTCGGCAATCGTCGATCCTACGACGACTCTCCCCAACGGAGAAACATCGAAGGCCCTCGGAGCGTCCAACATTGTTCTTTTGTGCCTTCGATATGCCGGTCGCCTCTCGTCCGCTCCCCCCCTCCTGGAAGCAATTCTGAGGCCACTTAGGGCTTCGTGGGGGCCGTTTGGGGATCTCTTGGGGCGTTTTTGCCTGCGATATGCCTGTCGCCTCTCGTCCGCTCCCCCGCTCCTGGAGGGAATTCTGAAGGCACTGAAGGCTTCGTGGGGGCCGTTTCGGAGCCTCTTCGGCCTTCTTTTGGGCCTCCCGGGGGGGCTCTTAGGGCCCTCTCGGGCCGTCTTGGGTGCCTCTTGGGCCGTCTTGGGGCCGTCTGAGACCCGCCTCGGCGCCTCTTGGGCTGTCTTGGGCCGTCTTGGGCCGCTCCTGGGGCCGTCTTGGGTGCCTCTTGGGCCGTCTTGGGCGCCTCCTGGGCCGTCCTGGGGCCGTCCTGGGGCGTCTTGGGACCGTCTGGGAGCCCTCCTGGCACGTCTTGGGGCTCTCTTGGGGTCCTCTTCGGCTGTCTTGGAGCGGTCGGGGGGACTTCTTGGGCCGTCTTGGAGCGTCGGGAAGCCGAAGAGGCGAGGAGGCCGAAAACATAGAAAAACACAATAGAAATCGACGATTTCTGCCGCTCGGGGCCCTCTTGGGAGGCCTCTTGGGAGGCCTCTTCGGGCGTCTTGGACGCCTCTTGGGCCGCCTGGGGCGAATCGAGGGCGTCTTGGGCCCATCTTTAAGCGTGCCGGGGAGGCTCCTGGGAGGCCCAAAACCGTCCAAAACCTCCTGAGGCGGTCCCCTCGTCCGCCCCCGTGGCACCTCTTGGGGACCTCTTTTGGGCTCCTGGGGGCCTCTTGGGCCTCTCTGGGCTCGTCTATCGCGCCCCTTGGGCTGTCTTGGGGCCCCCTAGGGCCTTCTTGGGCGGTCCTCGGGCCGTCTTGGAGCCATCTTGGGCCGCTCTTCGGCCCATCTTGGGGTCCCGTTGGCCTGTCTTGGGCGCCTCTGGGGCCGTCCTGGGGCCGCCTTGGACCGTCTTGGAGCCCTCTTGGACCGTCTTGGGGTCCTCTTGGGGACCTCTTCGACCGTCTTGAGGCGGTCTTGGATGCCTCTGGGAGGGGTTCGGAGCGTCGGGAAGCCGAAAAAGCGAGGAAGCAAAAAACCTCGGAAAAAACATATGAAAATCAACGATTTTGGCCTCTCGGGGCTCTCTTGGGAGGCCTATTGGGAGGCCTATTGGGCCGTCTTGAGGAGCTCTTGGGCTGTCTTGGGCCAATCTTGGGCGTCTTGGCCGAATCATTACGCGTCTCGGGGCCCTCTTGGGCCGCCTTCGGGGCATCTTGAGCGGCTCGGAGCCGTCTTTGAGAGGCTCGGAGCCGTCTTTGGGCTGTCGGGGCGGCCTCCGGAGCGTCTCGGAGCCGTTTCCGGCCATTTGATAATTTTTCCTTCCGGCACGCGGTTCCTCCGGCTAGATAGTATAGACTAGGGCGAACCCGTGGACTTCGTCCACGGCCTGGAAGACCTGGCCTGAGGACGACGTCCATAGCAAGCGGCGAGACCTGCGCGGGCACGGAAACGAAAGGGGCGATTCAGGAATCGGCCCGAGATGGCTCATGGCGCCCTTCGCTTTTGAGAGCCCCTGCGTGAAGCGCTGGTCACGTCACCGCTCGCTCTTGGGAGCTGTGCCTGGGAGAGCTCTCCACGATGCGGCTCGCTCTGGGGAGCCTTGGTGAGAAGAGCTTTGTACTTCACCGATCGCTCTTTTAGTGGGCGTCTCTGGGCCTGCTTGGTGGTCCTTGTGGGGGTCTTTTTCGGGCCATTCTGAGGTTCTGTTAGGCTGCTCTGGGAGCGTTTTGGGACGTCTTGGGGCCGTTTTGGGCCGTCACGGGGCGTCTGGGAGGCCTTGGACCGTCTTGGAGGGAGCTCTCTAGAGGCTGCCTGAGGCCGTCTTAGGAGCCTCTTGGGGCCCCCTCGGAGCTCTCTTGGGGCCGTATTGGGGTTCTCAGGGCTCTCTGGCGTCGTCTTGGGGCTCTTCTGGGCCGTCTTGGAGCCCTCTTAGGGGCCGCTGGCGTCTTCTTGGGGCGATTTGGGAAGCCTCTTGGCGTGTCCTGGGCCGCTACGGAGCACACAAGGAGGGCATGCTGAAAATATACGTATTTCGATGGGAATTTGACGATTTGTGCCCCTTTGGCGTGCGCTCGGGGCCCTCTTGGGGCGTCTTTGCGGCCTCTCGGATCGTCGTAGAACCCCCCCGGAAGGCTTCGGGCTCTCGTGGGCCGTCTCGGGACCCACTGAGGCCGTCTCGGAACGCTCTTGGACGGTCTGGGAACCCCTCTGGAGCGCCTCTGGGACCAGCCTGAACGATTCGGCCCCGTGGTGGCGCCGTAAAGGGGCGATTTTGTGCACACAAGGCCCTGAGACATTCTCGCAAGCGCTTCCACTGGCCTTGTAAAAAGAGATAACGTCTGGCTTCAACCTCGCCTCCCACATCTCGCTCAGCAGCGCCAGAGCCCGCTGCCACTGCTCGCCCTTCCCGCAAGCGCTGATCCCAGTGCTATAGCTGATGGCGTTTGGCACCAGCTTCGCCTCCCACATCTCACTCAGCAGTGCCAGAGTCCGTTGCCACTGTTCGCCCTTATGGCAGGCGCTGATCCCAGCGCTGTAGCTGATGACGTTGGGCTTCAGCTTCGCCTTCCGCATCTCGCTCAGCAGCGCCAGAGCCCGCTGCCACTGCTCGCCCTTCTCGCACGCACTGATCCCAGCGCTGTAGCTGACCAGGGCTGACCCGCGGCCTTCCAGCCGCGGAATCTGCCCGCCATGGAATGAATGTGGAAATGGAGCGTCTCTGGGGCCTCGCGGTGGGGAGGTTGGAGAGGGCGGTGTGGATGGAGGAGGTGGCCGCTGGAGGGGGAGGTGGGCGAGGGATGCAGGCAAGCAGTCCTGAAGGCAGGAACGCGGCGGTGGAGGCGGTGGCAATGGAAGCACACCCATGTAGGCACGACATGGTATGGACAGATGCTCTTTCTCACGCCGCGCTCTGTGTTCATCATAGCTTCTGCGGGGCGGGTCGGCGTGATGATTTTACCTGCTCTTCGCCGGGGCCGAATGATACTTTTATCTGGTAGTGTGGTGAGAATGGGGCCGGTGGGCACAGGCGTGTTCCTCTTCGTTCGTCTGGAGCTTAGACGGCCCAAGAGGCCCGCAAGCGGGCGCCGAGACGGCCCGCACTTGGGCCGCTCAGGCGCCCGATGCAATTTTGGGCCTCTCCCTCCTCCTCCTTCCCCTCCCCTCGATCCTTCATCCCGTCGATCTTCGATCGTCAGTCGTCGACGCTCACCAGGAGACAAGCATCCAAGGCCTCTTGGGGACCGTGTGGGGGCCTCTTTTCGTCCTCCTGGGGGTCCGTCGGGGAAATCTTGGGCCGTCTTGAATGCCTCTTGGGCCATCTTGGGGCGATTTGAGGCCGTCTTGGGCGCCTCTCGGGCCATCTTGGGGCCGTCTTGGGGCGTCTGAGCCGTTGTTGGCCGCTCTTGGGGCTGTCTTGGGTGCCTCTTGGGCCGTCTCGGGCGCCTCTGGAACTGTCCCGGGGCCATCTCGCGCTGATTTGGGGCCCTCCTGGGGCGATCTCGGGGGCCTGTACAGCCGTCTTGGAGACTGCGCGGACGAAAATCACGAACATATGCAAATTATGCGTTCCCCGAAGGGATGGGACGATTTTTGCAACTTAGGGCTCTCCTGGGGCTCCCCCTGGGCCGTCTCGGGAACCTCCTGGCCTGCCTTGGAGGCCTCTGGGGCCATCCTGGGGCTCGCATGGGGTCCTCTTGGGGCGTTCCCTTGGGGGGGTCTTGGGGCCTTGTGTGGGTGTATGGAGGCCCAGGGCTCGGTGTGTCCAGGTTTTTCCGTGTTCTTTGGCCTCCTTTTGGGCCTGGTTTGGGGTCGTCTGGGGCCGTCTTGGGCACCTTTTGGGTCATCTTGGGGCTCCCTGGGCCGTCTGGGGACGCGCTTGGAGGCCTGTTGGGCCGTCCTGGGGCGGTCTTGTGGGTCTCTTCGACCGTCTTGGAGCGTCCGTCGGCTAGCCGAGAAGTCGAGAAGGCAAAACTCCTTCAAACACCATTGAACAATTAAAGATTTTGACCTCTGGGGGCATACTTCGGAGGACTGTTGGAGGCTCTTGGATGCCTCTTGGGCCTTGTTGGGGGCCTCTAGGGGGCCTCTTGGACGCTCCTTGGAGCCCCTTATGGCCACTTCGGCGCGTCTTTCGGCGGAGGGCTCGATTTGTGACGCTCGGGGGCCAGGATCTTCGTGAGGGTACCGAAAATTGGCCCTCCAGGGGGCGCATTTATCCACATGCGCTGTTTTGCCCTTCTGGCACGCGCTGATGTCCGACATAGAGAAGAGATGACGTCGGGCTCCAGCTTCGCCTCCCTCATCTCGCCCAGCAGCGCCAGAGCCCGCTGCCACTGCTCGCCCTTCCCGCACGCGCTGATCCCAGCGCTGTAGCTGATGACGTTTGGCTCCAGCTTCGCCTTCCGCATCTCGCTCAACAGAGCCAGAGCCCACTGCCACTGCTCGCCCTTCTCGCACGCGCTGATCCCAGCGTTGTAGCAGATGATGCTGGCCTCAAGCTTCGCCTCACGCATATCCCTGAAAAGCGCGAGCGCCTGCTGCCACTGCTCGCCCTTCTCGCACGCGCTGATCCCAGCGCTGCAGCTGACCACGTCGGGCTCCAGCTTCGCTGCAAAAATCTCGCTGAGAAGCGCCAGAGCCCGCTGCCACTGCTCGCCTTTCCCACAGGCGCCGATCCCAGCGTTGTAAGACATCACGTCTGACTTTAGCTTCGCCACCGACATATCCCTGAGCAACGAAAGAGCCCACTGCCACGGCCCGCTCTTCTCGCACGCGCTGATCCCAGCGCTGTAGCTGATGACGTTGGGTTTCAGCTTCGCCTCCCACATCTCTCTGAGCAGCGCCAGAGCCCGCAGCCACTGGTCGCCCTTCTCGCACGCGCTGATCCCAGCGCTGTAGGTGATGACGTCGGGAGTCAACTTCGCCTCCCACATGTCGCGGAGCAGCCCCAAAGCCCGCTGCCACTGCTCCCCCTTCTCGCACGCGCTGATCCCAGCGTTGTAGCTGATGGCGCTGGGCTCAAGCTTTTCACTCCGCAACTCGCTCAGCAAAGCCAGAGCCCACTGCCACTGCTTGCCTTTCTCGCACGCGCTGATGCCAGCGTTGTAGCTGATGACGTTAGGTTCCAGCCCCGCCTCCGACATCGCGCTCAGCAGCGCCAGAGCCCGCTGCCACTGCTCCCCCTTCTCGCACGCACTGATCCCAGCAGTGTAGCTGATGACGTCGGGCTCCAGCTTCGCCTCACACACCTCGCTCAGCAGTGCCAGAGCCCGCTGCCACTGCTCGCCTTTCCCGCACGCGCTGATCCCAGCGTTGTAGCTGACTAGGGCAGACCTGTGGACTCCGTCCACGACATCAGCTCGACGTGGCGAGGGGTCTCTGGGCAAGCGCGGGGGGGTGCGGCTGCAGGGCCGAAAGGCAATCATGATGGCGTCGGGCTCCTCCTCCTCCTCCTCCTCCTCCTCCTCCTCCTCCTCCTTTTCCACCTTCTTCTCCTCTTTCGCTGGATTCTCCATGCCCTCGGTCGGCAATCGTCGATCCTACGACGACTCTCCCCAACAGAGAAACATCGAAGGGGCCTCGGAGCGTCCAACATTGTTCTTTTGTGCCTTCGATATGCCGGTCGCCTCTCGTCCGCTCCCCCGCTCCTGGAAGGAATTCTGAAGGCACTGAAGGCTTCGTAGGGGCCGTTTCGGAGCCTCTTCGGCCTTCGTTTGGGCCTCGCGGGGGGGCTCTTAGGGCTCTCTCGGGCCGTCTTGGGTGCCTCTTGGGCCGTCTTCGGGCCATCTGAGGCCCTCCTTGGCGCCTCTTCGGCTGTCGTGGGCCGTCTTGGGCCGCTCCTGGGGCCGTCTTGGGTGCCTCTTGGGCCGTCTTGGGCGCCTCCTGGGCCGTCCGGGGCCGTCCTGCGGCGTCTTGGGACCGTCTTGGGGCCCTCCTGGCCCGTCTTGGGGCTCTCTTGGGGTCCTCTTCGGCCGTCTTGGAGCGGTCGGGGGGGCGTCTTGGGCCGTCTTGGAGCGTCGGGAAGGCGACGAGGCGAGGAGGCCGAAAACATTGACAAACACAATAGAAATCGACGATTTCTGTCGCTCGGGGCCCTCTTGGGAGGCCTCTTGGGAGGCCTCTTCGGGCGTCTTGGACGCCTCGAGGGCCTCCTGGGGCGAATCTCGGACGTCTTGGGCGCTCTTGGGCTGTCTTGGGCCGTCTTGGGCCGCTCCTGGGGCCGTCTTGGGTGCCTCTTGGGCCGTCTTGGGCGCCTCCTGGGCCGTCTGGGCCGTCCTGCGGGCGTCTTGGGACCGTCTGGGGGCCCTCCTGGCCCGTCTTGGGGCTCTCTTGGTATCCTCTTCGGCCGTCTTGGAGCGGTCGGGGGGGCGTCTTGGGCCGTCTTGGAGCGTCGGAAAGCCGACGAGGCGAGGAGGCCAAAAACATTGAAAAACACAATAGAAATCGACGATTTCTGTCGCTCGGGGCCCTCTTGGGGGCCTCTTGGGAGGCCTCTTCGGGCGTCTTGGACGCCTCGAGGGCCTCCTGGGGCGAATCTCGGGCGTCTTGGGCGCTCTTGGGCTGTCTTGGGCCGTCTTGGGCCGCTCCTGGGGCCGTCTTGGGTGCCTCTTGGGCCGTCTTGGGCGCCTCCTGGGCCGTCCTGGGGCCGTCCTGCGGCGTCTTGGGACCGTCTGGGGGCCCTCCTGGCCCGTCTTGGGGCTCTCTTGGGGTCCTCTTCGGCCGTCTTGGAGCGGTCGGGGGGACTTCTTGGGCCGTCTTGGAGCGTCGGAAAGCCGAAGAGGCGAGGAGGCCGAAAACACCGAAAAACACAGTAGAAATCGACGATTTCTGTCGCTCGGAGCCGTCTTGGGAGGCCTCTTCGGGCGTCTTGGACGCCTCGAGGGCCTCCTGGGGCGACTCTCGGACGTCTTGGGCGCATCTTTAAGCGTGCCGGGGCTCTCCGGGGCCGTCTTGGGGGATTTTTGGGGCCCTCTGGACGTGTCTTGGGGCCTCCCTGGGCGGCCCGGAGCCAGCCCGGGGCGGTTTTGGTGCATTGGAGCCTGCACCCTTCTGGCACGCACTGGGCCCTGCAATGTAGTAGAGATGACGTTGGGCTCAATAATCGACCCCCACATCTCACTGAGCACAGACAGTGCTCGTTGCCATTGCCCGCTTTTGCTGCATGCGCTGACTGTCGCAATGTAGTGGCTTGGTATGAGTTTTACACCCCAGTGACATGCTTCGCGGAGCAAATGTAGTGCTGCGCTCCACTGTTTTGTCCGATCAAACTTCTTGATTGAGACTTCAAGAGACGCAGCGCCTTCTCGAGACCCTCGCCGAATGTCTAGCATCCAAGAACATATGGCATCGCGCCTGAGTCAAAATGGCTACGGAAAAAGGAGGCGGAGGAGGAGGAGGCGAAGGAGGACGAGCAGGAGGAGGAGGAGGAGGAGGAGGAGGAGGAGGAGGAGGACTAGGAGGAGGGAGAAGGAGAAAGAGAAGGAGGAGGAGGAGGAGGAGGAGGAGGCGACGCAGGAGCACCGGCCCGCGCCGATCGCGGCCGGAGCGGGGGGAGACCGCACGTGGAAGTCGGCGAGGAGCGCGCCGGCCTCGCGAGGCCCGTCGCGGGGGCGGATCCGCGCCCCGCCCTTCGGGCCACCCTCCCTCTCACGGTTTCTCCTTGGGCCTCCTCCTCCTCCTCCTCCTCCTCCTCCTCCTCCTCCCCCCTCAGTCTGTCCGTCGCCCTTCTCGGCCTCTCCCTCGTCCTGCTCGTCCTCCGCCTCCTCGACCTCCTCCTGTTCCTCGTCCGCCTCCTGCTCCTGCTCCTGCTCCTGCTCCTGCTCCTCCTCTTTCTCCTCCTCCTCCTCCTCCTCGACCTCCTCGACCCGTCCTTCGTCCTCGTCCTTGTCCTCGTCCTCCTTCCCCTCCTTCTCATCCTCTCTCCCTCCTCCTCCTCCTCCTCCTCTCCTCCTCCTCACTCCTCCACCTCCTCTTCCTCCCCCTCCTCCTCCTCCTCCTCCTCCTCCTCCTCCTCCTCCTCCAAATCATCATCAGCAGCAGCCGCATCAGCAGCCCAGCATTAGCACCAGCACCAGCACAGCACCAGCACCAGCCACCATCATCATCACCATCATCATCATCTCATCATCATCAGCATAATCATCAGCAACATCCACCACCACACCAGAACACCCCACCACATCAATCCACATCATCATCATCATCATCATCATCATCATCATCATCGTCATCATCATCATCATCATCATCATCATCATCATCATCATCATCATCATCATCATCATCATCATCATCATCATCATCATCATCATCATCATCCCCATCATCATCACCACCATCATCACCATCATCATCACTATCATCATCATCAGCATCATCATAACCACCAACGGCAGCAGCAGTATCAGCATAATCAGCATCCTTGTCGACCTCCTTCTGTTCCTCGTCCGCCTCCCCATGCTCCAACTCCTCCACCTCCTCGACCTGATCAGCATGTTCCCCATTCTTCCCCCCATCGGGCTTCCTCATCCCTCGCCCTCCTCCTACACCCTGCACCGCGGCCTGGCCCCCGCGGAGGAAAGGCCTGTCCCCTACGCCTGAAAGGAGGACGCGCAAATGAAGCAGCAATGCGGGAACCTCTCGCCGTCTCTGGCCTCTCGGGTTCCCCGCCGGGCTCCGGGGCCGCGAGCAAGCATGATTAACATCTGGCCCTGGGGAAGAAGGCTCGGGATCCACGGGAGGCCCACGCCGCGAAAAAAAAGCAGCGTCGGAGGAGAGGGGTGCCCAGAGGGGGCGAGGAGGAGGAAGGGGAGGAAAAGGAGAAGGAGGAGGAACAGGATGACACCGCAGGCCCGAGTTGTGGCGAGCCAGGAGACGGTGGGCCGGCTGCCTCGGCGCAGACCCTCTCGAGCCGCAGCTGGTCGGAGGCGGAGCCCCTCGACAGCTTCGCGATGCCCGCCGGCCCCACCGCGGGGGCAGCACGAGGAGAGGACGAAGTCAGGACAGGGCCAACATCGGACCGAGATTCATCGGGGATCTTCAATATCCCCGACCTGGAGGATGCACCAGTGGCCGCTCCCGTCCCAAAGCGTTCCAGGACGCTCCGAGAACGCACCAGAATGCTCTGGGGCGTATTTTCCTCTCCCTAGAGGCCTGTGAAGGGTGTTCCGAATTTGTGTGGAGAAGGTATGCGGGCCTGTGCAGTGGCGCATTAGGTGGAAGTCCCTGTTGGACCACGAACCGTCTGAGGGGTGCGCCGACATGTTGTCGAGAAGGCATGCGAGCCCTGGCACTGACGCCTTAAGTGGAGCTCCCTGTGGGGCCACGAAGCGTGTAAGGGGTGCACCAAAACGGTGTGGAGGAGGCGTGCGGGCACTGGCACTGGTGCCTTCGGTGGAGCTCCCTGTGGGACCATGGGGCTACAAAGCGTGTGACGGGTGCGCCGACATGGTGTGGACAAAGCGCACGGGCCCTGGCACTGAGTCCTTTGGTGGAGTTCCCTGTGGGACCACGGAACGTGTGGGGTGTGACGAAATGGTGAGGAAAAGGCATGCGGGCGCAACCACTGGGGCCTCAGGTGTGGTTCCCTATGGGGCCACGAAGAGTATGAGCTCGCGCCGACATGGTGCAGAAAAGGCATGCGGGCCCTGCCACTTGGGTCTTAGGTGGGGCTCCTCATGGGGCCGCGAAGCGTGCGAGGGTTGCGACGAAGCAAGGACCACGGAGGGCAGGGGCAAGGAGGGAGGACGAGGAGGAGGGGAATGAAAGGAATGACGATGCGACGGCGGGTCTGTGCCGCGGGCCTCGGCGCGCAGGCCGCACGACCCACGCCGGACGGCGGCACCACCCAGTACAGCATTTCGTGGACCCATAGGGAGCTCCAAGAAGGCCCCAGTGTGACCGCCCGCATGCACCACGCACCACCCAGTACAGCGCTTCGTGGCCCCATAGGGAGCTCGACCGAAGTTCCCAATGGGACCTCCCGCATGCGTCATGCACCACCTAGTACAGCGTTTCATGGCACCATAGGGAGCCCCAGTGGGACCGCCCGCATGCGTCACGCACCACCCAATACAGCAATTCGTGGCCCCGCAGGGAGCTCCACCGATGGCCCCAGCACAACCGCCCGGGTGCGCCACGCACACCCCGCGCAGCGCTTCGTGGCGCCATAGGGGGCCCCACCGACGGCTCCAGTGCCGCCGCCCGCATGCGTCACGCACCGCCCAGTACAACGCTTCGTGGCCCCATAGGGAGCTCCACCAAAAGGCCCCAGTGCCGCCGCCCGCATGCGTCACGCGCCATCCAGTACAGCGTTTCGCGGCCCTATAGGGAGCCCCAACCCAAGGTCCCAATGAGGCCGCCCGCCCGCATGCGTCACGCACCACCCAGTACAGCGTTTCGTGGCCCTGTAGGGAGCTCCACCGAAGGTCCCAATGGGACCGCCCGCGCGCATCACGCACCACCCAGTACAGCGTCTCATGGCCCTTAGGGAGCTCAGCACAACGCTTCGTAGCCCCATAGGGAGCTCCACGAAAGCTCCCAGTGGGGCCGCCCGCATGCGTCACGCACACCCCAGCACAGCGTTTCGTGGCACATGGGGGGCCCATTCCGAAGGCCCCAGTTGCGAAGTCCACATGCGTCACGCACCACCCAGCACAGCGCTTCGTAGCCCCATAGGAAGCCCCACCGACGGCCTCAGCGGGACCGCCCGCATGCGTCACGCACCATGCGGGCGGTCAAACTGGGACCTTCGGTGGGGCTCCCCATGGGGCCACGAAGCGTTGTACTGGGTGTGCGGGACGCATGCAGGCGGTCCCACTGGGGCCGTCGGTGGAGCTCCCCATAGGGCCAGTAAACGCTGTACGTCCCGCACACGCAGCACAGCGCTTCGTGGCCCCATAGGGGGGCCCCACCGGAGGTCCCAGTGGGACCGTCCGCATGCGTCGCCCCATCCCAGTACAGCGCTGCGCGGCACCATGGGGAGCCCCACCGAAGGTCGCAGTGGGACCGCCCGCACGCCCAGCACGGCGCTTCGTGGCCCCATAGGGCTCCCACCGAAGGTCTCAGTGGGACAGCCCGCACGCGTCCCTCACACCAAGTACAGCGCTTCGTGGCCCCATAGGGAGCCCCACCGATTCGTTGCCCCATAGAGAGCTCCACTGAAGGCCCCAGTGGGGAAGTCCACATGCGTTTCCCCTACCCAGCACAACATTTCGTGGCCGATCTGGAGGTCCACCGAGGCCCCAGCGGCAGAGTCCACATGCGTTTCCCCACTCAGCAGAACGCGTCGTGGCCCAATAGGGAGCCCTACCGAAGGCCCCAGTGGCAAAGTCCCCATGCGTCTCGCCCATGGGGGGCCCGCCAGGTCCCACTGGCAAAGTCCGGATGCGTCTCCCCCACCTAGTGCAGCGTTTCGTGGCCCACAGGGAGCTCCACCGAAGGCCCAAGTTGCAAACTTCGCGTGCGTCTCCCCCGCCCGGCGCAGCGCTTCGTGGCCCCGTAGGGAGCCCCACCGAGTACGATCCCCTTAGTTGCGGCACTCACAACTACATATGGTTGGGTCCTTCGCCAGGCTAGTGGAGCGCACTGCTGGGCAGGATCTACATGTCGAAGGCTTTGATGATGCTCCCGGCGCCTTCTTCGCCCTCGAGCTCCTCTAGGTCTAGGCGCCCCACGATGCTTTGAATCTGCTCGGCGCCTCCGTCCAGAACGTTGCAGTCTGCGCAAAGCCCTGGCTGCGATTCCGAGATACCTGTCGCCATTCTCGAGCACTCCTCAAACGGCGCACATATTTGCGCAGCTCCTCGATCGCGGAGTCCTTGGCGGTCGGCAATCGCACCGCCCGCGCCGCAAACTTTTCGTCCACGGTGGCATCCTCTCCCCGTTCACCCATGGCGTGAATTCTCCGCCTCGCTGAGGACGCCCGCCTGACTCACGCGAGCGTCTCTTTCTCGAGATGGCGAAGCTACCGCTCTCGACTGCGCCCACCGAAGGCGCGCCTTTTGCTTCTGATCTCTTACGCCGTCGCGAACTCACTCGCACTATTGGAGCGCACTGGCGCTCCGCGCGGGGCCGACGCCAACTCCGCTACAGGAATTGCCTGGCATCTCGCGGCTACCCTGGAACAACCCTGGAACAACTATGGAACGTCTTGCGCGGCGGGGACATGGAGAAACACCAACGAATCAGTGAACGAAAACAACAAACTCGCCGAATTCGGGCTCCCGCTCTCGGCGCCAGCTGCCAATCCCGGGTCGCGCTGCGACAGGGGCTTCGAAGTCGAACCAACCATGGCGACGAAAAACCTCTCAGCAAGGAAGGTGATTCGGAAGAGAGCCCTCCGCGCACCATTCTGACCGGGCGATGGCCCCCTGCCCCCTTTCGCCTTGGATTGCTCTTCGAAATGGAGGCCCCCATCAGTCCCGACGGTTGTAACCCAGGGTCGATCGTTCACTTTGGGCCCACAATGCGGCCCCAGACTGCACTGCGGTCGGGAACGTTTGCTTAGCGCGTCGCTACGGCGGCCCCGGCGACGCGAAATGCCGCGCAAGCATATGGCGCGTCGCTCCGCTCCGCGGGGAAGCTCGCGAAAACTCACGGCGCTGACGCCTCGGGGCCGCGGAGTAGATAGCGCGCCGCGCCGAAGCGTGGCGTGGCGGGCGAAAACCAGCGGAGCAACGCGTGTCCAGAGATAGATGCGCGCTGGCCCCATCGACTCCCTTTTGGGCTCGGAACTATCGGACATCATTTCGGGTAGGAAACCTTCTTCGAATAAACGCGGGGTCTGTTTCCGTGCACGTAGGGTAGGGGCCGAAGAGCCAACCCACGCACTTCCCGTAGGTAGAGGTAAGAAAGAAGGTAGCTATTCCGTTTCCAGAGCGCTGCGATGGAGGCAGCGCGGTTTGCTGCGCCAGTACCTGAAGCGATACGTTAGCGGCATGTATTGATGTAGTGCTGATATGAGCAAACTTCACGCACAAAGCCCGCCCCGAATCCCGCCCGCTCCGCGCGGGCGACGGGCCCGCGGGAGAAAAAGGCGGGGCTCGGGAAAAGAGCTGCGAGGTCCACTCATAACACCGTCGTACCAACCGCACCTCCAAATGAGGTCGCATCGGCGAGGAAGGAGAGAAAAGGACCAAACCCGTCACGCAGGGCGCTCAGAAAAAAAAGAAAGAAAAAAAAACAAAAAACAAAAAAAAAAAAACGCCTTTAGCGCGCCCAAGGCGCGCCCCACAACAACCCACCTGCACTCCCGGACGACTCCCCGCCCCCGCGGGCGACGAGGCTGGGGGGGGGCAAGAGAACGTATATCAAGTCGGACAAACAGCGCCGCGTCGACGAACGCGGGTGTTTTCACTGACGCGCAAAGATTCGCGCGCAGAGACACTGCAATCAAGATGATATGGATCAGAGTAGTGACAACAACTCGATCAAGGTGAGAATTGTCTCATTCGCAGAGCACTCCAGGCCCAAAATCATTCTTGGGGCTCGCCAGGCCCAAAATTCAATTGATAGAAAGATCGAAGTTGTGATGGCGACTGGTCTACTAAGTAAAGTAAAACGTATAACGCGAGGCACTCTGGGCCTCCAGAACGCACAACGATCATCAACATGTGTGTCAAATATGCGACGCTGGCATCAACATAGGAGTCATGGAGGCGATGCTTTGCATGGGTCGTACTCAGACGCCTTCCTATGAAAGTAAAAAATACGGCACCAAATTCGATGAGATTGTTGGTGGGCGACCTGCCTGGTTGCTTTTCCGTGCGCTGAGTACCAAGCAATAATAAACGATGTCATGCCAACGCAACTGCATAATATAATGTACTGGTACGTGATGTTGCAGACATCTCAGAAAAAGAAGGAGATATATAATATCAATAGCAACAATAGAGAATACACAACACGACATCATAATCAATTAATTCAAATCAACGAAGCATAGGTTGGTCAAGGTATGCGGGATCCCAAATGTTTGCCACGGCTGTCAAATTGTCAAGCAGTACGAGTCGCAATCTTATCAACAGTTGTTCAGAGAGTACGACCAGAAGCAATATGTGTTGTCGCTGCAAGGCTCGAGGTTTGCAGCCCCGCCACCCTGGCCTGCGTCGCCAGGGGCAGGGCCGCCGGAAAACGCAGCGCCCGAGGAGGCGGCGCCCGTGGCAGGCCCATCGCGGCGCGGCAGCGGAGGGGAAGGCGACGGGGTAGAGCGGGGGTTGGTGACCGGAACAATCCCCTGACCGAAGGAGTTGCTCCCCGTTGTGGTCGCAGCAGAGCGCCGCCTCGCTCTGCGCTGCGCCGGCGACACGCGGTGCTGGCCCGTTTCGCCGATCCGCGAGGCGCCTGCGCACATGTTGCAAATGTGCTCATCGAACTTGGCAAAGGTGTCGGTGCAAACTACTGTGTCCGTCAGAATTTCGGGCGCTCCTGCCTGGGCCAGCGTCTCAATCCGCTTGCGGGTGCTTCCACCGGCGCTCAACTCACGACCAAGATCACGGATGGCCTGGCCAGGGATCGCGCGAGCGCTATCGGCGGTCAGATCGGCGGAAAGAGACTCGCATCGTTCATCGGTCATCTGACCCGGGAGATCGCCCGTCGTAGTGTCTCCGCGAGATAGGCGCGCTGCCGCAGTGCCAGGATGCTCGGCCACGATCTGCTCGGCGTGCTCCACGAGGGCCGTTTCCTCCGCAGCCCTCTCGTCATCCTGGAGGATATCATCGCGATCAGAACGGAGTACTTCGACGATTTGTTCCTGGGTGGGGGCGGCAGCAGATGCGGAGCTTCCTGGGTCAGACTTGGTTTCCGGGGAGTCAGCGGATCCCTCGGCATCGATCTCTGAAGATGGGCTCAGAAGATGATTGGCGTCAGCCGTGGAGATAGATGCGCCAAGGTATTGCGCGTTCTCGGGACTGTCGTCCGGCCGATGCTGCCAAAACGGGAACGTTGACTGAAGATGCCCCTAAAGTGACACATCGGCCGAAATTGAGTCGCCCCGCAACGTTCGCAAGGCACAGAGTCTCGGGCGATTGGAGCCCCATGAGCTACGGCGCGAAGGATCTTTGACAACGCGCCCACGCGAGCGGACGGAGGGACCGAGAGAAGGAGGACGAAGGCAGGCGACACCAGCAACAAGCCTGACAGTCTCATTAGCGGTCTCCGTTGTCTTCTCGGTCTTAGGGCCGTGAGTGACGCAAGGCAAAGGGTCAACGGGTGGCCGCGGTCGGCCAGGCAGCGTCGCGCCACGAGGCGGCGGCGCAGACGCGGGCGCGCCCGCCGGCGCTAAATCACCAGACGTCAGATCGCTCACAAGGGGCGCAGATGCAGGCGCGCCCGCCGGCGCAATAGCATCATCCACGCAACATCTACACACGTAAGGGCGCGAATCATCATCTCCATCTCGGCGCACTCGTCGCGGACGTCGCGACGCTTGCGGCGGGGCGCGCAACTGAGGCGGCGAAATCCGTTCAAGATTGCTGAAGTCGAGTTCTGGGCTGCGGTAATTGATGGTAACCCTGTACCATTGACTACGTGGGTTCTGTAGTAGGTAACCCAATTGAGGACCCCTGATTTGTCGGAAGCCGTCGCCTTATATCAGTTGCCCCACAGATAGTGCCGATGGGCAGTCATCCAGTGCAAGGGCTGAGCTGGGTGAACCAATGTGCGGTAGCCTCAAGTGGATGTGTTCGTTGACGACCCTGTCACCGTCGGCTGCTTCCAGTATATGTGCGCGTCCTCGGTGCACGTCAATGGTTCTTGTTGCGCGAGGCCGGCCGCGTCCTGGATGTGGTGAGCGGAGCCACTGTCCAGGATCCACGCCCGTGACAACGCTGCAGTGGACCGTGTCGCCGTAGTAGTAGACTCGGTTGCCATTGCTGCCGCCGACGCTGGGCCGTCGTCGGGCGGCAGGGCTGGCGCCGCGGTAAGTCCGGTCGGGGTGGCGAGGTCATCGCGCCAACTCTGCACCTCGAGCCGGCAGGCCTGGAGCACCTCGGCGCTGTCCTGCAGCCGCCTGCCGGGCAACTTGTCGGGCGCAGCGACGGGGTCGTCCTCGTTGGCGTCGGAATGCAATTTGGCCAGTTGTTGTTTGGGCACAAGGTAGGTGATGACGTCGATGTTGTCGAGGTCGAAACGTCGGCGCCGGGGTTTTCGGTCTGCGAAGACCAAAGTCTTCTCGCGGATCACGCGCGCTCGGTCCCGTCGTCGAACGCATCGCGTCGCAGCAGGGGATCGGTGCCTGTAGCGCGTCGAAGGAGACCTTTCGCCGCTGCTGCTGCTGCCGCCGCCGCCGCGCGAACGTCCTCGACTGCGTCGGCGGCTGCCGCTCCGCGAAGGATAGCGGGATTGTTGCGGGCGCCGCGCCTCCCATCGCAGATCCATCGGAAGCTGATCAATCCACCCGCGGACCCCCCGACTCCGCGAGCCCTGGCGCCCCCCGCGCGAGGAGTGTCGATTGCCCCCCGCGCGTCCGGGGGAGGACGCCCCGCTGTGGCCGCCCTGACTGCAGGCGCGGCCATGGGCTCCTCTAGAAGCTCTCGGTGTCAGACGCGACGCGGGCGCAGCGGCCGCCGTTGCCCTGCTCGCAGCGTTTGCCTGGGTCGGCAAAGAAGCTGCATTTTTCAACGCAAGGCTGCGCAGGTCTCGTCGCGGGCAGGCGCCGCGTTTTGCGAAGGCAAACAGAAGTTCTTGGAACCTCCGTCTTTGGGTGGCCGTTGTGCGCCTCGCCCCGAAGAGGATCGCTTCTCGCGGGCATCCACGTCGGTCTGCGACGCGCGCCCGCGTGGTCGCGTCGTGGAACGGTTGCCAAAGTCAGCGCGTAGCAGTTTGCACCGTTCGCCTTGCGTGCAACGACCTGCCTTGCATGTTGCGCATGCGGCCAAGTCATGAAAAAAAACGTCTCGCTCTTGAGGTTGCGCTGGTCACGCTCGAGTCGGCACGTATCGACGTTGGCCAAAACACGCTCTCGCAGCTAATCGCATGTGCGATTGGGGCCGCCCATCTTCATATTGGCGCAGTCGTGCGTGTCTTGCTTCATACATGGGCGTCCGCGGATCGGATACGGATCTCGGAACAGTTCGTGCCCAGTGGGTAACGGCATTCCAAAAGTAATGCGCCCCAGCCCACGGTGAACCGTTGTAGATCGTCGTCGCGCATGCGAAGAAGTTGTAGACGTTCAGTGTCGCGCGCCGCGTCGTCGGTGTCAGTGACCTTGTAGGATTGCGGCATCGCCTAAAAGATCTGCCTACCTTTCAAAATGAAGCGGGCTGCGTGCTCTCGAGCTTTGAGGTTCTCCATTCTGTAACGGAGCTCAGGATTGAGATCGGCTGGTAGTCCAGCGGCAAGCTTACATTCGATGCTCTTGAAGACGCCAGTGTCCTGTAAGTCCTCAAATGTAGTGTCAGGTTGCGCGGCAGCACAGAGGAATGTGCATGCCCGGGCAGGGAGTCCAGAGGCGCTGCCTAAATAATCCCTGATCATTCGTTGCCACTTCTGTAACTATGAAATGCGTGGCAGTTGAGGAGTACGTGCAATATCTGAATCCTGGATCGGGGTGGTGTCACCATGAGAATACCGTGCTAGATTATGCGATGGACTTGGTGGCGTCGGCGATGGTGGACACACAGGAGATGCGCGACGTGTCTGCGTGAGGCTGATGCAGAGGCAGCTCCTGGTGACTTACATCGCGGTTGTCCTGCGTTGATGTTGCCATCGGCGAGGGCCGGGGCACTGTCGGCTGTGGGTCCTGGCGGTTGCGAGGGGCAATGGATCTGGGCGTCGCCCACGTGCACCTTCGCGGTGGCTTCGGTGGTCGTGACATAGTTCCGCAACTGCTCGACACTCTGTCGTAGACCACATACCTCGTCGTTGGTGTCATAAGCTCGCAAGGAGTACCTATCCAGCCGATGTTCGAGGTCCTGGAATCGTCGGTTGCATGCTTCGCGCTCAAGTTCCGAACGGGTGAAGACATCCCCCGCCCGCACCGTTTCAGCGTCTCTTCCTTAGGGGATCTGGACAAATCGCAACTGCGCGCGGTCCGCCGCCCTCCAAGCCTCGGCCATCTCGGCAGCGAGTGGGGCGACGCAAACCGAAGTCGGGGTGCCCAGCTGGCCAGTCTGAGGCCGCGCCACATGCAACTCAGCCAGCGCAGCCTGTATTGCAGGCAGCTGCGACTCGACCGTGGAGACTCTTTTCTCAAGCGCTGGCACACGCCCCTCTGATGCATCAAGACACTGAGCAATTGCCATCTCGGCAGCACAGAGCTTGCCGTGCAACTCGGACGCGGTTGTGGCATGCTGGGAAGAGATTGGCAGTGGTCACATCACCGTAATCATGAAGCGCAACGCGGTCATCACGGGGCTGTTGATCCGTAGTCCCGTGTACATCAGCAGCTGGAACCTGCCGCACTGTCAGGAGCTCCTCGCGCAATTTCCCGACACCGGAAGTGCCCGCGCACCTGGCGCTTGCGAATTGGGCCTCCACTCGGAGGAGGTAGTCGTGGAACGTCTGAAGTGCAATGGAATCGGAACCGCGGTTTGACTCCATGCTGTCGGCTTGATACTTGACCTGGGCGAGGATCGATGGATCTCCAGCGACCCGAGCGTCGACAAGGGCAAGGGCGCAGTGAAGCTCTTGCCTGAGCGTTGCTGCACGCGCGGCAAGACCCGACGACTGTTGGGCCGCGCAAGTTTCCACCTGGTCTCGAAGCTCGGCCAGATCGCTGGCCGAGGGCGATCCACGCGGCGCAATATCGCGCCGCGGGGGACTTTGCCGGGGGCGCCTCTGAGAGGGGCTGCGGCGACTGCCCCTGCTGAGCGAATGGGCGCGACACCGTTGTGGGGCCCTTCGCTGAGATGTCCGCCTCGCGCGATCCCCCATAACGCGCGCGCGCACAGAGACAGAAGTACTGGCGGGGGACGCGACCTTAGCCCCGCGGCGGGGGCGCGGGAAAGCGTCGTCTGGAGACGTTTCTCCGGCGCCGCCGACGCGGGCGCGTCCGCCAGCACAATGTCCACAGCGAAGGTTGGGGAAGAAGATGGAGGCGAGGCGAATCCAGCGGTGACTCCGAGGCCAACTGCTGGCGTCTCCACCGGCGCATGGGAACAGTCGAAGGCGGCGCCAGGAAACGTTCCATCGGGCGCATCAGGCGCCTGATGCGAGGCCCCAGGCGCGCGAGCGGGGGCGCGCGCGAACGGCGGCGGCGGCGGCGGCGAGTCAGGAAGAAGCTCGCCAGGGGCGGCCGCAAGCGACGCGGAACAACCTTCGCCTGAGAGGGGGGAGAGGGGCATCACGTATTCGCTCGCCCTCGCCGCGCCGTCGCTGCGCCCGCGCGCCGTCGAAGACTCCGCGCGCAAGGAGGCGCTGCTCCCCGCGGGGTACAAGACCACGCGGCAGCGTCACAGACGAAGCGTAGAGCGGCGACGAAGAGCATGAAAAGAAGAGGCTGGCAACCTGTGCGCGTAGCTTAAAGACCGACAAGTCGATCCTGCACAATGCCCCGTAGGTAGAGGTAAGAAAGGG
>CAUYUJ010016822.1:100249-182749 GCA_963575745.1 Prorocentrum cordatum | reverse complement strand
AAAATATCGGAGAGAGCGTGATGCACCGCCGCTTTACTGTGGAAAATTGCCAACCTTTTCCTCCGGAACCCGGGGGTCTCCCCCCCCCCTTCCGAAAATCCCGCCCCCCCTGCTGGAACCCACACCCCCCTTCCCCCGGCAAAACCTCCCCCCTCCCACCCCCCCTCCCCCCCCCCCCTCCCCCGAAAACCGAGGGGGGGTCACTACCGGTTCGAACCCCCCCCCCCCCCCCTCCGGATCCGGAAAACCGGGGGGTGTCACTACCGGTTGGAACCCCCCCCCCCCCTCGAAACCGGAAGGGGCCTACCGGTTCGACCCCCCCCCCCCCCCACGCACCGCCAGCAAACGACTCCCGGTCCCTACCACCGCTCGCATCACATCCCCCACTGTTGTTCCCAGCACCACTGTCCTCACCACCACTGTCCCCACTGGTTCCACCACCGTCCCTATTGTCCCCACCAGTGCCCCCACCACTGTCGCACTGTCCCCACTGTTCCCACCACTGTTCCCACCACGGTTCCACTCTCCCCACTGTCTCCACGGACCCAACCACTGCCTATCTCCACTGTCCCCACTGTCCCACTGACTCCTCCGCTGTCCCATTGAGCTGTCCCACTGTTCCCACCACTGTCCCCACTGTCCCCACCACTGTCCCCACTGTACCTCTGTCCCATTGTCCCACCGCCGTCCTCGCCACCGCCTTCACCACTGTCCCCACCACCATTGTACCCTCCACTGTCCCACTGTTTCCACCTCATTCCCACTGTCCCCACACCACTGTCCCCACCACCACCGTCCCCACCACTGTCCACTGTCCCCCCTGTTCCCACCATTGTCCCCACCACTGTCCCCACCACTACCGTCCCCACCACTGTCCCACTGTCCCCTGTCCCCACCACTGTCCCGCTGTCCCCTCACCACTGTCCCCACCAACACCGTCCCCACCACTGTCCGCACCCCCACTCGGTTTTCGAGGGGGGGGGGGTTCGAACCGGTAGTGACCCCCCCCCCTTTTCATGATGAACTGGGGGGGTTTTCCGGTGGGGGGGGGGGGGAGGGGTTCGCCGGTCTTTTCAAATATATCGAGATACCGAGTCCCCGCCCACCCCTCCCCCCGATACCAAGAAATCGAGATATCGAGATACCGAGTCCTCGCCCGGCTCCGCCCCAGGTATCGAGACATCGAGATATCGAGTCCCCGCCAGGCTCCGCCTCCGATATCGAGACATCGAGACATCGAGCCCTGTCGACCCCCTATCGGGACGCCTCGCGAACACAATGCCGACGGCCTTCCCCAAGAGGGCCCCCAGGCTCTCCAAGAGGGCCCAAAGGCGACCAGAGAGGCCCCCGAGAGGGCCCGAGGGTCCCACGATGGCCCCAAGACGCCTCCCCCTCCTCCTCCTCCTCCTCCTCCTCCTCCTCCTCCTCCTCCTCCTCATCCTCCTCCTCCTCCTCCTCCTCCTCCTCCTCCTCCTCCTCCTCCTCCTCCTCCTCCTCCTCCTCCTGCTCCTCCTCCTCCTCCTCCTCCTCCTCCTCCGCCTCCCCGACACGATGACCTGCGAACAGCGACAGGCAACCACTCTACCAAGGCGGCCCAGACCGGGGCACCCTGATCTACGCCGCTCTCTTTGTTGATCGACGGCCTCCAAAATGTCTCCAAGAGGGCCCCAAAAATCATCGAAGGGGGCCCCAAAAGAGGCCCAAGAGAACACCAAGACACCCCAAGAGAGCCCCACGATAACCCAAGAGGCCTCCAAGATGGCCCCACGATGGCAAAATGAAGCCTCCAAGACGCTCGCAGAACGACGCACGCACGGCGAGGAACGACAGGCAACCACTCTGCAAAGGCGGCCCCGGGCACGCACGACGTATGACAGGCACCGCAGGCACCGACAAGCAACCACTCAACCATAACAAACACGAGGAGCCGCGAAACGCACGCAATGGTTGAGTGGTTGCCTGTCGTCGCTTCCTGGTCAGGACAACTCGCCTGGTGTCTGTTGTTGGATGGGCTGGTGGAGGACGCGAAGAGTCAAGAAATTGCTATGCGCGGGCATGGAATCTCGACGTCATCAGTACTCGCAGGAGGAAAAGGCCGGGAATAAGAAAGCTTTGGCCCCCCCCCCCGGGACCCGAATATGGTCGAGACAAACGCTTTCCTCAGAGGCGTTGACCACGGAAATTCAGTTCTACAAAAAGGTAATCGACCAAACTTTCGGCCAGCGCCATTTCGATTCAAGGCCCGCACGAGGGGGCAATTCAAGAGGCGCTGGCCGATGCACTTATGTCAGGGCTTCAGAGGGACTAAGACGAAGCCAGGGCGATGATCAATTCGGTTGTGGATAAGCTGATAATCTCTGAGATTCGGCAGCTCTGGAGGATGTCTCTGGCGCCGCGGCCTTCTCAAAGCGTTCCGGGACGTTCTGGAAAGGATGTGTCCTCATCCTGGCCCCACCCAAAGGGCATCAAAACAACAGCCTTAGATACAACAGGATCCACAAGACCAGGGACCAAAGGCGAGGAGGAGAACGGAAAAAGGGGGGTCCACTCAAGGGGGGGGAGGCGGGCGCTGGCCATCACTCGGACGTCCACTCCCTGTGTTTGTTTCAGTTTCGTGCGTGGCTTTTTCGCCAAATGATCAAGGATGCTCCTCGATGGCCCTCGCCGAAGGAAAAATGCACACGTCCGAGCGATGCGTGGACATCGGAAAGTGGAGAGAAGGGCTCCGGACGGGTCCTTGCTGCGTGTGGGGGAGGGGAGGACCAGAGTGTCGAATTGGATCGGTGCGGATCGGATCGGAATCGGGACATATGTTTTGCCTCGCTGCGGGCGCCAGGGCTCAAGGGCCCTAAACGGCAGCGGATGCAAGAATAGGGCGAGATAGGGGGACCAGGAGAGCCAAGGCAAGAAGAGAGGAAGATGAAGCACCATAATGGTGGAAGAAGGACGGATGGCACAGGGAGCCCAACACGCCCGAGATCCGCAGGATGGAACCGACGAGGGCCTCTCCTCTGAGGCGAAAGGAAAACCAATGCCAACGCCTGAGCCGACAGGGCAGCGCATGAGGAGATGAAGAAGGCGAGTCCAGATTTCACGATTCAAGGGGGGGTCTGATTTTGGGGGGTCTGATTGGAGCCGTCTTGGAGGGTTCCGGTGGGGCCTGGGCAGATGGCCGCACTCTCACGGCTGGCCTAGAGGGGTCTCGATCTGCTGGTCTGGGAGGGCTGTGACCCCTCCTCTCTATTCAAACATGTGGAGTACACACTTTTTTCGGTCGGCGGGTCGAGAGCGGGCCTCTTCCGGTTAAGAGCTAGGCGGGGCGCGCGAAGCATTAATTGGGGAGACAGGGCGCGGGCGGGCGGGGCCTCAGGCGGCCTGAGGGCGCGGGATGCAGGCGGTGCCGAAGAGCTTGCACAGGAAAAGGTACGCCTTGGACAGGAGCCGGAGGCGAAGTCCCGGAGGGAGAGCGAAGTGGTATTGCCGTCGACGGCGCGTCGAGATCACCATCCTACATGTGGAGGACACACAGACACACGCCATCCTGTGAGACGTTGGCCGCCAGAGGGTCCCAAGGTCCGCGTCTGGGCCCGGGGCGCACGAGGCTGTGCGGGAAGGCCAGGCGCGCGTCGGAGGCCAGGCACGGGAAGGCGCGCAGCAGCGCGTCGCAGTGCTCCGAGTCCGAGGGCAGGTTTACCTGCGGTCCGACACCCTGGCTCTCCTCCTCCTCCTCCTCCTCCTCCTCCTCCTCCTCCTCATCATCATCATCATCATCAGCATCATCATGATCGTTATCATCATCATAATCAGCAGCATCATCATCATGATCGTTATCATCATCATCATCATCATCATCATCATCATCATCATCACCAGCATCATCCTCATCATCATCAGCATCATCATCAGCAGCAGCATCAGCATCGTCATCGTGATCGTCATCGTCATCATCATCATCATCATCATCATCATCAGCATCATCATCGTCATCGTCAACATCACCACCACCAGCGGCAGCATCAGCATCAGCATCAGCATCAGACTCATCATCAGCATCAGCATCATATCAGCATCAGCATCGGCCTCAGCATCATAATCACTATCAGCATCAGCATCATTATTAGCATCATTACCAGCATTAGACTCAACATCATCACCAGCATCATATCATGCTCATCCTCATCCTCCTCATCATTATCGTCAGCAGCAGCAGCATCATCATCATCAGCAGCAGCAGCAGCATCCCTCCTCCTCGTCCTTATCATTCTCTTTCTCCCTCCTCCTCCTCCTTCTCCTCCCTTCCTCCTCCTCCCTTCCTCCTCCTCCCCCTTCTCCTCCTTCTCGTCTCCCTCCTCCCAGAGCAGGTTCATCCAGGCCCGACCCCCCGAGGCTGGTATCACTTTAGCCCCGACCCCGAGGGCAGGCTCACCTAACCCCCTGCGGTCGGGAGCTGCAGCTCTGGCGTGTCGCGGAGGGGGCCCCGGCGATACGCTGCGCCCTGCGAGCGAAGTTAGCGTGACGCTCCGCTCCGCGGAGCAGAAGGCCGGGGAACGCTCGGGGCGCTGACACCTGTCGGCGGTGGACAAGCCTCCCTGTGGTAAAGCCTCAATTTAGTGAAGGCTGCCTGGGACCGAAAACGACGGACCGGGACCCGGAAGAATGGCGGCCGCGACGCCCTCTCGCGAAGCGAACACGGCCAACTCGCGAATCGACGCGTCGGGGTAGGAGGTCTGCCAACCTCCGAACTTGGGGACTGGGACGTCGTTAGCGCGCGTCGCGCCGGAGCGTGGCGGGCCAGAACCAGCGGCGCGCTGGAGCGTGACAACTTCAGCGCGTCGCGCTGGAGCGTGACGTCGTTAGCGCGTCGCGCCGGAGCGTGACGTCGTTTGCGCTGGGACGTCGTTAGCGCGTCGCGCTGCAGCGTGGCGTCGTTCGCGCGTCGCGCCAGACCGTGGCGGGCCAGAGCCGGCGGCGCGGCGCGCGGGCCGAGAGCTCCCGAGCCCACCCTGCACGAGGGTGGCGCCGCGGGAGCGCCCTTCCAGGGCGGCGGGGGAGCTCTGGAGAGGGCATGGGGCATTGGGGGGAGGAGGGGGAGGAGGAGGGGGAGGAGGAGCAGGAGGAGGAGGAGGAGCAGCAGGAGGAGGAGCAGGAGGAGGAGGAACGGGAAGGACGGGGAGGAACGGGGGGAGGAGGAGGAGAAGGAGGAAGAGGAGGAGGAGGAGGAGGAGGAGGAGGAGGAGGAGGAGGAGGAGGAGGAGGAGGAGGAGGAGGCAGGAGGAACGGGGAGGAGGAGGAGGAGGAGGAGGAGGAGGAGGAGGAGGAGGAGGGGAGGAGGAACGGGGAGAAGGAGGAGGAGGAGGAGGAGGAGGAAGGGAAGGAGGAGGAGGAGGAGGAGGGGAGAAGGAGGAGGAGGAGGAGGAGGAGGAGAAGCCTTCTGAGACGCATCCCGGCTTCCCTACAGAAGCCCGCCGCCCTCCTAGAACGCCGCCCTCTTCCCGCCACCCCCCCTTGTTGTGCGTGCCGCCAGCTCATCCTCGCACCCCATCTGCTCATCGTGCACTACTATTCTGCTATCTCTCTTTTTCTCTCCTCTCTTCGCACGGTGGAGGCTCGCACATGGCCGCCAGTGTCGCGCCATGCCGCGGCAGGGCCGATAATATACACTCACTCCTTAGTTTGACCTCCCCCCCTTCTCCCATCCCTCCTCTCCTCCCTCCTCTTCCTCCTCCTCTCCTCCTCCTCCTCCTCCTTCCTCCTCCTCTCCTCCTGGTCCTCCTCCTCCGCCTCCTCCTCCTCCTCCTCATCCTACACATCCTCCACCTCCTCCTCCTCTTGCTCCACCACCTCCTCCTCCTCCTCCTCCTCCTCCTCCGAATTCCTCCTCCTCATCGGCCCGCTCCACATCCGCCTGCACCTCTCCCTGAGAGCCCTCATGGATCCTGTCCTGGCCGCTCCGCCCCAATCCTGAGACAGGCTCCGGGGTCCGCAGGGGGCTGCAGCGCTGCCGGCCGAAAGAGCAAGGTGGAGGTTTGTGTCGCTGTTGGTGCTGCTGGACCTGCAGGGACCAGGTACTCTCCTAACCTCTACTCCCGAAATCAACGTGGGGG
Organism: Prorocentrum cordatum; assembly: GCA_963575745.1. Classification (NCBI taxonomy): domain Eukaryota; class Dinophyceae; order Prorocentrales; family Prorocentraceae; genus Prorocentrum; species Prorocentrum cordatum. The sequence continues at coordinate 176,645 of CAUYUJ010016822.1, read as the reverse complement.
GGTCAAATTGGGCGCGATCGGGTTACAGGAAAGTGGGCCTGAAGGGGTCCCAGAAGGTCACCAAAATACAACTCTGGCCCCAAAGGGTGCTGGAAACGTGCACCTGCCTTCACCTCGGGTCTATGTCACTCACGTTCAATGTTGGCCGGGAAGCTACAGGCGGATCTCAATGCTTCGTGGTTTCGGGGACTGGGCACCAGAACCGCTCGAAAACCACCTACTCAATCATGCACCCACCCGCCACCAGCTCGCCCGCCCGCAACACCTACCCGCCGATCCGTCTTGAGCACATGCACGCACACCAGGAAGACGGCTCTTGATGTGGACGACACCGATAGCAAAAGAGCTTGTCCGAGTCAACGCCTGCCAGACTTAAACACGTGTCGCGCGAGAAGCAGGAGTGAAGGAAGACACCGTGACGACGCTGCGGCGGATGCAATATGCTGTGTGGCGGCTTGCCCTCCGTGCGCAGAACTCGAACGCTGGTAACCCTGAGGATACCTGCCGGCGGGGACTGACCGTAGCTGGACGGGGGAACTGATCTGCCCGTCCGGGAATCAAGGACGTGACTGGGTGGACAGCGTGAGCGGCCTGGGACGCTGAACGGGGTAGACTGCCCTGGCGGGGAGAGCCAGAAGGGCTGGCTAAACACAATGCAGAGAGCACGATGAATACAGCGAGACCAACACCACGAATACAACGAATACGACGAGGCCCAAACGACGAATGTGGCGAGCCAACACGGCAATTACAACGAACACGTCGAACCTGAATGCAACTGGCAAGAACTGTGCCAAGATAATTCACAAGATGATATACGCCAAAACGAACGCCAGGGAAGAAAACTCGATCAACTCAGCGAGGTTTACACGAAGAATCCGCCGCAGTGATGCATTGCTGGAAGTTATGCAACGTTTCCATGGCATGCGCCCACAACCCTGACAGTCCACCCGAGCACGACTGCGCCTTTGTCTCACGCGCAATGACCGCCTCTAGCTCGAAAAAGGGGTATCGCTCAGATCTTCCCGTGCTCTCTGATTGACCGTAGTGCCATAAAAGGCAATTCAGTTATCTGGGTTGACGTAATACAAACCGTTCTGATTGAACTCCAGGCAACACGCCTCCATCGGCGTTCGCCCATCGAGACTTCGCACGTGGAAATCGTCGCTTGTGAACGGCATGCCTTCGTAATCTATGCAGTCGTCGAAGCCACTAGCCCACGACGGGTCCGGCTCGCACCCTTGTAGCCGAAACCAGGATGGCGGCACATGCTGCGGGAGCTCAAGGAGAGCACACCAGTCATTCTCTTGTGCAGCATCCTTGGAGAGCGCCTGGCACCCCACGGAGAGGTACGTTCTGCAGAGCGGGTCTGTGAGATCTCCTAAACAGGACCAGGCCTTCTCAGTTTTGGTGTGGTAAGTCTTCCACTTGTTCTGCTTGAAGAAACTCTCCGCCTTCCTCCAGATGCTGTAATCCATGAGGTAATCCAGAACTGTGAGGCACAAGACCTTGCAACGAAGGATCCCATCACCTGGGCCAATGACATGGATGTGGCTCTGCCCCGGTATCGAAACATTGTAACTGGTACTCCCTTCCTGCACGCAGCCAGGATCCACGATACAACTACGGGGAACCCACATTTTCACCGAGGTGTTGCAGCCTTCTCTCGGTGTGCCAGACACGTCGAATAAGGACAGCAATAGCGAGTAGTCAATAAGCGATTCGCGATTCAAGAGGTCAGTGGCGCGCGAAAGACGAAGGGAAATCTCATCGAAATGGTGCCACTCCTTGAGTTTCACTCGATGCCTCACAAGGAACTCAAGGCAAGAAGAACGCTCCGCTGAATAGGCAGGAAAAGGCTTAACGTCCCACGCTGCGACAAAATTACGCTGTACATCGATCGGGTTGCAATCGACGTTCCATGATGCGTGCAAGCCTCTGGCCTGAGCATTGTTGGCGTTGGGCATGACCACGACTCTGCTCCCCCAACTGGCGAACTCCAATCCGCTTAACAACGTGTCACCACGTGGGAATTTCGGCATCAAGACAAGGAGGTTGGACAATTCCCTTGCCGTGATGCGCTTCAGAACGAACTTGGTGTCCGCGGTGCGCTGCAGTATGGCATCCGAGCGACTGGCCTTGGTCGACAGCGTGCTACACGGACAACCCACGGAGAGCAAGACATTCATCACGGAAGCGGGATCCCCAAAAACCCCGAGTTGCCGCTGACAAGAAACCATCAACCACTTCTTGAAATACTCATTAGAATGAAAGACGGAATCAGTTGCAGGACAAAGGAAGTCCGTGTGCTGCATCACGTCGTCCGTGGACGTGCCGCAGGACACGAGCGACGCCGTGACACTTGCAGCCACCTTCTTGCACAAGTCAGCTTCTCGGCAACCGCGAGCGGCGAAAACCTGCTTGCTCAAGTTTGTGGCAGTGCACTGATCCCTCCCTGCGTCGAGTATGTGAGGGTACGGCCTCCATGCAAGGGACTGGCACTTCTCCTGTTCGCGGGCAAGCCAGCACAGGCCCCTCGAATCTTCCTCACAGCAAGCCACCTCATCAATCGTCTGCGCTGCAAGGGATGCCGCCCGATCCGTTTCACCAGCGAGGCGGATGCGCTCCGCCCGTGCCGATGAGGCGAACAAGAAAACATAGAGGTAAGCCCTCACCGCTGTCTTATCCCACATGCTGTACGACCCGCGTCTTTTCGAGATGCGAGCACGGAAAAGGCAAACCATGATTGAACAGACCACAGGGCACTGCTGAAGCCAGAGGCGCTTGAACCCAAATGGCAACGAACCGCATGCACCTGCGAATCGACATACGAAAGAGCTGAGCTGGGTTAGTCAAAAGGACAGGGAGGTGTTGTTCCACATGTGTTCACTAGTCCAGGTGAAGGCCTGGAGGATCGCACAGGGTCAGGCGCAAGCGTCTTATGATTGCCAACCTCTGAAGCGCCTGGTTTGGGCTGTTGGTTGGCCGTGAATCGTCTTTCCCGGGTGCACACCCGCACACAAAAACCTTGCGTTGCTTACGCGAAGTCGTTAGAGCCCGCACGCACACGCTCACATGCACACGCTCGAGAACCGAAAGAGCCCGTAAGCACACGCTCGCATGCATGCACGGCCCACGACCACGACAACGAAGGAAACAATCGCATACGGATTGAACAAATGAGCGGATTAAACGGCTTGGGCGTGATATACAACATACATGCGTCCGAGCGCTAAGGGTCACGCTCGGCACGGAAAAACGACCACTTCGAGGTAAAAATCTTGAGTGGCACAACGCTGCTCTGGCTGACATGATGTCCCCCGGATGGGCGCCAACAAAAAAACATGCCACCACTGGCAAGACCGTCCAGGATCCCCGCAGGCGGCACGGGAGACTCTGGGGGCCCTGCGTAACGGAACAACAATTTAATTTCACAACCATACATGTTCGGAGGTCCACGCGGATTTCTTGGATCGGCGCTGGACCTCACGCCCTGGCGCGCCTCTGGCGCCAGGGGCGGTGCCAGAGGCGCCGCGCTCCAGGAGGCGTCGCCAGAGGCGGCCGCCAGATGCTCCGCCAGAAGCGACAAGGCAGCCTCTCGGGGGCGACCGAGATCCCCCCCCTGCGACGAGAAACAGCTTCGCACCACGGCGCGAAGCTGATGCAGACGCGACTTGCTTCTCCGACGCTATTCCTGTTGGTGTTTGATCCCCCCTCACAGGATGCCCCGAGGGCGCCGCCTGGGGCGCCGGCACGCCACCCCGAGGGGCCGCCAGCCGCGCCCACCGGGGACGCGCCGAGACGCCGCCGAGAGGCCCGCGCGCCCCACCACCTCCTCCTCCACCTCCTCCTCCTCCCCCTCCCCCTCCTCCTCCTCCTCTCCTCCTCCTCCTCCTCCCTCCTCCTCCTCCTCTCCACCTCCTCCTCCTCCTTCTCCTGCTGCTGCTCCTCCTCCTCCCTCCCCCCTCCCCCTCCCTCCTCATGCTCCTCCTCCTCCTCCTCCTCCTCCTCCACCTCCTCCTCCTCCTTCTCCTGCTGCTGCTGCTCCTCCTCCTCCCCCTTCTCCTCCTCGTCCTCCTCCTCCGCCGCCGCCGCCTTGGAGGCTAAGGTGGCCTCCAAGGCACGCTTCCAGGCGTGCCAAGAGGCACCCGCTCGCGCCCCTCGCGCGCCGCCCCAGCCACGAGGTCGGGCGACGAGATCTGTACAGATCCACGGCCTCGGGCGCTAAGATTATGTCGGGCGTGTTTCCCTACAGGGGGATTTTCGACGAGAAATAAAAAGCACCCCAGGAATGCCCCCAAAAAGGTAAAACAAAAAAAAAAAGTCCCCCGACTGTTTTTCTATTATTGTTGGACTATTTTTGTGAGTATTTCTTGTTTTTCGTCGAACATCCCCCTGTAGGGGGGACACGCCCGACTCAACGTTAAGATTCTCTGCCGCGAGGAGTGAGCAGGCGGCCTCGGACCGCACGTGCAAGCACATACGGCAGGTTCGAGCCGCGGCGGCCCTGCTATGGGCTTCTGACACCGCGTGGACCGCTCAGCCTTGAACGATCGGCGGCTTTCCGGTCGCGGGATCGTTCCGTAATGGCCGATTCTGGGCCACAGGCGGCGCTCAACCTTGAAGTCCCGCGGCGGGGTAACCTTGAAGTCCCGCGGCGGGGTCGCCGCCGCATCGGCAAGACACGAACACGCCGTATGTTACACGCCGATCGCCCCCTGGGACCCAAGACCACCCATCCCCAAAGTTCCCCCTGGACTCCACCCCCGCCGCTCCCCAGAGCGCATCCAGACACGCCCAGTGTTTCGAAGACCCCTCCTCGCCGCAGACTCCCCCAAGACCCCTCAGGGCTCCCCTGAGACTCTTGACACGACCCCGCAGAAACGCCCTGAGGCACCCACCTGGGGATCATCCAGGCAGCATATTTGATGTAGAACCATCTGGAACTAGGTCGGGCATGTCCCCTACAGGCGGATTGTGAACTCCAGGAATGCCCCTGAATAGTCAAAAAATACACCACAAAAACGACTCCAGCCTAATTCCCCACATCCGAAGTGAGGTTCTTGTTTTCTCTGGACACCCCGCGCAGGAACCAGAACCAGAACACACCTACATCATCACCCACTCATCCCTCATCATCATCATTCTCATCATTCTCATCATCATCAACGTTATCGTCATGCGATCGCCCACCATCATCATCACTATCAGCATCATCAGCATGATCCCCTTCGTCACCCACTCACTCACTCATCACTTCGTCATCACTCACTCGTCTGTGAATGAATTGCAAAGAAGTCTCAGGCGGGAGCCTCGTCTGTGAGTGAATTGTGAGGAAGTCTCAGGCGGGAGCCCCCTCCCTATGGGGCCCGCAGATCATGTTACTAATCCGAGCGGGTCATCCGCAACGTTTAACTGTCGTCAGTTTTGGGCTCCTCGGGCTTGAATATGGAGGAAGTATCGAGCGGGGGCCTCGTCTGTGAGTGAATTGCGAGGAAGTCTGAGGCGGGAGCTCCTCCCTATGGGGCCCACAGCCCACAGATCATGTTACGAATTCGAGCGGGTCATCCGCAACGTGTAATTGTCGTCATTGTTGGGCTCCTCTGGCTTGAAAATGAAGGAGGTATCGAGTGGGAGCCTCGTCTGTGAGTGAATTGAGAGGAAGTCTCAGGCGGGAACCCCTCCTTATGGGACCCGCAGATCATGTTACTAATCAGAGCGGGTCATCCGCAACGTGTAAGTGTCGTCACGTTTGGGCGCTTCAGGCTTGAATATGAAGGAACTATCGAGCGGGAGCCTTGTCTGTGACTGAATTACGAGGACATCTCAGGCGGGAGCCCCCTCCTTACGGGACCCGCAGATCATTGTACTAATCCGGGCGGGTCATCCACACCGTGTAATTAACTGTCGTCGCTTTTTGGGCTCTTCAGGCTTGAAAATGAAGGACGTATCGAGCGGGAGCCTCGTCTGTGAGTGAATTGCGAGGAAGTCTCAGGCGGGAGCCCTTCCTTATGGAGCCCGCAGATCACGTTCGAATCCGAGGCGGGTCATCGGATTCTACTAACTGTCGTCACTTGGAGGTCTGAGGACCGATTTTAGGACCGATTTTGAGGATCGAAGAGGAACTCGCACGGAGGTGCCTCATCCCACTCGCGGCACGATCGGGGATGATGACGCATCATGATGGTGGGTCCCGCAGCTACACGAGTCATCGGGTTTTCGTAGCTGTCGTCACTGTTGTGCTCTGAGGAGGAGGAGGAGGAGGAGGAGGCGGAGGAGGAGGAGGAGGAGGACGAGGAACAGGAATTGAGGAGGACGACGGCGGCCGGGCGCAGGGGGGAACCCTTGCGTCCGGGCCGGGGTGGTAACCCATCCTCGGCCGAAGCGGCGGCCGGGCGCAGGGGTAGCCCCTTGCGTCCGGGCCGGGGGTGGTAACCCATCCTCGGCCGAATCGGGGGCAGGGGTAACCCCTTGTCTCCGGGCCGCCGGTGGTAATCCATCGGCGGCCGAATCGGGCGCAGGGGTAGCCCCTTGCGTCCGGGCCGGGGGTGGTAACCCATCCTCGGCCGAATCGGGGGATGAGGAGGAGGGAACGGGTATGTGGAGAGGTTGATGATGAAGAGGAGGTGGAGGAGGAGGTGGAGGAAGAGGAGGGGAAGGGTGATGATAAATAGAAGGAGGAGGAGAGGGAAGAGCAGAAGGCGAAGGGAGTGTCCGCGAAGAGAGTGTCCGCCAGAGGGAGGAGGAGGAGAGTGTCCGCCAGAGGGAGGAGGGAAGGGCTAAGGGGAAGCTAAACAGATTATCATGTGGGGTCCTACCGTCGGAGTAATTACCTAACAGCTTTTGCTGATAGGTTTCTAATGGTGTCAAAAGAGAGCAGCAGATGACTCCACAGGGGGGTCGGGGCGGGACCCGGGGAGCTGTGTCCGCACTCGTGTCTGAATGCGTTTTTTCGCAAACAGTCACACACTTCGTGCTCTTCGACCTCCCAGAACTCCATTCCCGGGCCACATTCTGAATGCCCGGAGCCAACTGTAGGCCACTTCGTGCTCTTCGACTTCCCAGAACTCCACTCCTGGGCCACATTTTGAATGCCCGGAGCCAACTGTAGGCCACTTCGTGCTCTTCGAGTTCCCAGAATCCATTCCCGGGGCACATTTTGAATGCCCGGAGCCAGCTGTAGGCAACTTCGTGGTCTTGAAGTTCCCAGAACTCCATTCCAGGGCCACATTTTGAATGCCCGGAGCCAACTGTAGGCCACTTCGTGGTCTTCGAGTTCCTAGAACTCTATTCCTGGGCATGATTTTGAATGCCCGGAGCCAACTGTAGGCCACTTCGTGTTCTTCGAGTTCCCAGAACTTCATTCCCGGGCCACATTTTGAATGCTGAGAGGCTGAGGCTGAGGCTGAGGCTGAGGCTGAGGCAGGCTGAGGCTGAGGCTGAGGCTGAGGCTGAGGCTGAGGCTGATGAGGCTGAGGCTGAGGCTGAGGCTGAGCAGGCTGAGGCTGAGGCTGAGGCAGGCTGAGGCTGAGGCTGAGGCTGAGGCTGAGGCTGAGGCTGAGGGCTGAGGCTGAGGCAGGCTGAGGCTGAGGCTGAGGCTGAGGCTGAGGCTGAGGCAGGCTGAGGCTGAAGGCTGACTGAGGCTGAGGCTGAAGCAGGCTGAGGCTGAGGCTGAGGCTGAGGCAGGCTGAGGCTGAGGCTGAAGCAGGCTGAGGCTGAGGCTGAGGCAGGCTGAGGCTGAGGCTGAGGCAGGCTGAGGCTGGCTGAGGCAGGCTGAGGCTGAGGCTGAGGCTGAGCAGGCTGAGGCTGAGGCAGGCTGAGGCTGAGGCCGAGGCTGAAGGCAGACTGAGGCTGAGGCTGAGGCTGAGGCAGGCTGAGCTGAGGCAGGCTGAGGCTGAGGCTGAGGGCTGAGGCTGAGGCTGAGGCTGAGGCTGAGGCTGAGGCTGAGGCTGAGGCTGAGGCTGAGGCTGAGGCTGAGGCTGAGGCTGAGGCTGAGGCTGAGGCTGAGGCAGGCTGAGGCTGATGCTGAGGCTGAGGCTGAGGCTGAGGCTGAGGCTGAGGCTGAGGCTGAGGCTGAGCAGGCTGAGGCAGGCTGAGGCTGAGGCCGAGGCTGAAGGCAGACTGAGGCTGAGGCTGAGGCTGAGGCTGAGGCTGAGGCAGGCTGAGGCTGAGGCTGAGGCAGGCTGATGCTGAGGCAGGCTGAGGCTGAGGCTGAGGCTGATGCAGGCTGAGGCTGAGGCAGGCTGAGGCTGAGGCCGAGGCTGAAGGCAGACTGAGGCTGAGGCTGAAGCAGGCTGAGGCTGAGGCTGAGGCAGGCTGAGGCTGAGGCTGAGGCAGGCTGAGCTGAGGCAGGCTGAGGCTGAGGCTGAGGCTGAGGCAGGCTGAGGCTGAGGCTGAGGCTGAAGGCAGACTGATGCTGAGGCAGGCTGAGGCTGAGGCCGAGGCCGACGGCAGACTGAAGCTGAGGCTGAAGCAGGCTGAGGCTCAGGCAGAGGCAGGCTGAGGCTGAGGCTGAGGCAGGCTGATGCTGAGGCAGGCTGAGGCTGAGGCTGAGGCTGATGCAGGCTGAGGCTGAGGCAGGCTGAGGCTGAGGCCGAGGCTGAAGGCAGACTGAGGCTGAGGCTGAAGCAGGCTGAGGCTGAGGCTGAGGCAGGCTGAGGCTGAGGCAGGCTGAGGCTGAGGCTGAGGCAGGCTGAGGCTGAGGCTGTGACTGCGACTGCCGTTGCCACTGCGACTGTCATCGCGAATGCGACTACGACTGCGAGAACAGCAGAATTCTACAACTGGCTTCTCATCTGAATCGTAAGGGGAATGCTTCCAGATATGCTCCTACACATCGCTGTTAGGTTGCTTTGCCGGGATAATTTTTTGACTGTTTTTGAACATTCCTCCTGTAGAGGGACACGCCCGACTTAAATCTGGACCAAGAAAAACAACAATCACATGCACACCTACCAACCTTGGATCCGCCGGCCCCCGCCTGCCGGGGGTGAGAAGGCGTGTGAGACGACTGGCTGTCCAGGGCTGGACCCAAACGTTGTTCTGTTTCGTTATGTGTTCGGTTTGCTGTTCGTCTTGCTCTACCTGTTCTCCTGCACCTCCCTGCCAGAACGAACAACCAAACACAGCCGAAGTCCAGCAACACAGCGCTCAGGTCCGGCCCTGTGGCTGTCCCCCATACCACTTTCCCCATCCCCTGGGGCCAAAAATCTCGCTAAGGTTATGTCGGGCGTGTCCCCCTACAGGGGACTTCTTTACGAAAAATTAGAAATACCCCAAAAATGCCCCCACAAGGTCAAACAGTGCTAAAAGCATAGTCCCCAGACTATTGTTGGACTATTTTTTTTTTTTAAGTATTTTTGGGTTATTTATTATTTTATTATTTGTCGTCGAAAATCCCCCTGTAGGGGGACAGGCCCGACTTCTTGCTAAGGGGAGGGGAGGCGGGGGGGGGGGCGGCCCGGGGACTCGCCGGCGCTTCGCCTGGGCCCCCGGAGCCTCTCCATCGGGGCCCCCGCCGCCTCCGCGCTGCCCGAGGTGCCTTCTGGGACGGCTTCGGAGAGGCGCCGAGGCAGCCGAACACCCTCCAGAGCACTCAAGATGGTCTTAGGACCCCCGAGATTTATGTCGGGCGTGTCCCCCTACAGGGGGATTTTCGACGAAAAGTCAAAATTACCCAAACAATAATTGAAAAAATAGTCCAAAAATAGTCGGGGAATTCTTTTTGGAGTATCTTTTACCATTTTGGGGTATTTTGAAATATTTTCATTTTTCATACAAAATCCCCCTGTAGAGGGACAGGCCCGACTTAACCCGAGATTCTCCGAGCACGCCACACCATGGCTCCAAGGGGACCCCCAGAAGCAGGTCCGGGGGCGCAGGATCATGCTGTCCTATGGTTTTTGATGAGGTCGCGTTCTCGCCTCGTCGGGCATCCGACGGCTCAAAACCAGCGCCGGAGGCTCCGCAAAAGAGCCCACGTCAGCCAAAAAGGCACCCCAGAGAGCCTGGACGCGGCCCAAGAACCGCTCAAGATGGCCCAGGAGGCCCCCCAGGACGGCCCCAGAGGCCCAACAGGAGGGGCCTGGAGGACGGCCTCGAAAAGGTCCCCAGGGGCTCTCCTCCACAAGATGGCCCCTAAGAACCCCGACATGCATCCAAGCGGCCACGAAGGGACTCACAAGAAGCCCCCAGAGAGTCCCAACTGGCCACAAGAAGCGCTTCAGGTGATCCGACAAGGCCCTTCCCAAGCCTCCAACAGGCCCCTCAGAAGCCCTGCAGTACACCCGCCCTCAAGGTTCTGGGGGATGCCGAGTGCCACGCATGACAGGGTTGGTTCGCGAGGTCCCCCTTGATGGCTTTCTACGAGTCTTCCCTCTCTCCTGGGGGGCCCTGGAGGGCAAGGGCAGAAGTGTCCGGGAACTCGCCAGTGTTACTCCCGCGCCTCCAGGCCTCCATTTCCAGCCCCTGTCGTCTCTCAGACACTCCAAGTGCAGTCTTCAACAGCTCCACATCTCTCCGGGACGTCCAAGACGGCCCAGGATGCCTTCACGACGAGCCACAAGGACCCCCTGAACGACCCCAGGGGAGCCTCAGAGAGGCTTCCCACGAGTCCATCCGATGCATCCAAGAAGCTACTGACCCACTTGATACCTTCCAGAATCGTCGCGAACACTCGCTCCTTCTGGGGGGTCGGCGGAACGGCGTCAGCCACTTGAGTATCTGCCAGCATTGACCTCGAGCAGGAGCGCGCGTAACACGATTGCGCAACAGATAAACGCGCAAACGATAAGGTAATCAATGTTACTCAGCCTGCGCACGGTCGACTATTCTAATGGTTTCCTCTGCGCTATACAGTTTTGTTGTTCTTATGTTTGCTTGCCTTTCAGAGATCTTGGGGGTCCCAGTGCGTGCTCAGGGCCTCGGTCGGCGAAGACGAATGATCGGTCACGCTCCCGGGGCAACCATCCCATACCATCCCGGGCACGCTTCCGTCTGATGGGATGGTTGCCCCGGGAGCGTGATCGATCATTCGTCTTCGCCGCCCGAGGCCCTGAGCACGCACTGGGACCCCCGAGATCTCTAAGAGGCAAACAACATTGTATAGCGCCGAAGAAACCTTTAGAGTAGTCGACCGTGCACAGGCTGAGAAACATTCTTCTGCGCTATAGTCGTCTGCTCTTGGAACGTTGGACGTCGCTCGAGTCTACGTACTGTAGTATTGCCCTTCCTTTTTTATATGGCACAGACACGACTTTGTTCATCCGTACTCTATCTATCGCGTCTCCTCCTTACCCTGCTCTGCTCTACTCTACTGCACTCCACATGAGCGCTCCTCACTCTCAAACTGGCCCACAAAAATCATCGGTATTCCTCTCCACTCTACGCTATAACAATTGTCACTCTGCGGATGTATCTATCATTCGGCCCATGCCTTCTACTCTGCACTCTGGCCCTGAATCTTTCAGTCAACTACTGTGAGCCGGACCAGGCAACGTCCGACCTGGGCAGTTTCCTACGTGTCGCACTCAATGTAAGTACCCCATGCGGTGCGCAACCGTCCCCACGCAGGCCAGACAAACAAACTACGATGCGGTGGACATGGTTTGAACTATGCTGCGAATCATGTGTGATCGATGCAATGCGTGCCGTACAAGCGCGTCCGATAGACAACATACGTCACAGTTCAGTGGTACTGCGAGCTACCTAGATGTTAAGACATGCTGTGCTAACCGACGTAGTGTTTTTGTTCGATGCTATGGCGTGCCATGCTATGCAATGCTACACTGTCGGACGACGGCGAGATATGATGACTAATGGTACAAAGGGCTGCGACGCCATGGTGCGCGATAATATGGTGTTGTGCTATGCCATGCTATGTTGCGCTACGCGTTGCACCTCATCCCATCGCACATAATTGGATTGTGTTGCACATGTGCCTTCAGCGAAGAGAATCAACAATCTGCGATAGGATACGCCACGCGATCTGTTGCGCCATTTGTTTGCTCCAGACACCCCGTGTGCAAAAGCGTTCGTGCCCTCGGGTTGCGCCAGACAGATGTGGACAATTAACTGCCGTAGAATGCTCCATGGGTTGCGCCAAATTACCCTGTGAGCGAATACATTGCCCGCTGCCCCAATGGGTGTGCTATAGGTTGCCCCGTAGGTCCTGCAAACCTTCAAAAGGTCTGTTGCCTCAGTGGGTGCACCACTCTGCCAGAGGTTGCGCCAAAAGTTGCGCCATGCAGACAACAACCTACCAAATCGTCCGTTCCCTCAATGGGTGCACCATTGCACGTCGGGCACCAGGCAACATATCGCATCGACCGTTGCCTGAGCGAGTGTACCATTGCGCCACAGGTTGCGCCATAAGCACGCCGCAATATACAGAATCGTCCGTTGCCTCAGCGAGTCTACCTGTCCGCCAGAGTTTGCGGCAGAGGTTGAGCCAGAGGTTGCGTCAGGCACCCAACAATCCACCAAATCGACCGATGCATCAGTGGGTGAGCCCCCTGAATGCCGAAAGGAATCCCTGCAACATTCGCTGCTCAGGACAAGAGAACCTCCGATTGGGGACGCGCCAGATCCGATTTTGCCTCGGGTCGACCATCAGCGTAAGCAGCCAGCGCATTGGAGCCCAGTGGCCGGACCCCGCCGGCACTTGAGACGTCCTTGCAATCCGCAGCGCCTGCACACGCCAGCTGCGCACACCATCCAGACCACCGACTGGCAACCCGACGCGCGCGTGCTCGCACCGCCCGTGGCCAGGTCAGGCGACCACCGGGCCCCGAGCATCCCCATGACATTTGCGCATGACGCAGAGGTAGTCCCGCAGGTAGTAAACGTTTGTGGTGTCGCCCTGGCTGGAAGACTCCTGGACCACCTCGAAGCCCGCCTTGCAGGCCAGCTGCCTCGCGATGTCTGGCGACAGGAAATAAAAACCACCCACGGAGTACTTGCGTTGCCGCTGGAAGCGCTCCCAGCCCAGTGGGGCAATAATGTTGGCGGTCGAGACGAAGGCCAGCCCGCCAGGCTGCAGCATCCTGTGGATGGCGCAAAAATACTGCCAGATGGTGTGAAGGTCGAGATGCACGAAGACATCAAAAGAGTAGACCACGTCGAAGGAGGTATTGAACCTGGCCGGGATGTCGGGCGGGCCGGCGCCCGTCAGGTGCACAAATTTCACATTGGAGAGCCCCTGGCGGTCCACCAGGGCCTCCTTGGCCCTGCGCAACATCTCCATGCTGACGTCGAAGCAGGTGAGGCTGCCGACCCGGCCGGCCACCCTCGCGGCCACGCGGCCCCCGCCGCTGCCGATCTCGCAGACCTGTGCGCCGCAGCCCTCGCCGCCGCGCTCCAGCGCCGCCAGGTGCGGGAACAGGAAGTCATCCAGCGCCTCCGTCAGCGACGCCTCGTCCGACCACTCGTCGCCCACGCAGCCCAGCTCGCGGCCACCCACGTCCGCGGCCATCCTGCGCACCCACTCCTCGGAGGTGTCCCACGCCTTGGCGTACTCGTCCCACAGCTTGCGGTTCGTCTCCACGTTGGACGGCTCGGGGTACACCAGCGCCGCGCTGAGCTCACGGACCGTCTGGAGAATCAGCTCGTTCTGCGGCTTCGAGCGCTCTCGCTCGCCGAGCGCCTGCTGGAACGCCTCCCGGCCGTCGACGCCGCCCGCCTGCGACGGCGTTGGCGCGCTCCCGCCAGGGCCGCTCGAGGAGGAGGTAGTGGCCATCGCCGACGGCCAGGGAGAGGGCTGGAGAGAGGGAGAGAAAGAGAGAGAGACACCTGCGCTGCAACGTTGAGCCGAGGTGGCTACGGAGGGGGCCCTTTTCTCCCCCAGCAAAACGCTTCCGGAGTATCTGGCGTCACTCTCTGACAGCTGCTGCAGCTCTCGATTCCCATGATGGCGTGCTTTTGCCGCCTATAATGTAGCCCGGACTCTTGGGGCAAAAGCGTGGCACTGATCGGCGGCGAGCTAGGGGGGGAAGTGAGAAGGAGAAGGCCTTCTCAGAAGGCGACGGAACTTCTCAGAAGCCCTCGCGCCTTCTCAGAAGTTCGTTGCGTCTCCCAGGAAGGCTCAGAACACTCCTCGGAAGGCCGGGGGACCTCCGAACCTTCGGAGCAGGCCTTCTCCTCCTCGCTTCCCCCCTCGCTTGCCGCCGAACCGAGCAGCCGCGCTGCCGCGAAAGACAGCTGGCGGGGGCCAGTGACCCCCCTGCTCCGCCCAAAGCCCCTCTTCGCTGCCCGCGTCTCCGACCCTGCCCTCGAGCTCGACGAGGTCGCATGGACGGCAAGAAAAAAAGAGAGGAGGAGGAGGAGGAGGAGGAGGAGGAGGAGGAGGAGGAGGAGGAGGAGGAGGAGGAGGAGGAGGAGGAGGAGAAGGAGGAGCAGGAGGAGGAGGACGACGAAGAGAGGAGGGGGGGGAGGAGGAGGAAGAGGAGGAGGGGAGCTGGAGGAGGAGGAAGGGGGGAGGGGAGGCGAGGGCGGAGCACGGAGAGAGGAGGCGGAGGAGGAGGAGGGGGAGGAGGCGGGGAGGAGGGGGAGGGGGAGGAGGAGGGGGAGTAGGAGGAGGGGGGGAAGGAGGGGAGGAGGAGGAGGAGGGGGAGGAGGAGGGAGGAGGAGGAGGAGGAGGAGGAGGAGGAGGAGGAGGAGGAGGAGGAGGAGGAGAGGAGGAGGAGGAGGCTCACTTGGGAGGCCCCAGAACCTCTGCCCCCGCCCCCCGGGGAGGGCCTCCACGCCTTGGCGCTGAGGCGGAGGAGGAGGAGGAGGAGGAGGAGGAGGAGGAGGAGGGGGAGGGAGGGGGACGAGAGAAGACCGATGGAGCGACAAGGCAGGGGCGCTCGCTTCACATCTGCATCCTTTACCCATCCAGCACACCCTCTCCCATGGCCCGTACTCGTTCTCAGTCCGCCGACGGGCGTCGCAGCGGTCCTGGAGCCCCCTATCAAAGGGCCACATCGTGGCATTCGTCAGAGGAGGAGGAGGAGGAGGAGGAGGAGGAGGAGGAGGAGGAGGAGGAGGTGGCGGATGAGCAGAAGGATGAGTAGAGGGAAGAGGAGGATGAAGGAGAACGACGAGGAGGAACAGCAGTAGCAGAGGGAGCAGGAGAAGCAGGAGGAGCAAGAGGACCAGGGCAAGGCGGAGAAGGGGAAAGGAGCAGGGCGCGACGAGAAAAGACTCGAATCCAGAAATGTGGCCCGCGCTGGAGCAAGAGCGCCACTCAGATCGGCGGGAGAAAAGTGCCGATCCTGAAATGAGGCTAGCAATGCAGCGGGAGCACCGTCTCGAAGCACCGAAAACGCTCCGCTTCACAAACACAAGCAACACAAGGTGTGTGAAACCCTGTGAGCTAGCAGAAATGCACGGAGAGTGCGGGAAACCTCTCCAGCACGTAGTCAGGGGAGAGAGGAACGCAGTGCTCATATTGAGTAGCTGTGGAGGGTCTGGGAAGGCAGGGAGGAGGCAGGAAGGGGAGCTCCGTCTCCAGGTCCCGCCCATCCCTCGGGGCCCCGAGGCGCCTTCCGGTCCCTCACGCTGGGAGCCGCATCTTTTTCCACGCCGGCTGTCGCTTCCCAGCGCGCGGGCGCGGCAGGACGGAGGAGTAGCAGGGGGTTGGGCCGCGGGGGGGTCTGGCGAAGGCCAGGTGGAGGAGGAGGAGGAGGAGGAGGAGGAGGAGGAAGGAAAGAGAAGTAGAGGGAGGGAGCGACAAGTAGAGTGA
Organism: Prorocentrum cordatum; assembly: GCA_963575745.1. Lineage (NCBI taxonomy): Eukaryota > Dinophyceae > Prorocentrales > Prorocentraceae > Prorocentrum > Prorocentrum cordatum. Next base: position 160,924 of record CAUYUJ010016822.1, on the reverse strand, counting down.
TGGAGGGAGGAAAAGAAAGGAGGGAGGGGCAAAGTAGAGGGATGAGGGAGGGAGGCCAGGGGAGGAGGTGGAGGAGGAGGAGCAGGAGGAGAAGCAGCGAGGGTGGCCGAATGAGGAGACGTACGAGGAGATAGGGGAGGGAGTGGGATGAGGACCACGGAGAATGTGCAGACTGAGAAGGAGTAGAAGAGGGAGGAGGAGGAGGAGGAGGAGGAGGAGGAGGAGGAGGAGGAGGAGGAGGAGGAGGAGGAGGAGGAGGGAGGATTATAATAACAATATTACTTAGAAGAAGAATAAGAAGGAGGAGAAGAAGAAGAAGAAGGGGGATCACACCCAAGACAGGAGGAGAAGGGGGAAAGGGAGAGGACGAGAGGGAGGACAAGGGAGGATGAGAGGGGAGGATGAGAGGGGAGGCTGAGGAGTGAGCACGGGGGGGGTAGAAGGAGGAGGACGAGTAGAGGAGAATAACGAGGAGGGAGAACGGCGGCGGTGTGACCTGGAAGAGGAGAAGGACAGAGGACAACGAGGACGAGCACTCCAGGGACGACCGCGATCCCACAGCCAGCGGCCATCCGGGTCCGAGCTCGCCCACGAGCGGCACCGAGGAGAGGCCGCGGCGGGAGCAGCCGGGGACGGGGGCGGCGACGGCAGACCCGGCGCCCCCAGCGAAGCCCCCCTCCCACCCGCGAGCGGCAGCAGCGAACGAGAACGAGAGGCCACGGGAGCAGCCAAGGACGGGTTCCCCTTCTCCTTCACCTCCTCCTCATCCTTTTGTTTCTCCTCCTCCTCCTATTGCTCCACCTCCTCCTCCTCCTCCTCCTCCTCCTCCTCCTCCTCCTCCTCCTCCTCCCTCTGCTCGAGGGACATGGGCTACCTGGGGAGGCGACGGCGGCCGCGGCAGAGTAAAGGGGTTCTTGGCCTCGCGGGTCTCTCTCTTCTTGGCGGGGAGGGTGGGGAGGCTGGTCCCCAGCGCTGTGGGGCCTTCGACTGGGCCCAAGAACTGGGGCTCCCCAGGTCCCCCTTCTTCTCTCAACGCCCAGTCCTTCATAGGGGGGAGGGAACTCGGATATATATATATATATATATATATATGTATATCTATATATATACAAGCCTGCAGTGGCGCTTCGCGCCATGCACCTTGGTCCTTGAAAATTGGTATGCAGGCGGAATGGCAGGAAGGTCAAGCCGACAATTTAGCGATAACTCCTGGTTGCCTTTTCCGGCATCGCCGCGATAATGATGTTATTCGTTATCCTTCCTCCATGCTTATTGTTCCTTAGTTTCGCCATACAGTGCGCATTCTCCCCATCCTCCTCAGCTCTTTTTTGAGGAGGCTCCTCTTTGGAGAGCCTCTAGGGGGCTCACAAAAGTTGCTTCGGGTTTTCTTAAGGCCTTCTGGAGGCCTCCTGGGCGCATTCTGGGGGCCTCCGTGGGCTTCCTCGGGCCACCCTGCCTCCAACCGCCGTCTCCCTGAACGACCGGATCACGACTTGGAATTCTTCGGAGGGTGTCTTTGGGCCATCTTGGGCCGCCATGGGGCTCTCTGAGGGCCATCTTGGACCCGTGTTGTGCCGTTTTGGGGCTCTCTTGGGCTGCCTGGAAGCCCTTTCGGATGGTTGTGGGGCGATTTGGGAGCCTCCCAGGCGGCTTCGGACGCCCAGAAGACCGCCGTCTTGGAGCGTCGGGAAGCCGAAAAGAGGAGAACCCCAAAATTCACCAAAACGCAAAGAAAATCAATGATTTTTGCCTCGGGGGGCCTTCTTGGGAGTGCTCTTGGAGGCCTCTTTGGGGCCGTCCTGGAGGCCTCTTGGGCCATCTTGAGGTCACGTCGGTCACTCTTGGAGCGCTCTTGTGCTGTCTTGGGGGTCTCTGGGACGTCTCCAATGACCCCCTGATCGCCCTAAGTGTGCTGGGAAGGCTTGGCAAAACGCCTTGCGAGGCCCGGTGGCCGCTTCGAGGCCCGTCGGGAGGGCCCCAAAGCCCCAGGTCCCGGGAGTCCGGGTTTGGGGGGGGGGGGGATGGGTTTTCCCCCCGCCCGGGCTTCTAACTAGAAATATAGGAAAAGGAATATCGGAAGTTGGGGGGTGAGTCCGACGTGAAACGGAGACCCCCCGAACAGGGAAATCGATTTCGGTTTCGGGTTCGTGTCGTGCGTGCCGTGCGCGCGTGCGTGCGAGGCGAAGCTGCGTGGGCGGGCGAGAGGAAATCCTCCTGTGGCTCGGCCGCGGCCAGACCGAATGTTGCTCCTCCGGCGGCCAGTGCCGCGCGGTGTTCCGCCGGTGTCCCGCTGGTGTCCCGAAATCCTCCTGTGGCTGGGCCGCGGCCGGACCAAATAGTGCTCCTCCGGCGGCCGGTGCCGCGCGGTGTCCCGCCGGTGTCCCGTGGTGTCCCGTTGAGTGAGATCGATCGTGAGATCGATACTGAGATCGATACTGAGATCGATGTGGTGCCCCGAGGTGTCCCGTGGTGTCCTGTGGTGTCCCGTTGAGTGGAATCGATAGTAAGATCGATAATGAGATCGACAGGTATCCCGAGGTGTCCCGTGGTGTCCCGTTGAAAGAGATCGATATTGAGATCGATACTGAGATCGATGTGGTGCCCCATTGTGTCCCGTGGTGTCCCGTGGTGTCTCGCTGAGTGAGATCGATCATGAGATCGATAGTGAGATCGACGGGTGTCCCGAGGTGTCCAGTGGTGTCCCGTTGAATGAAATCGATAATAAGATCGATAGTGAGATCGATAGTGAGATCGATGTGGTGTCCCGAGGTGTCCCGTGGTGTCCCGCTGAGTGAGATCGGTACTGAGATCGATAGTGAGACTGGTCGTGAAATCGACAAATGTCCCGCGGTGTCCCGTGATGTCCCGTGGTGTCCCGTGGTGTCCCGTTGAGTGGGATCAATAAAGAGATCGATAGTGAGATCGACAAGTGTCCCGTGGTGTCCCGTTGGGTGAGATCGATCGTGAGATCGATACTGAGATCGATACTGAGATCGATGTGGTGCCCCGAGGTGTCCCGTGGTGTCCCGTGGTGTCCCGTTGAGTGAGATCGATAGTGAGATCGATAGTGAGATCGACGGGTGTCCTGTGGTGTCCCGTGGTGTCCCGTGGCGTCCCGTTGAGTAAGATCGATCGTGAGATCGATAGTGAGATCGATGTGGTGCCCCGAGGTGTCCCGTGGTGTCTCGCTGAAGAGATCGATTGTGAGATCGATAATGAGATCGACAGATGTCCCGTGGTGTCTCGTGGTGTCCCGCTGAGTGAGATCGATAGTGAGATCGATCGTGAGACCGATAGTGAGATCGATGTGGTGTCCCGAGGTGTCCCGTGGTGTCCCGTAGTGTCCCGCTGAGTGAGATCGGTACTGAGATCGATAGTGAGACCGGTAGTGAGATCGAGAAGTGTCCCGCGGTGTCCCGTGGTGTCCCGTGGTGTCCCGTTGAGTGAGATCGATGGTGGGATCGATACTGTGATCGACAAGTGTCCCGAGGTGTCCCGTGGTGTCCCGTGGTGTCCCGCTGAGTGAGATCGATCGTGAGATCGATACTGAGATCGATGTGGTGCGCCGAGGTGTCCCGTGGTGTCCCGTGGTGCCCCGCTGAGTGAAATCGATAGTGAGATTGATAGTGAGATCGTTGGTTGTCCCGTGGCGTCCCGAGGAGTCCCGTGCTGAGATCGATGTGGTGCCCCGAGGTGTCCCGTGGTGTCCCGTGGTGTCTCGCTGAGTGAGATCGATAATGGGACCGATAATGCGATCGACAAATGTCCCGAGGTGTTCCGTGGTGTCCCGTTGAGTGAGATCGATCGTGAGATCGATACTGAGATCGATGTGGTGTCCCGAGGTGTCCCGAGGTGTCCCGTGGTGTCCCGTGGTGTCCCGCTGTGTGAGATCTCACTATCGATAGTGAGATCGATAGTGAGATCGCGAAGTGTCCCGCGGTGTCCCGTGATGTCCCGTGGTGTCCCGTGGTGTCCCGTGGTGTCCCGTTGAATGAGATCGATAGTGAGATCGACAGTGAGACCGACAAATGTCCCGTGGTGTTCCGTGGTGTCCCGAGGTGTCCCGTTGAGTGAGATCGATCGTGAGATCGATACTGAGATCGATACTGAGATCGATGTGGTGCCCCGAGGTGTCCCGCGGTGTCCCGTTGAGTGAAATCGATAGTGAGATCGATACTGAGATCGACAGGTGTCCCGTGGTGTCCCGTGGTGTCCCGTTGAGTGAGATCGATAATGAGATCGATAGAGCGATCGACAGGTGTCCCGAAGTGTCCCGTGGTGTCCCGTTGCGTGAGATCGATAGTGAGATCGACCGTGAGATCGATAGTGAGATCGATGTGGTGTTCCGAGGTGTCCCGTGCTGTCCCGCTGAGTGAGATCGACAGTGAGATCGATCGTGAGACCCGTAATGAGATCGAGAAGTGTCACGTGGTGTCCCGTGGTGTCCCGTGGTGTCCCGTTGAGTGAGATCGATACTGAGATCGATACTGAGATCGATGTGGTGCCCCGAGGTGTCCCGTGGTGTCTCGCTGAGTGAGATCGATAATGAAATCGATAATGAGATCGATACTGAGATCGACAGGTGTCCCGAGGTGTCCAGTGGTGCCCCGTTGAATGAAATCGATAATAAGATCGATAGTGAGATCGATAGTGAGATCGTTGTGGTGTCCCTAGGTGTACCGTGGTGTCCCGTGGTGTCCCGCTGAGTGAGATCGACAGTGAGATCGACAAGTGAGACCAGTAGTGAGATCGAGAAATGTCACGCGGTGTCCCGAGGTGTCCCGTGGTGGCCCGTGATGTCCCGTTGAATGAGATCGATAGTGAGATCGATACTGAGATCGCCAAGTGTCCCGTGGTGTCCCGTGGTGTCCCGTGGTGTCCCGTTCAGTGAGATCGATCGTGAAATCGATACTGAATGACATCGATAGTGAGATCGATAGTGAGATCGATACTGAGATCGATGTGGTGCCCCGAGGTGTCCCGCGGTGTCCCGTTGAGTGAAATCGATCAGAAGATCGATAGTGAGATCGACAGGTGTGCCGAGGTGTCCCGAGGTGTCCCGTGGTGCCCCGTTGAGTGAGATCGATAATGAGATCGATACTGAGATCGGTGTGGTGCCCCGAGGTGTCCCGTGGTGTCCCGTTGAGTGATAATCGATAGTGAGATCGATAGTGAGATCGATAGTGATATCGATTTGGTGTCCCGAGGTGTCCCGTGGTGTCCCGCTCAGTGAGATCGATAGTGAGATCGATAATGTGACCGATACTGAGATCGATGTGGTGCCCCGAGGTGTCCCGTGGTGTCCCGTTGAGCGAGGTCGATAGTGAAATCAATAGTGAGATCGACAAATGTCCCGTGGTGTCCTGTGGTGACCCGTTCAGTGAGATCGATCGTGAAATCGATCAGAAGATCGATACTGAGATCGATGTGGTGCCCCGAGGTGTCCCGTGGTGTCCCTCTGAGTGAAATCGATAGTGGGATCGATAATGAGATCGATGTGGTGTGCCGAGGTGTCCCGTGGTGTCCCGTGGTGTCCCGTTGAGTGAGATCGATCGTGAGATCGATACAGTGATCGATACTGAGATCGATGTGGTGCCCCGAGGTGTCCCGTGGTGTCCCGTTGAGTGAGATCGATAGTGAGATCGATAATGAGACCGATAATGAGATCGAGAAGTGTCCCGCGGTGTCCCGTGGTGTCCCAGATCGATAGTGAGAGCGATACTGAGATCGACAAGTGTCCCGTGGTGTCCCGTGGTGTCCCTTGGTGTCCCGTTGAGTGAGATCGATAGTGAGGTCGATTGAGTCAGATGTTGGTTCCCCCCTCTCCCCCCCCTACAATCTCCTTATCACCCCAAGGGTGGTCGTGTAGGTGTATATATATATATATATATATGTATATCGATTCACTACTCGGAGCGGGAGCGAGCGGGGGGGCCACGAGGCATCGGGCCTCACGGCCTCGTGAGCGGGACTACTTTCCGAGAAGCCAGGACTCTCGCGCGCGACAACCGCAGCTGAGGGTCGAGACGACTTCAGGGTTTCGTCGTCTCTGGGTGGATGTGGCAGAGTCCTGGCTCGCAGTGTCCTGGTCTCTGGGGCTCACGTTGGACGCTTCTAGGACCTTCCTGGAGCCAGAAGCTCCACTCATGCGTCGGTTATGCGTCGAACGTCCGTCGATTCGAATCGAACTTGAGCCGAATTTGAGTCGGGTTAGAGTCGAACTAGAGCCGAAAGGATCCCTTACGTGGGACCCAGAGAGGTCCACAGAACGAACAGCTAACCTACGAGGTCCCAGCAAGGCCCCCAAAACGAACATCCAATCTAGAGGCGCAGACCGCATGCCGCGGGGCGGCGGCGGAAGGGGGGACGAGGTTTCGTGCGGACAAGGGTTTTGTCTCAGTCCTGGCGCTTCCTCCTCCCATCTCGTCCGCCAGCCCCCAGGACTTCGGGCGTGCTGGGGTTCCGTTACGGCCCTGGCGTTGGCCCCAAAGGGGCCAGGACTCCGGGCTGGCAGAGATTTTGTATGTCGGTCCCGGCGGTTTTCCTCCACGTCGGCGGCTAGATTCGGACCCCTGGGCTATCAAAACTGGTTCTGGGACGAAAAACTGCTCGTTGGGCGAGGGGTCGCTGGTTTTCGGCCCGCGGATACGGCACCGGCCTGGGCCACCGAGGATGGCCAATTATACGTCGGCACGGATGTTGGCCAAGCTCAGCCTGGGCCCAAGATCGGTGCTGGTGTGTATTGGCGTTCCAAAACTGCCATCCCAGGTCTGGGGATAGAGGTCTGGTATCGATGAGCCGTGATGGCCATCGGTGTGGGAAAAGAAATTGGAGGCTCCAAACCGTCTTGCCAGTCAGACGAAAATGATGAACACACCGTCGCAAAGCAAAGGCACAGTTAAAGACAGCGTCGCAAGCAGAAGCACACACCCAATAACCCTGAACCCACGAGAATAAACCCCCAGGGATAGTAAAGTTCGGGGTCTTCGGGGAGATGATAAAAGTTGCCCGCCAGAGCCAGCATAAAGAGATATCAAGAGGAAAACGCCAAAGATATCTTGAGGATTGTCTCGGTTGAGACATCCTCAACGAATTGCTTGTTTCGCTTGAGACATCCTCTAAATATTTGTCTGTTTCGCTTGAGACATCTTCAAAGTATTGCTTATCTCGCTTGAGACATCCTTGAGGGAGGAGGAGGAGAAAGAGCAAGAGGAGGAGAGGAGAAGGAGATAGCAAAAATCCAGAGTTTAAGACTTATTAGATTTAATTTGTAAACGCTTGATGAAAATTGAAATTTTCATCTGCTCGTGTAGGGTAGCTCACGTGCCTCGTTTTCCCAGGATAATCAACCCCAGCGATAAACAAGTTCAGGGCGCCAGGGGGAGGAGGAGGAGAAAGAGATAGAGAGACAGAGAGAGAGAAAGACAGAGAGGCCAGGAAGGAGAAAGAGATAGAGAGACAGAGAGAGAGGGACAGAGAAAGAAAGAAAGAGAGACAGAAATAACTACAAAGAGACAGAAGGACATTGGTTTCGCTTGAGACATCCTGAAACAACGTGTTCGCTTCGCTTGATGTTGTTATCTCAACATAAGAAGGAAGTAACCTCGATGGCGAACTTTTCCCGTGATAATGAAGTTCGGCCTCCGCGCCCCCGCGCCCCCGACCAAACTCTTATTGGTCGACGATAAAAAACTCTAACGACTTAAGGGGGGGTACATTATTATCGTGGGTTCGCGGTTGCTACAAGCATCGATGAGCACACGGAACCTGGAGTAGGTGTGGCAATGCAAGCGCGCACCAACGCAAGCATGCGGAAGCGCATGCACACAACTAGGACAACGAAGGAATTCATTCAAAGGTAAGCGCCGTAAACTATAAATCATTGTTGTGCGAGCCCACCATCGCGAGCAGTAACACCGATATTGAGAGCACGACTCTAGGCAATTGACCAATAACCCGTGTCAAATCAATGCACGCCGCGTGACCACGCATTGCTTCAATTCCCAGCCGGCATCGTACATTCGGGATACTTGTTGCGCAAACTCAACATAAGCAGTCACGCCGCGACCATCACATACGCAGAACTCATGGTTACATAACTCATGACTATGATATTTGTTTTCATACGTTCTCTATGCGCACATGCCGCAAACTGCGTGCCCACCCACCTGTGCGCCTCTGATGCGGGGCAGCGTTGAAGCCGCCGCGCCCCCGCAGATGCCCGAGCATGCTGCGAAACGCCATCATCCATGCCCACGAGGTCGCTTGTCAAGAACGCCCCCCTCCATGCCTGCACATGACTGGACGCGACACGCTGCCGCAGAAACAGAACTTGCAATAACGCCGCCCCGGGCACACTGGATGATCCCTCCTAGATACACGTCGGTCGGAAGAAGTAGGTAGGAACATGAAGTAGGAAGGCGGATATAGTGGATTGGGTCCAGGTCCTCCCAGAGAATAACAAAACACAGCAAAAGCATGCCGATTCTTGAAGCAGGAAGGTGCTGAAAGTAGATTGGGATCTGGGAATCCAAGAATACCTACTTTCAACGACCGGCGTGCAAATACCACGGGCGAGGGAGCACGCCAATGGCGGGCAAAAGGGGGGGCCCGCGGGCGCCGCCAAGAGCAGCCCGATGACCGAACGTGCCAAGCGCATGCCTGGCACACGCCGACGCAACATTTGCACACTTCCGAGCGTCGGGCGTTCTCGCATGGAGGAGGAGGGGGCAAAGGACAGGGAAAAACGGAAAGGCCGGGAAATCCAGAGTACTCCCCAGGATACCGCAACCGTGCCGAGGAGGTGAAGGGTCTCTTGCGGGAGAGGAGGGACATGAGGGAGCGGCTGGGGGAGGAACGGAAAGGCCGGGAAGGACGGGGGACATGGGAGAAAAGAAAACACCTTGCAGGGCTTGCGCCAGGCGACCGAAAAAGCCCAACGGGCAAGAGGCGCCACCTGATGAAACGAGCAAATCTTCTCCGCCTCCTCTTTCTTCTCCTCCTCCTCCTCCTCCTCCTCCTCCTCCTCCTCCTGACGGACTGGCGAACTGACGAGCTGAAGGCGCAAGAGTCCGTCGGACGCCGCCCTCCCCCACCTGCTCCTGCTCCTGCTCCTGCTCCTGCTCCTCCTCCTGCTCCTCCTCCTCCTCCTCCGCCCCCCCTCCACCTCCTCCTCCTCCTCCTCCTCCTCCTCCTCCTCCTCCTCCTCCTCCTCCCCCTCCTCCTCGTCCTCCTCCTCCTCCTCCTCCTCAGTCTCCCCCTTGCAGCTCTGTGCAATTGTGTGCGGCCGCACGTGGCCGTGCACCCATTGGCGGCCACGAGCGGCTCCACGTGCGGGCATGTGCGGTCGTCCGCTGCGGGGTGTGCGGCCATGTGCGGAGGTGCGGGGGGGCATGTGCGGTCTGCTGTGCGGAGTTGTGCGAGCATGTGCGGCCGCGCGCGGCCCTGTGTAGCCGCGAGGCCACGAATGGTGCCATGCGTGAGCATGAATGGCGCCATGTGCTGGCATCCCTGGCAGCGCTGGAGCAAGCAGCTTAGGTGTGGGCACCTACTGTATCGCTCCATGTATCTAACGCTGCTCAGACGTACTGAACAAAGGGTTCCCGCGCACGCCACGCACGTGCGCGTACAGTCGCAGACAAGTGTCAAGGGCGGGGGCCGAACTAGAACAATGGTGGACAAAACTCACAGAACATGCCCCCTCTCATGGCCGAGCACGTGCACACGCCACTATATCAGAACACTCCGATATCCAAACACATCCGCACATGTGGGGCACAAGCCGCGCACGTACCCGCTCAGCGAGCCTCGCACGTACCCGCTCAGCGTGCCCTCAGGGCAGATGTCGAGCCAAACTCGCCCGCGCATGCCCCGGAATGGCACTACGATCGTGAGCCCTGTGTAATCAGAAGCAACATGCTAGCACCGTTCCCTCCACAATCATATGTTGCACGCACCCCTTGCTGACGTCTGCTTGATGGGGTCCCCAACGATACGCTTGTGGCAAACCATTGCCAGAACGCCTTTCTCACACGCCAGCTGGCTCCGCAGATCAATGCGTCAAGTGTTGAATGGCTCCTCTAAGCCATCACCTGCACAGCACATGTGGGTCCCGAGTCTGTGATCTGTACACGCCTGCAGTACGTCCTTGCATCCTCATGCGGTAATCCGAAGACGGCCAGTCCGATGAGGTGTGGGCCTGGCCCGACCTGCCGCACGCCGGACGAACACGCCAAATCACGAGCCGCAGCTCCAACCTGAACGGTGGACAGGCCCACAGGCGGGCGAACCGAGCCCAGGAAGCAGAGCCCTAAAACAGGGCTAGGATCGGGATAAATCGCTCCAGAGCGTTCTGGAGCGCTCTCAGAGCGTTCCGGAACGCTCTGGAGCGGCCGCGGCGTCCAATACATCCTCCAAACCCTCCGATTCTCAGAGATTTCGAGTTATCCCGATCCGATTGTGTCCCGATCTTCGCGTCGTTTTAAGCCCATGCCCTGGGAACAATGACAGACGCACGGGGACCGGACTCCAGTGCTTGACGGCCGCCCTCCGAAGCACCGGAGGCCCGCCAAAACGTCGCATGCCTCCTGCGAAGACATGCAGAGGGCAGCTGTGCACGAGCGACGTGCCGAACCCAAACAGCAAGGGGAGGAGGAGGAGGAGGAGGAGGAGGAGGAGGAGGAGGTCGAGGAGAAGGAGGAGGAGGAGGAGGAGGAGGAGGAGAAGGCGGACAAGCAAGACAGGACAAAACAAGGACGGCAAAGGCGCACTCCTGGCGCTCTTCACGACCCACAGGTTCTCCCCGCTGGGCCCAGCGCTCACCTCCGCAGGGGCTGGCATCTGCCCGTGCGGCCATCCAGTTTTGTCCAAGCTCTGGGCTAGGGGACCCTTCCGGCAGAAGACCTGGCCATGCACACTGCCTTCGCAGCGAGAATGCCATCGAAGCCCCATATAACACCGCACATGTGTATCCGCCATCGTGCCGCGAGGCACTGAGAAGGTTGTCCTAACGTCCCGCGCTGCACTGAAAATAGACCGGACACGACCGCAGGCAACTTTCGAAGGAATCCCAACCCTGAAAACCCGCGCGCGAGATGCAAATGGGGAAAATCCAGAGCACCGTGAGCGCAGAAACCTCTGTCACGGCCACAGGAAGTCACCGCGCAGCGCGCGGAGCGAGGACACCCGGAGTACCTGACGGAAAACATCTGGTGCCTTGATGCGCGGGCCCGCTGCAATGTTTGCGAATATTTTCAAAGGGCCCCAGCAGAGCCCCAACTCCCGGATCTCTTCGAGCGTCTCGAATGAGGCTCGGGACTTCCCCGATGACTTTTCCGCACATGGAAACTATATCTGAGATCTCCGTGTCCGAGGCCACACTCGCCCCCGCAGCACATCTGGGAATCTCCCAAAGCCGCCAGGCCCGTCAATTGAGCGCCCCAAAAAAAACCTCCCCAGAAACTTGTCCACACAACGCCTGACGAGAGGGAGACGACCGAGCAGAAAGGAGGCGAAGAGCAGCAACACCAGGACGACGGCGGCAGTGGCGACAGGCGAGGGTGACGACGAGACAGACGCCGAGGACGAGAACCACGACGATGAGGACGAGGACGAGGACGGCTGAGCATCGTTTCACCGATCCCTATCCCCACTCTAGGAGGCAACTACTGGGAGGTTTTCGTCGGAAAGATTAAAAGGATTAAGCACCATTGGGGGGCTGTTGTGCCGGAGTGGGCCTCGGATTGAGCCCGGCTCAACGGGATTAAGCGGGAGTAAGCGGGATTCAGCCAGACTAAGCCGGATCTCGGACCAGGGCAAAATCAGAGTTTGACCTCCCAGGAGCTGCATCCGAACCCACAGGCGCGGCCTGGGCCCCGCTGGCCGATTTTCCCCCCCCCCCCCTCCCCCCTAGAAGGGGACGAAGGCTCTTCGCTCCGAGCTCGGGGGCCCATCCCCCTCCGCGGTGGCGGGACGGCCGGGCGGAGTACCATGGCTCGGTGGGGATGGGGATCGGTTAAACGGTTTACTCCAGATGTCGGAATAAAAGGGAGGGGGTCTGGACCCTCCAAGACAAGCCATTTCAGACCTCCCCCGTGGGAGAACCCTCCAAAACATCGTCCCCGGACCCCCCCGGGCCCTCCAAGATAGCCTGGAAGAGACCCCCCCCGAAATGAGACCCCCTCCCTTTTATTACGAAATCTGGAGTACCCAGTCGAGGTCGCCGTCTTCGCCGTCGGTCCTGTCGTCGCGCTGGCACGGCGTTCGCCCTCGTCGCCCTCGTCGTCGCCCTCGTGGTCCTCGCCTTGCTCGTCCTCGCCCTCGTCGTTCTCGACCTCGAGTCCTCGTCGCAGTCGTCGTCTTCGGTGGGGATGGGGATCGGTTAAACGATACTCGACTTTTTCAAGAGGGGGTCACCCGAAGTCTCGAACCCCACCTGGGGACCAAGGAGACGACGAGGACGGCGACCGGCGAGCAGCGGCGGGCAGCGGCGAGCAGAGGTCGACGCCGAAGACGACGACCGCGACGAGGGCTCGAGGTCGAGAACGAAAGGGCGAGGACGAGCAAGGCGAGGACCACGAGGGCGACGACGAGGGCGACGAGGGCGAACGCCGTGCCAGCGCGACGACAGGACCGACGGCGAAGACGACGACCTCGACTGAGTATGGTTCAACCGATCCCCGTCCCCAGCGGCGTGGCCTGGGCCCCACTGGCCGATCTACCCCCCTGGATGGGGATATAGGTCGTCCCCTTCGGGTTTCGAGGGGTGTATACCCAACTGGGGTGGTAACTTGGTGGGGGCCTCGAAGGGGATGGGGATAGGGATGGGGATCGTTTCAACGATAATGCGGGATGACGATTAATAAAAAAATTGAGGGGAACGATCAAAAAAATAGGTTCTTGCGATTTCTGCATAATTTTCTGACTGGAGGAGAACGATTAAAAAGAATAGTTTTCCAGCCCGCGGCTGGTTTTCTCTAATCGTCATCCCAGGCGCCGCCGCGTGAACACGACCCCCGGTCATTTATTAACCGTCATCCCCCATTACCGAACGACGAGGCCAACGAGGCCGAGGACCACGAGGGGCGAGGACGACGCCGAGAGGCCGACGCCGCAGCCGACCCAGGGCGCGCCGCGGCGGCCCCCGCGGCGTGCAGCGCGCCCGCCGGGCCCGCCCCGCCCCGCTCGCCATCCACACGCCGCCCGCCACGCCGATCGGGCGCGCCACCGGGTCCGCCGGCGCCCGCCCCGGCGACAGCAGCCGCGCCACCTCCAGCACCTAGGGGGCCCCCCCTCCCCAGAGGCCCGCCGCGGAGTCGCCGCGCCCAGAGATCCAGCGCGCTGCGGAAGGATCAGGGCGGAGGCTTTTCGCAACTTTCGGCCTCTGGGGGCCCTCGCCGGGCCCCGGGACAGTAAAAAAACGACTCGGGATGAAAAACCGGTCCTGGGGAATGGGTCAAGACTTCAGGGGACCGCGTATTGAAAAAATCACGACATCGGATCTATGGGTAGGAAGCCCTGGCGACGATCTATCGGCGATGAATCGCCGATTCCAGCTCGATGTTGCCCCTCCTGAGCTCGCCCCCCTAACGTTCCCCTCCCAAGCGAGCACTCAGAAGGGAGGACAGGACAGAAGGTCATGACCCGGAGATCCAACGCATTGACAAAAACTCGGGGAGGTGTTTAGGCGCTTTCGGCCTTCAGAGGTCCTCGCCGAGCCCTGGGACCGTCGAACAAGGACTCAGGGTGCAAAACCGGTCCCCAGGGAATGGGTCGAGCCTTCCAGGGACCCTGTCATGAAAAAATGAAGACCTCGGATCCCTGGATGATCCTTCTCCCTGGAGCCTGGCTTTGCATTCGCGATAACGCCCGTGACCGGCCCCGCGAGGAGGAGGAGGGGGAGGAGGAGGACGCGCCGGCCCCGCGTGGGAGTCAGCCATGCCTAAGCATTCCCAGACGGCGCCGGCGAGAGTCGTGACGCGACCAGCCCCATCCCCCCCTCCACCCCTTCGGTGTCACGCCATGCATCGCCAGAAAATGAATACGGAAACTGTCTCCTGTCCTCCTCCAGTCTCGGTAGCGCGCTGACATGGAATAAGGATCCGTGGATCTGGCGAGCGCCGGATCCACGGATCAGGGAAGTCGCCGCCCGAAAGACGGAGCCAAAATCGACTGACCCGGCAAAGAGGCGCGCAGACTCTGAGCGGAAGCGGGGCCCGTCTCCAATCAACGCGTCGCTTATCAATGTTTGCGCCCCCTCGAAAGAAATGGTCGCTCGTTCCCCCCTCCCCGTCCCGCTGCCCCCCTGAACCACTGATAGCAGACATGCCCGTTCAGACGTAGCCCCCCCCCCCCCCAGGCCGATCGGCCCCGAGGGGCTGAGCAAACTGAGAGCCTGGCGACTCCTGGGGCGTTCGCGCCAGGAGTCGCCGGCTGGGAGGGGCCGTGTAACTGGACTGGCCCCCTCCCCTCCCCCTTGCCATCGCTCGGACGTCCATTTCCCGTGCATTTGTCGGTGTCGTGCGCGCTTCCGTTGCGAGATGATCCAGGACGCTCCTTGACGGTCCTCGCCGAGGAAAAGAGCACGCGATGCCAAGCCCTCCTCAAGCGCCGGGGAGTGGCCGCTGGGGCAGCTCGCCCATCTCCCTCCGCCGCGCCCGCGGCCCCCCGCCCGTGCTCGGGCGAAGAAGCGCACAGGCCGGCATCGAGGAAACGGGTCCTCATCGAGGGACACAGGCCACGGGCGCGGGCGTGTGGGCGCGGGCGCGGGCGCGGGCGTGGGCTTGGTGGGCGTGGGCATGGGTGGGCCCCGGCTCGGGCGCGGGCATGTGCGTGGGTGTCGCGGGCGCGGGCGCGGGCGTGGGTGCCTGCAGGGAGCCCCGGCTCCCCCCCGAAGCCGGCTCTTCACCCCGAGTTGTTCTCTGACAGCCCCCAGGGCCCGGGGAGATCCCCGAGAGCCCCCCCCCAAAAACGGGAGGAGGCCTCAGGAGCTGCCTCCTCTGCAGGACCCGTTTGCTTCATCTTCATGGCGGGCAGTTTGGACGCCCGGAAATATCCAAGCGCGTTCCACTACTCGCAGAGTCACTATATACTCGCAAATGGCCCGGATCAGCCGCGGAGGACTTAAGATAAACTACATCGGGGCGAACGTGTGTTTTTCGGACGTTTGCGAGTAGGCACTTTGCGAGTAGTGGAACGCGCCCGGTGAGGAAAGGGTACGGGGAACATGGGCACGCTGACCAACAACACATGAGCAACGACAAGAAAGAGGTCTTACGCCAGATGGCATAGCGACCTTACTAGGTAGCTTGCGCAGGCCGCCAGCGCGGCACACCACGCTGGAAACGAGGGCGTTTGTGCGCGACCTTCCGCGGGAAGATCACGCGCGAACGTCGGTGCTGACGGCCCGTCTTCTTTCTGCGCCGCTCAAGCCCAGAGATCCGACGTCGTGATTTGTTCCATGCGGGGTCCCCAGAAGTCTCGACCCATCCCCCAGGACCGGATTTTTTCATCCCGAGTCGTTCTTTGATGGTCCTGGGGCCCGGCGAGGGCCGCTAGAGGCCGAAATCCAGACAAACCTCCTTCTTGCTTGTTTGATTGTTTTGATTCTTTCTTGAACAAAACCTCCAGAAAAATCGAGAAAAACCTCCTTCTTGATTTTTTGACTGCGCTGGAGGTCTGGGAGCGTGGCCCGAGGCCGACAGCGGCCGCTGTGGGGCCGGCGGCCTGCTGTCCCAAGCAGGCAGCCTCCTCGGCGAGGCCGGCAGCGAGCCATGTGGAAACCGGGCATGAACTGCGGTCGGTCTGTGCGCCCATGCGTCCCGTGCCCGTTGCAGTGCAAGATCGGGCATGGCCCCCTGCAGGCCGATGTTCGACAAGGAAAAAAACAGACGCAAAACATGCTCCCAAAACAATTAGAACAAATCATACAAACATAGTGCCTAAACTATTTTTAGATCGGGCATGTCCACCTACAGGCCGAGGTTCGACGACAAATGAAAAAATGAAAAAACTATACGCGAAGCATGTTCCAACATAGTCAAACAATGATAAAAAAAAATCGTGCCAACTATTTGTTTGACTATGCTGTGAACATTCCTCCTGTAGAGGACGTGCCCGACGCAATTGTGGTAACATAGGGAGAAGCGGGTCCTGTGGGAAACGGGTCCTGGGCCCCGAGGCCTTCCCCCAGGGACCGCATTCTCATCCCGGGCCGCTTTCTGACGGTCCCGGGGCCCGTGGAGGGCCCCGGGGAGCCAGAAAACGGAGCCAAGGAGTTGTTTGTTTCGGCGCGAGGGGGTCTGGGCTCGCCGTGCGGCAAGAAAGCGGAGCTCCTCGTCGTCGTCTTCGTCGTCGTCCTCGCCCTTGTCGTCGTCGTCGTCGTCGTCGTCGTCGTCGTCGTCGTGGTCGTCGTCGTCGTCTTCGTCGCCGTCGTCGTCGTCGTCGTCGTGGTCGTCGAGTCGTCGTTGCGGTCGTCGTCGTGGTCATGGTCGTGGTCGTCGTCGTCGTCGTCGTCCTCGTTGTCGTCGTCCTCGTCGGCGTCGTCGTCGTCGTCCTCGTCGTCGTCGTCGTCCTCGTCGTCGTCGTCGTCGTCCTCGTCGGCGTCGTCGTCGTCCTCGTCGTCGTCGTCGTCGTCGTCGGGCCCGTGGATGGACCCCAGGACCCGTGCCCCTCAGGACCCGGCTCCCCCACGTCGAGCCGAGGCCGGGGCCGCCCCCGCGGCCACGTGCGGGCCCGCCTCCCGTCGATCGCGGCCCCGGGAGGGCACGCCAGGAGGAGGAGGAGGAGGAGGAGGAGGAGGAGGAGGAGGAGGAGGCGGAGCGTACCTGGAGGAGGAGGAGGAGGAGGAGGAGGAGGAGGAGGAGGAGGAGGAGGAGGAGGAGGAGGAGGAGCGGCGCCGGAGGCGGGCGGGGCAGGCCGCCCGCGGCGCGGCACAGACAGGCCTCTGAGCTCAAAAGCTGGCTCCCGAGTCCAAAAAAAACAAGTGCTGCGAAGTCAAACATTTTGGCTCTCGAAGCAAAAAAAAAAAAACAGGATCCAGAAGCTCAAAGTACGAGTTTCTGAGTCCGGCAACCAGTGCCGGCCCGCCTCCTCCCTCCGCAGCCCCCGGAGGGCACGCCACCCCACCCGCGGCGCCGGAGGCGGGCGGGGCAGGCCGCCCGTGGCGCGGCACAGACAGGGGAGGCGGGGCAGCAGGTCCTCGGTCTCGGCGGCCGGGTGGATCGGGGGGCCCTATCGTCGAATTAAACATGTGTTTCAAATGTCGGGAACATGTGCTGAGGAAAAGTTCGAATCATGTGTTTTTTTACACGTTTGAAGCAGTTTTACCACATGTTCTAAACATCTGGGAATTATTTGCCCCTCCACAATGCTAGAGGTGCCCCTGGCCTAGGGCAGGGAGCCCACAGAGGACGTGCGCGCCCAGCCGCGTGCATGAACACGGCCACCCAGTCGGCAGGACTGGCCTCGTGATACGCAACCTCGCGCAGCGCATACTCCAAGCAGCGTGGATTCATGTACGTGTACGTCCCTCTTTCGCCCCTGGCCCATGGCGCCCCCAGCTTTCCCCCCGATGTTGGACCCCCTGGGCCCCTTGCACCTCGTGATGGGGTGCTCTGGAGGCCGGGGGGGTCTCCTTGGCAACCCTGGGGGGTCCCTTGGGCCAGGGGCAGGTCTAGCAACGCCCCAGTGAAAGGCCAATCCTCAAACCACCCGGGCGCCGGCGACGGCCCCCCCCGAATAAAGGGAGGAGGAAGAGGGGGAGGAGGAGGAGGAGGAGGAGGAGGAGGAGGAGGAGGAGGAGGAGGAGGAGGAGGAGGAGGAGGAGGAGGATCGAGGGCAGGATCGAGGACAATATTCGGCGGTGGACAAACCTCCCTCTAGTAAACCACCCTTTAATGAAAACGACCTGGGGCCGAAACCGACGGACATGGACCCACAAAAATGACGGCCGCGACGCCCCCTCGCGAACCGAAAGCGGCCAACTCGCTCATCGACGTGCCAGGGTGGGACGTCGATCCACCTCCGAAATACCCATGCTGGACCCCCATGAAGCCCCCTGGGCCTCGTGAGAGGTGCTCTGGAGGCCGTGGGTGAGGACGTCTCAGACGAATGCCATCCAGGCACGAGAGCTCCAGGGAGACGGAATGCCCGGCAGGGCTCGCTGGGGAGGGCCGGGCGCTCGCTCTTTCCGCGGGGCGTGCGGCGAGCGGCTCACGGGCCCTGAATGGCAGCGGCCCGCAGCCGTGCAGCAGCAGGAGAAGGGCGGAGGAGAGAAGACGAGAAAAGAGGGACAGGCTGAGCGATAAGGAAAACAAGAAGAGGAACGAAGTCGATTCGCAAGGGGGGCCTGCCTGCTCCTCCTCCTCCTCCTCCTCCTCCTCCTCCTCCTCCTCCTCCTCACCTGCATCCTCCTCCTCCTCCTCCTCCTCCTCCCTCCTCCTCATCCTCCGCCTGCGCTCCGATCGCCCCCCTCCGAGCCCGGCGCGTGGCGCGCCAGGTCGAACTCCGCGGGCGGCACCTCCAGCGTGCCCAGCCTCCGCAGGCCCGCGGCGCCGGGCGCCGCCTCGCCCCGCCGGAGGCCCCCCCCAGGGGGTGCCAGGAGTGCGCTCCGCCGGCGCGGGCTGCCCTCCTCCTCCTCCTCCTCCTCCCTCCTCCTCCTCCTCCTCTCTCTTCCTTTCCCCCTCCTCCTCCTCCTCCTCCTCCTCTTCCTCTCCTCCTCCTCCTCCTCCTTCTCCATTCTCCTCCTCCTCCTCCTCCTTCCTCCTCCTCCTCCTCCTCCTCCTCCTCCTCCTCCTTCTGCATTCCTTCTCCTGGTAAATAACTTCTCCCTGTCGCACCCCGAGGCCAGGTCTTGGGGCGGGTGAGGCGTTTCGGCTGAGACTTCACGATGTATGGCCCTGCAGCTTAAACATTGGCAACAGTTGTACATATGGAGGGCGAATGGTTTTCAACATGTGGCTCCCGCGTTAGCGCCGCGCACATTCGTTATACAAATGTGCAAGAGTTTCACGGATTGAGGGCGGGTGGTTTTCAAAATGTGGCTCTCGCCCTAGCGCCGGCCACATTCGTTTCAAACATGTGCAAAAGCTTCACGGATTGAGGGCGGATGATTTTCAAGATGTGGCTCTCGCCTTAGCGTCGCGCGCATTCGCTGTAAGAAAAATCAAGAATCTCACGGGTTGAGGGCGGGTCGTTTTCATCATGTGGTTCTCGCCTCAGCGCCGCGCACACTCGTTCCAAAAATTTACAAGAGCTGAACGGATTGAGGCTGCAATATTTTCAAAATGTGGCTCTCGCCCCAGCGCCGCGCACATTCCTTTAAACAGGTTGCAATAATTCCACGGATTCCCATGATCAACGTACCAGAAACGGTGTTTCCGAAGAATTTAGGATGAGGGCGCAACAGTTACATTGTTTCGCGGTGTTGAAGTCCAAGGAATCGCCTTGTGGCACGATTCAGGGTCGTCAAGGCACAACACTCAGGTTGATCCGTGGCTTTGGAATCTCGAGAGCTATGTTTTGGCATGCTTCCCGGTCTTCAAACGGAGGCCTTCCAACGAAGCAGCTCCCTCAGTGGAAATGAACCCTTGTAGGGGCCTGTTGAGAGGGAGCTTGAAAAGGAGGGTTGATTCCAACATCGATGATGACTCTTGGGTTCCTCCTCCTCCTCCCCCTCCTCCTCCTCCCTCTTCCTCCTCCTCCTCCTCCCTCCTCTTTCTCCCTCCTCCTCCTCCTCATCATCCTCCTCTTCCCTCCTCGTCCTCCCTCCTCCTCCTCCTCCTCCTCCCTCCTCTCCTCCTCCTCCCTCATCCTCCCTCCTCCTCTCCTCTCCTCCTCCTCCTCCTCTCCTCCTCCTCCTCCTCCTCCTCCTCCTCCCTCCTCCTCCTCCCTCCTCCCTCTCCTCTCTCCCTCCTCCTCCTCCTCCTCCTCCTCCTCCTCCTCCTCCCTCCTCCTCCCCCCCGACGCTCCTCCTCGACCCTCGAAGCCCCCACCCGGCCTCGGCCGACCGTGGCAGAGCCGCAGCTGCCCCCGCCCAGCGCCGGCGCCCCCGCCGCCGCGGCCCACGGCGCCGCACCCGTCGTCGAGGCGCGCGCGCCGAGGCGAACCTCTCGCGGCGCGCGGCGAGCGCGGCGCTGCCAGCGCGCCGCTGACCGCCGCCGTCGTGCGGTCGCCGTCGCTGCGTGCCGCTGCCGCCGGCCGCAGCTGCCGCGGGCCGCCCGCCGCCAGCCTCAGCCGCCGCCGTCGCTGCCGCCGCCAGCCGCCGGCTGCCGCTGCCGCCGGCGTCGGCGCCGGCCGCGGCCGCCGGCCGCTGCCACCGCCGTCGTGGCTCGCGCGCGCACGAACGCACCACGACGACGACGACGACGACGACGACGACGACGACGACGACGACGACGACGACGACGACGACGACGGCGACGGCGACGGCGACGGCGGCGACGACGACGACGACAACGGCGGCGGCGGCGGCGGCGGCGGCGGCACACAAACGGCGGCGCGGTCGGCGCTGGCGGCGAACGGCTGCGGCAGTCGGCGGCGGCGGCGGCATGGCCAGGGAGACGGCGAATGAAAACCACAGCTGAACGTGAAGGCCCCGGGGAGTGAGACGAGAAAGTCCGTGTCACTTCGCTGACCAGGTCAAACGTGAAAACCCATGCCTTCATCTGGATGATCCCCCTCCTACCCCTCCCCCTCCTCATCCTTCCTTCTCCAACTCCACCTGTTCCCCCTCCCACCCCGACCCCTCCTAATCCTTCCTTCTCCCATTCCACCCCCTCCTTGTCCCCATCCTCGTCTTCCCTCATCCTCTCAGCGGTTAATTTTCTCCCTCCACATGCCCCCCCACACTCTTTCGTTCTCTGCTCCTCCTCCTCCTCCTACTCTCCTCCTCCTCCTCTCCTCCTCCTCCTCCTCCTCCTCCGCCTCCTCCTCCTCATCCACCTCCTCCTCCGCCGTCCCCACCCCGCGCCCACCCGGGTCTCCCTCCCTTCTCTGCTTCTTGTGTTTCTTTTTCTTAGTCTTCTCCTCCTCCTCCTCCTCCTCCTCCTCCTCCTCCATTCCGTTCTCTTATCAAGCGCTCCTCCCTGTCACACCCCAAGGCCAGTTGGAGAGGCGGGCCGCTGGGTCTCGACCCAGCGCCGCACGCGCTCGTCTTGCACAGTTGCGAGGACCTCACGGGTTGAAGGCGAATCGTTTTGGAAATGTGGCTCTCGACACAGCGCCGCTCGCCACAGCGTCGTGCACACGAGTCTTAGACGTTTGCAAACGGTTGCAAGAGCTTCGCGGATTGTAAGGTCGGCTCCTCTTCAGCACGTGGCTCTCGCCATAGCGCCGGGCACTTTCGTCGTAAACATCTGCATGAGCTTCACGGATTGAGGCCGGCTCCATTTCAACATGTGGCGCCTTGGCGCCGCGCACAATCGACTGCAGAGATTGCAAGAATGTCACGGGCTCCCATGGTTACCAGAAATGGAGCTCTGCAGCGATTTCAAATTCCCAGGGCGCAGCAATTACTTGGATTCGCGGCGCTGAGACCCCAGGAATAGCGTTCTGGCAGGATTCGGGATCGTCGAGACGCAACAGTCAACTTGATTCGTGGCATTGAAATTCCGAGCATGGTGACTTGGCACGCTCCAGATCTTCCAACGGTTGTCTCCTAACGGGGCACTGCCCTGCGTGAAAAGAACCCTCGTAGGAGACTAGGAAGAGGGATCCTGGAAGGAGGAAGGAGGTTTTATTGCAACATCATTAAGGGTCCGTGGGTTTACACGTGTCATCCTCCTCCTCCTGCTCCTCCTCCTCCTCTTCCTTCTCCTTCTCCTTCTCCCATGACCCTCACCTTCCTACTACACCTCTTTGTCAACGTCCTCCCTCTGGAAACCCCCTCCCTCCTCCTCCTCCTCCTCCTCCTCCTCCTCCTGCTCCTCCTCCTCCTTTTCCTTCTCCTCCTCCTCCTCCTCCTCCTCCTCCTCCTCCTCCTCCCCCTCCTCCTCCTCCTACCCCTCCTCGTCATAGCCTCACCACCGTCCCGCCCTCCGATCGCTCCACCATTAACAATTAAACACTCTGAATGCTACTCGCCTCTCTCCCCTGGTGGCGTCCGGGGATTGTTCGGCCCCCTGAGCGTACTGGGTTTTTACACGCAGGATTTCGGGTAGTTGGGTTTTCGCTGGGTTGCTTTTCAAAATGCTGCTTTCGCTGGAGCGCTGGCCTCATTTTCGGGCTACCCCTCGTTCCGAATCACGTTCCCGCTGCAGCTTCGGCCTCATTTCCGCGTTTCCGCTCGTTCCGAATCGTGCT
The DNA here is from genome assembly GCA_963575745.1 of Prorocentrum cordatum. Lineage (NCBI taxonomy): Eukaryota > Dinophyceae > Prorocentrales > Prorocentraceae > Prorocentrum > Prorocentrum cordatum. The sequence goes on along the minus strand of CAUYUJ010016822.1, from coordinate 138,625 downwards.
CCCGCTGTAGCGCTGGCGTCATCATTAGTCCCAGCGCCATGCCACGGCATGTCTCCCAGTCCTTCCAAATCAGAGTAAGGGGGCCGAGCGGTTATTCATTGTCCCCGGGAGCGTGGATCTAATGGAGATCCGTGGTGAGGATTCTGCTTGTTGCGTTGATCTTGTTATTGTTATTCTTGTTTGTTGTCGTCGCCCCCCCCTGCGACCCACCCCGCGACCCATCCGCGACCCACCCCTCGACCCACTCCACGACCCAGCCCGCGACCCACCCGCGACCCACCCGCGACCCATCCCGTGACCCGCCCGCGACCCACCCGCGACCCACCCTGCGACCCCCCTGCGAGCCACCCGCGACCCACCACGCGACCCACCCTACGACCCAATCCGCGACCCCGCCCCGCGACCCAGCCCGCGACCCACCCGCGACCCGCCCGCGACCCACCCCGCGACCCACCCGCGACCCGCCCGCGACCCACCCCGCGACACACCGCGACCCACCTGCGGCCCATACGCGACCCCCACCAGCGACCCACCCGCGACCACCCGCGACCCACCCGCGATCCACCCACATTGCTCTAACGAAAACACAGGCGCCTGCGACGGGCTCAGTGCATAATTTGTAAAGTGAAGCGCCTGCGGCGGGCTTCTTCAAAGCCTCGCAGACTGACGACGTCCTCGCCGCCCCCTCACTCTTACCCCGCAACTGCGGGGTGCTACGTAGGCCCCCCACATATAGCAAATGGCTCCCCAGAAAAACCATCGGAAGTGATTACACATTCCGTGACGATTCGTTGATGTGTTGTGGCCGCAGGTAGGAGGAGTCGGCTTGCGGGGGGGGTCGGGCGCGCGGGAGGCGGGCGGAGGCGTCGCCGGCGCCCCGCGCCCCCGGGGGGCTCCATGTTGGATTTCCCAGGCTGCGCCAAGCGCGCGCACGCGTTACTTGCCCGCGCGCCCACATTCGCGCAAGCGCATCCTAAGAAACTATGATTTGGATCGGAACCGGGCGACAGAGGGCATGGTGCGCCTGTCGAGGCTGCTTCTGGGAGCGATTGCTGCTGGCTCGACACGCGCGATATGCATGTGACGACTTTTGGAGGACGGGCGCTGCGCCGTCCAATCCAACGCGGCAATGGCGCGGTCCGGGGCGCGCGGCCGTCGCGGCACACGGCGGTCGACGTGGCCGCACGGGGCGCGCGATCGGCCGCGCGGTATTTGCGGGCCCTTCGGCCGACGCTGCCGGGTCGCCCTCAAACAGCCCGCCAGGAATGCGCAAATGCGCAATGCGCCAGCGCGCCGCCAGGATATCGCCCTGAAGAGAACCTGTTCACTCTGAACGCCGACTGCGCGCCTCGCTGAACCAGCGAAGTCGCGCGGCGCGCCCGCGCCGCGCACCCGCCGCAGTGAACTCGCGGGAAAAAGGCCTCTCTGCATGAGTTCTGGCACCGATTCTGGCCTACTTCGCCGTTCTGGCCGATTCTGGTTCCATCGCCGATTCCACCTTTGATTCCGTATTGATTCCGTACTGATTCTTTTGATTCCGCTAGAATCAGGGGTCGCAGTTGTGCCGATTCTGTTTTGATTCTGCACTGATTCCGTACTGATTCCTTTGATTCCCCTGTGCCCCGGAGACCATCAGGCCGCGGCCCGAGCTCCCGCCGCGGCGGCGTGGTTTTTCCAGGAGCGCGGAAGAGTTTTGAGGGGGAGGGGGGCGGGGGGGGGGGGCGGAGCGACTTCTGGGGCGCATCGGGCGGCCGAGCCGCAGATTCCCGGGTCCAGTGCGCGCGCCCAGCATGGCAGGCGCGGGCGCGCGCGCGAATCCTCGACCGTCGGCGCATCTGTAAGTTCATGCACCGCCCCGCGCGCGGGAATGGAAACTTGCGTTGCGGTTTCAAATTGAACGCGCGGCCGTCGCAACTGCATCGCATTGCTCAGCGCGCAAAGCGCGCGAGCAGCATGGGGGGCTTTGCGTTCTCGCATTAGAAGTGCGCGGGACCGAACCGAACGGTCGGCGGCGCCCGCTCCTGCGCGCGCGCGAGGCCATCGCGTCAGCGCGGGAGGCTACAAGGGCCTGGGCCGTCGCCCTGGGGCGCGGGCGCAGCGCGAGGCCTGCGCGGGTCTCTCGCGCCAAACATGCGCAACAAGGTCGGCCCGCCCGCCGGCTGGCGCTCGCGGGCGACGACGCCAGCGCCGACTGCGAGGCCGACTGGGCCAAGAGGATTCCTGAGAGCCCCGGGAAGGGGCAGCGGGCCGCGATGGAATCGGCGCGGTCGTTGGCGCCCCCCCCGCGCCCGCCCCCCCCTGCAAGCCGACTCCTCCTAGCCGCAGGAGCCCCCACCCACTTCGGGGCGTCGCCACGCCATGCTATGTCAGGCCACGCGTCCTCATTTCCGCGCTTCCGCGCTTGTTTTCTTTTGTGTGTCAAAATGCTGCTCTCGATGAGGCGCGGGCCGCAATTTCGGGCTACCGCTCGTTCCGAATCTTGCTCCCGCTGCAGCGCTGGCCTCAATTCCGCGCTCCCGCTCGTTCCGAATCGTGCTCCCGCTGCAGCGCTGGCGTCATTATTTCCAGTGCCATGCCATGGCATGGTTTTCGGTCCGCCCAAGTAGGCCCAAAAATCGAGAAAATGGCCACAACAAAAAACATCGGAAGTGCTGACACAGATTTGACGATTCGATGATCTGTTGGGCCGCAGAAGCCCCCCACTTTGGGGCGTCGCCACGCCATGCTATGTCAGGCTACGCGTCCTCATTTCCGCGCTTCCGCGCTTGTTTTCTTTTGTGTCAAAGTGCGGCTCTCGATGAGGCGCGGGCCGCATTTTCGGGCTACCGCTCGTTCCGAATCTTGATCCCGCTGCAGCGCTGGCCTCAATTCCGCGCTCCCGCTCGTTCCGAATCGTGCTCCCGCTGCAGCGCTGGCGTCATTATTTCCAGTGCCATGCCACGGCATGGTTTTCGGTCCGCCCAATTAGGCCCAAAAATCTAGAACATGGCCACACCAAAAAAAAACATCAGAAGTGCTTACACATTCGTGACGGTTCGTTGATTTGTTGGGCCGCAGAAGCAGCCCCCCATTTGGGGGCGCCGCCACGCCATGCTATGTCATGCTACGCGTTGATCTTCAACACCATGCTAGGCCATGTAATGCTTTGCTATGCTACGACATCCGATTGTGCGAATAGAAAGTGGATCTACGCTATGGTAAGGGATGGGAGGCAGGGGTAGGACGTCAGATATGACGCAAGCGCACTAGCTTGCCCCCCACCCCTATCCCATCCCCCTCCCTGCAGGCCGTCCAGATAAACCTGCGCTCTCACAGCGAGGCCATCCTGATCTGGAGCCCGCGACGAACCCAGGCCAGGCGGGTGAGGGGGAGGCCGGGTGCGAAGCAGTGTCAGCAGAGCAGTGATCAATATAGCAAGGGGTGCGAAGTCTTGACCTCGACCCTGAAGGCTGGAGCAAGGAGACTTTGGGAATATTTTCGAATACGTCTCAGGCGCCTCTGTCCCTGTGGCCCCTGAGGGAGCCTCCGGAGGCTCCCCAGGAGGAGGAGGAGGAGGAGGAGGAGGAGGAGGAGGAGGAGGAGGAGGAGGAGGAGGAGGGAGGAGGAGGGAGGAGGAGGAGGGGAGGAGGGGGGAGGAGGAACAGGAGGAGGGGGGCCTCTGGGGGTCCGCAGCCCGGGCGAGACCTCGCTCGTGCAACTCCTTTCGTCTTGAGGTCTGGTAACAGCAGGATCTGTCGTGTTCCACGTCCTGCGCGGAGGGGGGGGGGCGGCGGCGCGCGAGGGAGGGGGCAGGGCGACGGGGGTGGCCTCCCAAGGAATGCAAGGAGGGGGAGCTCCTCCGAGGAGGGTGCGGCCTGCAGGGGGGGAGGGGGGGGGCGCCCCCAGGGAGGATGGGGCAGAAGGCCCACCGGGGCCTTCGCGTGGACGGCCACGGCGACGGCAGCGGCACCGAATCCGACCGCTCGCGACAGGCCGAGGCGAACCGAACGCGACGGGCGCAGGGCGCAGCGCCGCCGCAGCCGACCGAGCCGAGCCGAGGGGATGCGGGGGCGACACCGGCGCAGCCCGACCGAGCCAGGTCGCGGATACCCTCGCATGCACCCCTGCCTCGGCGCCGCAGCATGACGTCGGCACAGCATGACGTCGGCACAGCACGACGCCGACATCCACGACGAGGCCTTCCTCCTCCTCCCCCATGCGTCGCAACTAGTTGTTTAGCCTCGCACTTCCATTGCGTGTCTGTGCTTCTGTTCATACGTACCAGCTCCAGGAGGCCATGACGCTGTGGTGGTTCGTTCGCTGTTCGTGCCTCAGCGCCACCGTGATGGGTGCACGGTTGACCCAGACTCGGATCGATGCGGGAGGGCGAAGCGGTATCGTGCCACTTCCTGGAGCCGCTTCCTGCGCCGCCCTGGGCAAAAACGGCGCTTTCCTCTCATGACAAGCCTCTGCGCACTGCCAGGATACTCCTTACAATCAACATCGGCCATCAGATCCGAGCGCAAGGATGCTCGAGAGCGGCCAAGAGGGGGGTGTCCAAGAGGGGGGGGTGCAAATCATGACCGGCGGCATGTGCGCGGCCCAGCCGGGGGGCCTGGGACGTAATGAAATAAGAAGAGGCGCCATGAAATCTGAGGAAAAATCATGGCCCGCGCCATGAAATCCAACCCCCCCTAGTCATCACCCCCCTCTTTTCCGCTGCCGAGATGCGGTGCGCCTAAAACATAATAAGAAAAACAGTAACACTGACCAGAAACTGTCGGAGGCCTGCGCGGAGTTTCTGGCTCAGCGCTGAACCCCGAGCGCGCCAGGGGCGGCGCCAGGGATGGCGCCAGAGGCGCGCCGCCCCGGGGGGTCCGGCGCAGACCCAAGGAAGATAATTATGGTTATGCCGGGGAACAAAGAAACCGTGAGACACAAGCTCAGAATAATAATCGCAGGACGCAAGTGCGCCTTGCCTTCACGGGCTCATCCTCAGGGCCGGTTTTCGTCTGTGCTGGGTACCCATCTCGGCGGCGCTGATCGCCACACTCCCCCAGAGCTTCTGGTCGCTACCGCGACGGCCGCATGCGAAACGAACCACCACCATCTGGCCCAGGAGCCCAGAAAGCCATGGCCAAGGCTACGATTACCCGCGAGGCAGGACGACACTGGGTTTGCAGGAAACTATCCAGCAATCAAGACTGGGGTGCAACACCTGTACCTGACCACTACAAGAACAAGCAACTACGTAAAGATGATTTTCGGAGGTCCGCGCGGATTGCTCGGATCGGCGCTGGACCCCTCCCTGGCGCGCGGCGCACGCCAGGAGCGGCGCTGGAGGCGCCGCCAGGGAGGCCCGGTTCCACTTCAAGAAAGCCGAGCATACCTCCGAAAAGCAGTGTTGATGCACATTTCTTCATGAGTCCGACCACCATCGGCTCTCAGGCCGCTGGAGTTCCTGGCGGGCGATCGTAGCATTCCCACGTGGGCCGTTGGGCCCCCTCCGGTCACACCTCAAAATCGCGCCAGCCAGGTACCGCAACATGGTGACAATCACGATTTACCCGGGCAGCCTGGGCACGAGCACTCCCCAGACCCCCGACGTCACGACTTTTACACAGACGTGGAGCCCTGGAGGTCTAGACCACTTCCCTCGGACGGGCTTTTCATCCTGCGTCATTGTTTGACGGCCCCGCGGCGAGGAGCCCCAGCGGCCGAAAACGGCAAAAGCAGAACACAATCCCTATCGTAGCTCGTCCCGCGGAGAGGCAGACGAGCCCAGAATCGAATCGACAAGTCGGATCGGCGATCGACATGAATCGGATCCGCGGATATCGGCAGCCGGGCCGGGCCGCGGAAATCGGCAGGCTAATACACCTCCAACAAGAAATCGGAACCCACATCGGAATATCAAACCGAATCGAATCGGAATCGGAAGCCATCGAAATCGAATCGGATCGCATCGGAAGAGTCGAAACGAGGCCTGGAGAGGAGCCGCTCCCCCCCCACACCTGGCCGGCCGCCGCCAGCTCCGGCGGCGCGACGGCGAGCTGCGCAGCGGCGCCGCGGCCGCTGCCGAGCGAGGCCGCGGCCGCCGCCGGCGCGGCGACCGTCGGGCCGCGGCGCGCGGGGCAGCCGTCGCCGGGCAGCGCCGCGGCAGCCACCGACGAACCGCGGCGCACGAGGCAGCCGTCCGCGCCGAGCGGCGCCGCGGCCCGCGCCGGCGCGGCGAGCGAGGCGCGGCGAGGCCGGCGGCGGCAGGGGCCCCGTCGTCCGGCTCGGCTGGGGAGGGCGGCGGCGGCAGGCCAAGCGTCCTCCTCCTCCTCCTCCTCCTCCTCTCCTCCTCTCCTTCCTCCTCCCTCCTCCTCCTCCTCCTTTCCTCCTCCTCCTCCTCCCTCCGCCCCCTCCCCCTCCTCCTCCTCCTCCTCCTCCTCCCCCCTCCTCTCCCTCCTCCTCCTCCTCCTCCTCCTCCTCCTCCTCCTCCTCCTCCTCCTCCTCCTCCTCCTCCTCCTCCTCCCCCTCCCCTTCGTCAGATCATCGAAGATCTGGGTGAGCGCCTGGAAGAAGGCCCGGGGATCCAACGTCTTGGAGAAGATCACGGCGAGGTGTCTCGCTGTGCCCCTGCTCTGGGCGCCCCCGCAGGGCCCCCCGGGGCCGCCAGAGCAGGACCAGGGAGGAAGGAACGGCCCTGCAGCTTCTAGGGGCTCCGAGCTTGCGAGGATGAAGACGTCGGATGTCTGGTACCGTTCGTCGGCGGCGGCGTGGGAGACAGAGCGATGAGCAGCAGCCGCGGGGACGCGGCGGAGCTGATTGCGCACAGGAGCAGGTGGAAAGAGGGGGAGCGACTGCGGAGGAGGGCAAAGGAGGGCGACCGTCGTGAAAAACAGCACGATGGGATTTACCGTCATGAAAGCCCGCGGGCCCTCACTGGTCCCTGGGGCAATCAGACAACGACTCGGGATGGAAAGCTTCGCCGTCAAGAAAACACTACTTCGGCTAGGACCCCTATATGCAGGCCCAGACGCGTCGACACTGATTGACCCTTGTGGCCCGTACTTGGCCCCAGGACCGTCAAGAGACGACTCAGGATGCAAATCGGGCCCCGGGGAAGGGGTCGAGACCTCCAGGGGATCCAACACTGCAAACAAAAAATAACAGCGTCCGGGGTCTGGGCAGGTGTGGGCCGAAGAGGTTGGCTGGGGAGGCGGGCGGCCGCGGCAGCTGGCAGCGACAGCAGCATCGTTCGAATTTCCAGCGCTCAGTGGACAGCCATCTGGCTCCCTGGACTGGGACGCGTTCGCTCCTCATCCCGCTGATCGCGAGAGCGGGACGCTTTGTTGGCTACCGCCGTCCTCGTACGCGAGGGCCAGATCGCTGAGGTGGCCGAGTGGAGGCGGCCAAATCCGGCTGCGTCCACGCGAAGGCAAGCGAGCAGCTCAAACAGCGCCGCCCCGCCCACTCGGCACAGAGGAGGCGCCTCCCGTCGGCCACGGCACCGGCCACACGGCGGAGCACCAGGTTCTCGACTGTTGCGCAAGGACCGCAGCGGGCGGGCAGGGTAAGAACATGATCGAGATGTTGTGACTACTGGCCAGCGATACCGTCTCCGTTCAGTAGGACGACAATCGCAGGGCTGTGGCCTGCTGCGTCTGGATCCGACTTCGCCACGCACACAGGACTGAGCAGCAACATGGCGTCAATGCTGGCCTTTCTCGCACGCGCCGATCCCAGCGCTATAGCTAACTACTGGTAGTACTGGCCCGTCGACCAACATCCTCTAGCCCCAACTATCAGGCGACGGCTAAGCATGTGCAGAAACAAGCGGGTTCCTCGAGCGTGCTGCGTGTCACAACAGAGAAACCATCGTCCTCGTCTTCGTCCTCCTCCTCCTCCTCCTCCTCCTCCTCCTCCTCCTCCTCCTCCTCCTCCCCCTCCTCCTCCTCCTCGTCTGCCACTGCTCGCGCGACAGCAAGCTTCGTCAGTGAGGCAGGCCCGCTCGGGGAACCACGTCGCCTGCGGCGCTAGGCTCCAGGGACTCAGTACCTCCCAGGGCCCTCCTGAGACATAATCAGAGCAGGGTGGGGAGGAGGAGGGAGGCGCGAGGGGAGAAAAGAAGGGATGAAGGGAGGAAGGGAGGATCGGAGGAAGGGGGGGGGCAGGAAGGGGGACAGGACCGAAGGGAGGGAGGAAGGGAGGAGAGAGAAGGGATGAGGGAGGGAGGGAGGAGAGCTGGGGGCAGGCAAGAGCATGAAGGAAGGGAAGTAGGGACAATACGGGAGGAAGAAAAAAAGGGAGGAATGGCGGGGGGGAGGGAAGATAACGGTGGGTGGAGGAGGGTGGAGGCAGGACGAACCTCTGGGGGGCTGGAAGCCCCCTCTGTGAGTCTCCATGGCCCCGCGAGGCCCTCCCCGAACTGCCCCAGGACCTCGAGGGGCTCGTGCAGCTCGCCCTCCAGACACGCCAGACCTCTGGCGACTCAAAGCACATGCACCAGGTTCTGCTCGTGCCCTTTCCCCATCCCTCCTCCTCTCCTCTCCTTCCCTCCTCCTCCTCCTCCTCCTCCTCTTCATCCTCCCCCTCCTCCTCCTCCTCCTCCTCCTCCTCCTCCTCCTCCTCCTCCTCCTCCTCTTCCTCCTCCTCCCCCTCCTCCACCACCTTCTCCTCCCCCCCCGCTGTTGCCATGATTCGCGCGCCCGCTGTTTCGCCCAATGATTGCCTTGTGACCTCACTGCCACCGCACCTCTGACGTGCACGGCGTCTGCATATTGTCAGTCAACCTGTCTGTTCGTGCAAGGGTCGAGAGTTTCGGGGCCCAGCGACTCGTGAACACCGAGTCGTCGGAGGTATGGGGATGTAGGGGAATTACTTCCAAGGCACGTGGGAGGTAGGCATCAACCTGTGACAACAATGTCCGATCGGCCCCGCTGGGCGGCGCAACCGTCCAAACACCATCATCGGAACAGCTCACCAAGAAAGCGTGAGATGCGAAAGGGAACGGCAAAAACCCAACTTTCACGGACAGCTTATACGTAGCACCCCGCAGATGCGGATAAGAGTGAAGAGGCGGTGGGGACGTCGGCAGTCTGCGAGACTCTGGAGAAGCCCGCCGCAGGCAGGCGCAACAGTTCCACAAATGATGCAACGAGCCCGCAGCAGGTGCCGATTTTTATACAAACCAATGTGAACCAGTGGCGGTTAGGTCGCGGGTGGGCCGCGGGTGGGTCGCAGGGCGGTCGCGGGGGGGGGGGGGGTCGCAGGTGGCTCGCGGGTGGGTCGCGGATGGATCGCGGGGTGGGTCGCGGGTGGGTCGCGGGGTGGGTCGCGGGTGGGTCGCGGGTGGGTCGCGGATGGATCGCGGGTGGGTCGCGGGATGGGTCGCGGGGTGGGTCGCGGGGTGGGTCGCGGGGTTGGCCGACGACAACAACAACAATCATTACAAGACTGTTCGCTCTTACTTGCCCGTGTGTCATTCAAAACGAATTCCCAACACCCTCGACACCCGCCCATTATGTCTGCGATCACACCCCCTTGGGGGAGATGCGGGGGGCGGCGAGCTTAGACAGGCGGGCAAACCTGAACGGGCGGAGAATCCTTCGTGGGCGTGCATGTGCCCGCCATTGGAATTGGAATGGGCCCTGCAAAAAGAGGAGGGGGAGAACGAGGGAGAGTGGGAGGAAGGGAGGGGGAGGGGCGAAGGAAGAGGGGAAATGCCAGGAGAGAAGGAGCGAAAAGGGGGGCGGTTGATTAGAGGCAGAAAGAGACAGAGAGAAAGAGAGATAGAACTGCAGATAAGACAAGTAGAAAAAGAGAGACAGAGAGAGAGAGAGAGAGAAATCACAAAAAAAGATGGGAGGAAGAGAGAGAGAGAGAGAGAGAGAGAGAGAACAAACAAAAAAACAAACAAAAAAAAAGGGAGGGAGGGAGGAGGCAGGAGAGGGGAGGGAGAAGACAGGAGGGAGAGGAGGGAGAGGGGATAGGGCCAAACTAGGTGCGCTCGCGCCATATCTGACATCCTACCCTTCCCTCCCATCCCTTACCATGGCGTAGATCCCCTCTCTACTCGCACAGTCGGATGTCGAGCAGGGCAATGATCCCGAAAAAGTACACGATGCATTGTAGAGCAGGGCATGGCATGGCGTAGAAGAGCACCGCAAAGTGTAGTATGTCACAGCATGGCGTGGCGTGGCGTAGTGAAGAATTGCATCACACAGCTTTGCATCGCAAAGCATGGCATCGCAAAGCGGCCCAGAACATAGCATTGCATAGCATGGCGTTGAATATCAAAGCGTAGCAGGGCATAGCACGACGTGGCAATTAAGCACTGCATATCACAGCTTCAGCTGAAGGCATGGCATCGCGCAGCGGAACGCAACCTAGCATTGCATTGCATGCCGTGGCATGGCACGGGAAATGACGCCAACGCTGCAGCGGGAGCACGAGTCGGAACGAGCGGAAGCGCGGAAATGAGGCCAGCGCTGCAGCGGGAGCACGATTCGGAACGAGCGGAAGCACGGAAATGAGGCCAGCGCTGCAGCGGGAGCACGATTCGGAACGAGCGGGGCCCGAAAATGAGGCCGGCGCCTCAGCGAGAGCAGCATTTTGAAAAAAATGCAAGCGAAAACCCAACTTCGGGGAATCCTGTGAATAAAAAACAATACGCGGGGGGGGGGGGGGGGGGGGCGAACACTCCCAACCCGTCATCAGGGGAAGGAGGAGATTAGTATTCATATTGAATCATTGTAGAGAGGCATAAGGATGAAGGAAGAAAGGAGGGAGAGAGAAGGGAGGAGAGAAGGGAGGAGGGAGGAGGGAGCAGGAAGGTAAGAGCGTGAACGTTCGAGGAAGTCCTAGGCGAAAGCGCCGTTCCTGAAGGAGGTCTCGGGCGGGAGCCCACAAGGGGCGGGCGATCCCCTGACGGGCGGGTCGGGCGGGTGGGACATTCGAGCGGGATGCCTGAGTATGGCGAGAGCGCGATTCCTAAGTACATTGTGACGGCGTCCTTGGCGCAGCGTGTTTCCTGACAGTCGAAAGCGCGATTTCTGTACAAATTGCATGGAGGTCACAGTCGAGAGCGCAATTCCTGAATAAAATGTGAAGGGCTCTCTGGCGGGAGCGGGGGTCTTGATTAGATTGCGAGGAATGCTTGGTTCAATTGCGAGGAAGTCTCAAGCGGGAGCGCCGTTCCTGAGTAAATTGTGAAGGAATCTCAGATGGGAGCGGGGGTCCTGACTAAATTGCGTGGAAATCACCGGCGGGAGCACGGATCCTGAGTAAATTGTGAGGAAGTCTCAGGAGCGGGGGTCCTGAGTACATTTGGAAGAAGTCTCAGGCGGGAGCCGTTGTTGTTGTTATCCGGGGGGCCAGGGGCCCAGTTTGCGCACCAAGACTTTCCCTGTCAAAAAACAAGGTGCCAGCGTCGAGGGGCACACTTTGATTCAGAAAGAAACAGCATGCGCCGGTGATGGGGGGACCAACGATACATATTCTTTGGAAATGAGAGATCAGCAGCATCAGCAACAGCAACAACAACACTTGTACCCTCTTGCGCGATGTTTCCACACGAAGCATGCGACCATCATGATAACCATCCCCATCATGGGGGACTCTTGTTCTATAGCGGGGTCAGTTATTCCCATTCCCAGATCTCCCGCCCAATGAGGCCGTGCAAACGCCTCCCCCGAGGAATCTCAACAGATCCCGCCTCGAAAACGCATGCCCGCGCCTTGCTGCGCCGATGCGAGACCGCCAGTGGAGCCCCAGCCAAGGGCAAAGCACAAGGAAGTATCGAGCGACAGGATTGCCTTGGTGGGGATGGGGGCTGTCGGCGGCGAGGCAAGGACCTGTCCCTGAACAGAATGGGAGGAAGTCTCGAGCAGAGCCGCTGTTGTTGCTGGGAGCAGCGCCAATGCTGAAGAGAGCGGGGCGCTTGTCCAGCGTAGCACAAAACGAAGTCTCGAGCAGGAACGCTGGTTTTGTTGGGACGGCGGTTGTCGGCGTCGAGGAGAAACACCGCCTTGAATAAGGAGGAAGTCTCGAACGGGAGCCGTGGTTTTGTCGGAACGGGGGCTGTCGGCGGCGAGGAACAGCACCGTCTTGAGGGAAAAAAGGAAGCCTCGAGCGGGAGCGTTGTTCTTGCTGGGAGCGGCGCCAATTCAAAAGAGAGCCTCCAGCGTAAAAAACAACAACAACAACAACAACAACAACAACAACAACAACCACAACCACACCCACAACAACAACAACGACAACAACAACAGCAGCAACAACGACGACAACGACGACAACGACAACGACAACGACAACGACAACAACGACAACAACAACAACAACAACAACGACAACGACAACGACAACGACAACGACAACGACAACGACAACGACAACGACAACGACAACAACAACAACAACAACAACAACAACAACAACAACAACAACAACGACAACGACAACGACAACGACAACAACAACAAACGGATTCTCACTTCAGCCACGCACCCAATGACAATGAATGACCGTTCGCCCCCGTCACTCTCACCTGCTCTCTGTGGCCACGGTCCTCTCGGAACCCTCAGATCCACGCTCGGGAACTTCGGGAGGAGGAGGAGGAGGAGGAGGAGGAGGAGGAGGAGGAGGCCAATGGAACCGCGGGGGGGGGGTCGGGGAAGCATCGGGGGAGAGCTCAAAAACGCCACCGACCCATGGGGATGCGGCCCTGGGGGCTCGCGGGCCCTCCTGCGAGCGCCCTGGGGCGCCCCAGGGGCCTCCCGACCAGCGGCCGAGTCGGAGCGGAGCCGCCCCGGGCGAGCGGTCGGCGGGGCCGTCGACGTGCTCATCGACGGCGGGGTCCAGGCAGGCCCGGCCGGGGCTGGCCGTCACGCAGGCGAGCGGGCTGCAGCCAGCGTGCCGCCAGGGGGGGCCCCGAGCAGGGAGCGAGGGGGGGGCGTTTTCCCGGCCACGGCGAGCCTCGGCCAGGAAGAGGCTCCTTCCTTGTCCCGCTTCACTTTCCTTCTCCCCGTCAGTCCTCGTCGTGAGCCTTCCTCGCTGGGAGAATCGAGCCCGACAAAGCAGGACGTCAGTCCTGCGTGTTCTGGCCAGGATACTGTATTCACATGTCCTGGCCAGCCTGGGCGAGAGGGCCAAGAAGAGGAGCGACCGAAAAACCGGGCCCGTCCCGAGCCCAAGATCCAAGATGGCCGTTATGTCGGCGGCGCCTCGGCTGTACTGGCAAGGGGGCCTCCGCGTACGGGCTTGCCCGGCAAAGGACAGGCTAGCAAGTGCCGCCGGGCTCTCTCAAAGCGTGCCCCGCAGCTCGGCGAGCAACGACACCACCTGCACGGCGTGCCCGCGCTTATCGCACGCGCCGACTCCAGCCTTGTAGATGAGTAGGGTTCCGAGGCGGAGGTGTATCCATAACTCGCCTCGAGATCGCTCTTCGGGCACATCGGCAGGCGGCGGATATGGGCACCTTCGGGCGCCATTGGGGGGGGGTCAACAACATCCATATGATACCCGGCGCCTGCCGCGACCGCCTGCAGATCGGCCCGCCAGGCGGTGGTTGTTCTGGACGAACCCCCGCCTCGGGTGTCCGGTGGACGGTCAGACGACGCAGGGTGGAGGCCGTCAAGCCCGCCCAGGGCCAGGAGTGCGGGCAAGCGAGATGCAGTAACTGACTCAAGGCGTGGACGTTCTTTGCTGTTATGCGCGGCACATCTCTCTACGATGATGGGATGTGGCTTCGGATGCTAAGCGCTCCCCGCGCTGCAAGATATAGGCGGTCCCATGCCCGCATTGAGCCAGAGTGCGGGGGAATCAGGAACATGTGGGAATGGTGGCTCAGCTGCGTTCCCGAGATTGCCGCGGTTGCCTGCGCCTGGCTTGGCACGAGGTTCCCTCAGCAGTTGGAAGGTTGACAAGGTGCATGGCTGTCTTGATGACCACGCGTTGGAAGGAGCGCCAAGGGGCGACACTGTACAGCAAGGGCTAAGAGAGTGAGACGAGTATATCGGTGATTTCTTAACCCCTCAGACAAGTCTGACACTCGAGGGGTCCCTGGTTGGTTTCCCAAACTGTTCCGGGCGGAGACCATCGTCGGATCTCACCCTTTTCGCAGTCCAGCAAACGAGAGATCGCTCCCTCGGGACCCATGGGACAGGATTCACCGACAAACCGTGGGATAACAAGCATTGAGCTTGTTTGCAAAACTCTCAACCCAAGTGCGAAGATCTGTGCCAGACAAGAGGCGCTCTCAGCTTTGCCGCCGCTGCCCTCCCCACCTCCCCAAGCAGCGGCTTTCGCTCTGATGTTGGGCCAATTGCCGCATGATGGAAGCGAATTAAAGGGTTTCATTCGACGATCCTGATTACGCATCTAAGCGCCAGCGAGTGCTTATCCACCGAAGCCCTTTCGTACGGCGCAGGCGCTGCGACGAGAGCCGCAACGGGCTGAGTGCTATCGGCAGAGCTGATCGGGGTGAACTCACATTGGGTTTAGCCCCAGCAACGTAGAGTAGCTGACGTCGGGCTCCAACTTCACCTCACACATCTCGTGAAGCAGCGACAGGGCACGCTGCCACTGGCCGCCCTTCTCGCACGCGCTGATCCCGGCGCTGTAGCTGAGCCAGGGCTGGCCCGTGGACTCGCGTCCATGGCAACGCGCCATCGGGGTCTCTTGGCACGGTGTCACTTGCTGCCGCGTGCTGCTACTTGCTCCGGCTTGCTTCTGCTCGCTGCCGCACTGCCGCTTGCTGTTGAACGACCGACCCTCTGAGGGGCAATTTTGGGCCGTGCTTGGCGACTCTCGTGGGGCATTGAGAGGTCCTGCGAAGGTCTTCCTGGAGCACGACGGGGTCGAAACTTATTCACTGCGAAGCGTCCTTCGAATTGCACCTGACTCTCAGAGTTCGGCGCTGCCTTGCTGCCTTGGGTCGCTCTTCATGCGTCTTCAGGCATCTGTCTGGGCCTGCTGATACTGTCTGATGCTGCTTGTTGCCGTTGCCTGCTGATGCTGCTGGCTGCCTCTGCTTGGTGCTGTTGGTTGCCCGTGGCTGCTGCTGCTGGCGTTGCTCCTGCTAGATTTTGGGGCATGCATGGGCCATCGGCCGGCCCCCCGAGGGCACCAGGCCTTGAATCGTTTTGCTGGGCTGTGCTGTCTTGTGTTGTATCTTGTCTGTGCTGCCTTCCGACTAATTATCATTGTTTCTCTAGTCCTGTCCCCGTGCTACTGTCTTGAGGTGACCCAGGGCCTAAAATAACACCCGTGGTGGTGTCCATGAAATCCCTGGCTGGCCCAGATTGCCCCAAGATTCCCACTGGACGCCACCGAACAGCTAGAACGGTCCAGGAGGCCTCGAAGACAGCCGAAGGAGGCTACGAAAAGGCTCTAAGAGCCCAGGTTGGCCGAAGATGGCCCCATCATGCATGCAAGATGGCCCAGGAGGGCCCCATAACGCCCCAGAGAGCCTAAACAGATCCCCTCAATACAGCTCTCAGAAACCCCGAGATTGCCGAAGACTGCCCCGAGTTGGCCCCCAATGCCCCAAGAGGCAGCTCAAACTGCTCGGGATGCCCCAGCAAGGCCCAAGACGTCCTCAAGATGGGCCCCACAGGCCTCAAGCTAGCCCCGAGATCACCCAAGATGGCTCGAAGATGAGTAAAACAGGGCTAGAACCGGGATAAATCGCTCCAGAGCGTTCCGGAGCGCTCTCAGAGCGTTCCGGAACGCTCTGGAGCGGCCGCGGCGCCCAATACATCCTCCAAACCCGCCGATTCTCAGAGATTTCGAGTTATCCCGATCCGATTTTGTCCCGATCTTCGTGTCGTTTTAATGAGCCCCAGAGGCCCCCAGAGGCCCCGAGAGGCCCCGTGATGGCATGGGAGGGCCCCAGGTGCCCCAAGGCTGGCCACGGCACGGCTCAGCCTGAAGGGGCCGAGCGGCAGAAGGCGCGGCCGTGCGGATCCGGCCGCTCCCACCCGCGGCGTGGCCTGGGCAAGGTCGCGCTGTCCATGCGAGTGCGTGTCTCTGGCACGCACCTCCTCCTCAACCCAGACAAACGAATCAATTCGGTGCACCTCCTCCTCCTCCTCCTCCTCCTCCTCCTCCTCCTCCTCCTCCTCCTCCTCCTTCTCCTCCTCCTCCTCCTCCTCCTCCTCCTCCTCCTCCTCCTCCTCCTCCTCCTCCTCCTCCTCCTCCTCCTCCTCCTCCTCCTCCGCCTCTCCACGGCCGCGAAGCGCACTGTTCGCATGGTAATCAAAGTGGCAAGCACTGGCGAGCGCCTGGTTCTCAAAATCGCCAGAAGGCTTCTGCCTGGGGCGCTGCTCTGCCCGCAGTCCCCCGCGGCAAGCCCCCAGCAGATCCGCGCGTCTGCACGGCCCCCAGACGGCCTCCAGGCGGGCCCAAGAGGGCTGCATACTGCTCCAGGGTCAGCCCAAGACAACCCAGCGACGTCCTGGAGGGCACAAATATCCACTTACGACCCCCCAGGGGGGGTTCACGAATCCTCCAAGAGACGCCCAAAGACGACTCCACCGAGGCCATAGATTGCCCAAAACAGATGGCCGCAAACGGCCCAAGACGCTTCAAGACGACACCCTGACCACCCCAATAGTCGCCCGGACAGCACCGAAATTCACGGTGGCGGGATGGCCCGACGGTCACTACGGTCATTTCCTTGTGGCAGCTGGGTGGCGGCGGCGGCCCTGGCGACACGCTATGCCTCGCGAGCGAATGGCGTGCGGGAGGCTGGGAAAGGCTCGGGAAGTTGACGCCTGGGCACCGGGAAATGGAACGCCGCATGTCGCGCGGAAGCGTGGTGGGCCAGAACCGGCGGAACGACACGCCAAGCCCAAGTTCCTGACAGTAGGCTCGCCACCCTCAGGCCCGAAAGCTGGCTCTTCTGCATCAGATAGCTCCAGGATGATACCAACGTTGTCCCAAGACGGTCAAGATGGCCTTCACGTCAGTCGTCAAACCGACTCCAAGACAGCCCAAGATGACCTCGAGGCGGCCCCAGATGGCATCAAGACGGCCCAAGAGGCCCCCGATACGGGCCAATAGGGGTCCAAGAGGCCCTCCAGGAGGGCCCGAAGTGGCCCAAATCACGCATTAGCTTGAGGTTGTCGAACGGTTTTCACGTTCTCGCCTTTTCGGGTTTCCAACGGCCGAAGACTGAGACCTCAAAGGTAGCCCCAAGATGGCCCAAGAGGCCCCACGAGGGCCCCAAGACGGCTCAAAGAGGGCCACAAGACGGCCCAAAATACCTCTAAGACGGGCTTGCATCGCCTCAAGAGGGCCTAGACAAGGCACGCAAGACTGCTTCCGAATGTGTCAGAAGAGCCAAGAGAGCCCGAAGACAGCCTAAAGAGCTCCCAAGATGCTCCCAGAGACCCCGTGAGGCCCCCAAGAGGCCCCTGACAGGCGCCCACGAAGTCCCCAAGAGGCCACTAAGAAGCCTCCTCCTCCTCCTCCTCCTCCCCCGCCTCCTCCCCCTCCTCCTCCTCCTCCTCCTCCTCCTCCTCCTCCTCCTCCTCCTCCTCCTCCTCCTCCTCCTCAATCTCCTCCTCAATCTCCTCCTCCTCAATCTCCTCCTCCTCAATCTCCTCCCCGTCCTCCTCTTCCGCCTCATCCACATCTGTTTATGCCGACGTAAAACTGTGTACACATCATCAAGCATAGAGACACAATTGTAAATAGTGTTCGTGCTGTTTCAACATCTCTGTTTCTGTCTCTCTCTCTCTCTCGCCCTCTGTCACCCTCTCCCTCGCTATCTCTTTCTCTCCCTCCCTCCCTCCCTCCCTCTCTATAAAGTTTTTCTGCTCCCCCAAAAAAGTTCTCCCAAGGGTTTCAATAACGACTGAGGAAACACATAGTCCAATAGCTTGGCCAAAAGTTTGCCCAACGGCTGTTCACGTAGGCGATGAAAGGCAGTCGGCGGCTGTAATTCGCAGTAGATGTCTTCGGTACGCGAAAACTCCGAGAGAACTCCCTTGGGAACGGCTGCTGATACGCCGCCGGCCACCTCGATATTGAAACGTCGACTGCGCGTACATATTTGCCCGGCGAACTAGACCAGAAGATCCCGCTAAGCTTTCAAATCGTCTCCCCCAACTTGCTGAGCAACGGCAACACCTGCAGCACATGCCCGCTTCTATCGCACGCGCCAACTGCAGCCTTGCAGCTGAATAGGGTGACCCGTGGATCAGCTCTACGGCTGGCAGATGATGCAATCACTATTGAAGCAGTCTCGGGCCCGTCTTGGGCTTGTCATTGCCCAGAAACACCAGGAGGTCACAAGCATTCTACGTGCTCGACGACTGTTCGTTGCGTGTGGCCGTCGTGTGATCCCTGTCGGCCGCATCCGGGGCACCTTCGGGCCGTCTTGGGACGCATTGTGTTCAAATATTGTCTGTCCCAAGACAGCCACCTCCTCCTCCTCCTCCTCCTCCTCCTTATCCTCCTCATCCTCCTCCTCTTATTTCTCCTCCTCCTCCTCCCCCCTCTCCTCCTCTGTGTCCTGTCTTTGGGCATCTCTTGAAATCTCTCCATCGCCTCGTGGAGCCGCTCGGTCATGCTCGGAAGACTCACTGGGCCCTCTGAGGGGGGGAGGGCTCCAGGGACCTGCAGGGCTGTCGTGGGAACCCTGTTGGGTTTCGCTCCAGGGACCCCTCAGGGGCGTCCCAGAGCCCGCCGCATTGCGCCGGAGGGCGATGCCGCGCTGAGACCCGCGCGGACCAATAAAACAACTGCCTTTCTCGGACGCAGGGTGCCCCACAATATAGAGGGTAGCTGTCGGTGGGCTCCAATCTCGTCTCCCACATCTCTCTCAGCAGCGACAGGGCCGGCTGCCACTGCTCGCCTTTCTCACAAGCGCTGATCCCAGCGTTGTAGCTGATGACGTTGCGCTCAAGCTCCGCCTCACACATCTCGCTGAGCACTAACAGAGCTCGCTGCCATTGCGCACCTTTCTCACACGCACTGATCCCAGCGCTGTAGCTGATGACGGTGGGCTGCAGGTCCACCTCCCGCATCTCGCTCAGCAGCGACAAAGCCCGCTGCCACTGCTCGCCTTTCTCACACGCGCTGATCCCAGCGCTGTAGCTGACCAAGATGAAACTGTGGATTGACATCCAGGGGAGGCGCCCGGATCCCAGGCCAAGCTCAATTTGGGTCAAGGCTCGATGCGTGCAACGCGTCGTGGGCGGGGGCGCGGAGGAGCGCGGAGGAGCGTCAGGGGAACACGCACTGGCTCCAAGACTGGGTATACGAGGAAGACCACCCTAGAAGCTAACGCTGTGGCGGAGTAGCAGGAAACTGTCACGCCGCCTCGTCTCTATCAGGGGGGTGCTGTGACCGAGACTGTGCCCAACAGTCTGCCCGAGTGTGACCGAAAGGTGCGCCCGATGTGCTCCGAATGTGCCCGGTAGTGACGAACAGTTTGTTTGATTCACAACCAATGCGATGTTCAAGTTCGGTCACACTTTCGGTCACTCCGCGTTTGCGGTCAGTTTCGGGCACGTGTTCGATCTTCGATTTACTTCGGTCACGTACCTGTTCGGCCGATAGGGGCCAGGCGCCATGAAAACAACGGGGACGTCGGAGCCATTCGACTGTCTCGTCAGAAGGGTAGTCGGAACATGGACATGGGCATCCTCTCACGAACATGCCTCTGCGCATCCTGGGGCTCTCTGGGAACCCTCCTGGGGGGGTTACCGAGGCAATCCCAGAACCAGCCCAGAACCAGCCTGAACCAGGTGGAGCTCCCAATGCGGCCACGAGCCTCGTGAGGGGGGCATGTGCCCAAGTGGGCGCGGAAGGCGCCACGCTGCCGGGCCCACGGCGGCCGTTGACGGAGCTCGCCGTGTTGCGGCGGTCCCCGGTGAGGGGCGTGCCGAAGCGGGCCCGGAAGCAGCCCAGAACCAGCCCAGAACCAGGTGGAGCTCCCAGTGCGGCCACGAGCCTCGTGAGGGGGGCAATGTGCCCAAGTGGGCGCGGAAGGCGCCACGCCGTCGGGCCCACGGGGGCCGTTGACGGAGCTCGCCGTGTTGCGGCGGTCCCCGGTGAGGGGCGTGCCGAAGCGGGCGCGGCGGCGCCATGCGGTCGTGCCCTCGGAGACCGCAGGTGGAGCTCCATGTGGGCACGAAGCGTGCGATGGCCGTGGCGACATGAGCATGCCGAGAGCGGAGGGCAGGGAGAGGATGGGGAGGAGGGAGGAGGCGCGCGGCGCTGCAGATCCAAAACGAGGACCCAGCAACACAGGAGGGCGTGGAGGCAAAACCAGGCGAGTCCCGCATGTGGGCCTTTCGCGTCGTGCGCACGCGGCCCAGAATTCTAAGACTTATCATGTCGGGCTTCAGCTTCGCCTCCCACATCTCTCTCAGCAGCGAGAGGGCCCTCTGCCACTGTTCGCTTTTCTCACACGCGCTGATCCCAGCGCTGTAGCTGATCACGTTGGGCTTCAACTTCGCCTCCCACATCTCGCTCAACAACGACAAGGCTCGCTCCCACTGCTCTCCTTTCTCGCACGCGCTGATCCCGGCATTGTAGATGGCAGTGTCTGCATCCAACTTCGCCTCCCACATCTCGCCCAGAAGAGACAGAGCTCGCTGCCATTGCGCACCTTTCTCACACGCGCTGATGCCAGCGCTGTAGCTGAACGTGTCGGGATTTAACTTCGCCTCCCACATCTCGCTCAGCAACGACAAAGCCTGCTGCCACTGCCCGCCTTTCGCACACGCGCTGATGCCAGCGTTGTAGCTGACTAGGGCTGTCCCGTGGATTCCCATCCACCAAACCAAAGCCTACTCCTAGGTAAGAGTGAGGATGGCTTCCCCGCGTGTCCTGCCTGACTGCGTTGTGCAAGGGCGAAGGTCGAAGTCCCCCTCTGGGGGCCCTCTCTGGCACTTCCGGATGCCTCCTGGCCCGTCTTGGGGGTCATATAGGAGCCCTCTGGCAGTCTCGTGGCCATCTGGGTGTTGCCTCGTAACATCTTGGAAACGCTCTGGAGCCCTCTTGGGTTCCTCGGGGGCCAATCTGGGTGGGCACCTTGGAGGCTTGCTGGGGCACGCCGAAACCGTGTGAAGCCCTCTTGAAGCAATATTCGGGCGAGAAGCCAAGAAAGTGAGAAGCATTGAAGACCTGGGTCCTTGCACTGACCATTACTGCCTGTGACCTCTCGTGAGCCCCCTCCCCAGGCCACTTAAAGCGTCTCGGGCGCCCTGCTGGGCCGCCTTCAGTATGCTATGGGGCGCGCAGTCCGAAGGCACACCTGAAGCGCGTCTTGGACCGACTCGGGGCGGCCAACCAGGCCTCGAGACGCCCCAGTCAGCGAGAGGCGACCGAGCGAAGCTGCCGGGCGGCGCCGCAAGAGCGCCCCCCCCCCCCCGAATACTACCACGACCGCGCGCGCGCGACTCCCGACACAGTAGCACAGATGGTATTGTGGTCCAGCTTCGCCTCCCACATCTCGCTCAGCAGCGAGAGGGCCCGCAGCCACTGCCCACCTTTCTCACACGCGCTGATCCCGGCGTTGTAGCTGACCAGGGCCGGGCCACGAAGTCCAGCGGGCCCCGCGCTTGCTTGATTGATGCCTGCTTGCGTGTTGCCGCATGCTGTTGCGCGCTGCCTACTGCTTGCCGTTGCAGCTTCTTGTTGTTGTTGTCGTCGTCGTCGTCGCCGCTGTTGATGTTGTTGGTGTTGTGGCTGTGGTTGCTGTTGTTGCTGCTGCTGATGTTGCTGGTGTTGTTGTCGTTGAAGCCCCATGTCAAAAATATAATGATTATTGACCCCACCCTCCGGTAACCATTGCATGTTTCAATTTAAATGTTTCTCCCTGAGCTCGCACCCTGTTACAGGGGAAGCAAAGGAGTCACCAAACTGTGCCCCTGGCCCCCGGCTTACAACAACAACGACTCCCGCCTGATACCTCCTCATAATGCATTATTCCCAAATCGCGCTTTCGCGCGGGAGGTCCTCACAATTTACACAGGAATCGCGCTCTCGCGTGGGATTTCCTCGCCATATATTCAGACGCCGCGCTCCGGACACTCAGGAATCACGCTCTCGAATTGGATTTTCTGACGATTTATTTGGGAATCGCGCTATCGCTGGAGACTTCCTCGCGATTGATGCAGGACGCACGCTTCAGCAACCCACCTGCTCGACCTGGCCGCCTAGGTCCGCCTTCTCGACCCGCCCGTTAGGGTCTACCCGCCCGATCTGCCCGTCTGGTTCTGCCACGTGTTTTCTGCTCCTGGCCGTCCTCCTGCTATCCCCTTGTCCCGTCATTCCATCCGTCCTCTCTTCCCCTGCCTTAGGGGCTACACGAAAAACACGGTGAAGGTAGAAAAGATATTGCCCCCAAGGGGGCACGATCGAAGACGAAGAGGGCGGACATCGAGGCTTTGGGATATACGTAGTGAGTGGCCCGCGAGCAGGTAAGAACGAGCAGTGTTAAACCTAGTATTGTTGCTGCTACAGTTGTCGGTGTTGCTGGTGTTCGTGTCGATGTCGCTGTTGGTGCTGCTGGTGCTGGTGTTGCTGATGATGGTGTTGCTGGTATTGCTGGTGGTGTTGCTATTGTTGTTATTGATTTTGGTGCTGGTGCTGGTGCTGGTGCTGGTGCTGGTGTTATTGGTGATGGTGTTGTTGTTGTAGTAGTCTGCTGTTTGTGGCTGGTTCTTGCTACCGCTGTCTACTCGGTCGGGCTGCTGTCATGGCACGTGTCCTATACGTGGTGTTGCTGTCTGCCCCTAGCTGGTGCCGATGGCACTGCAGAGTGTTCTGAGAAGCATGCGCAACATCTTGGGGCATCCTGGGCCGTCGTGGGGCCCACATCGTCCACGCAAGCGCATCCGCAACGAACGATGAACATCGCGGAGAGCATGGCACGACGCCACATCTCGGAAAGCAAGCTCGGCGGTGACCTGGCTCGGCGAACAAACGCAAGATGGAACACTACAACTTCTAAGAGGATATGCTTGTCCTCGGAACGGAGATCCCAATTCAACACGGCATGGCAGATCGCAACATATCACGCTGGGCTGGCTGGGCACCACAACGACTACGAGGCCTCGTGGCTTGCTTCGGGCTGCTGCCGCACGTTGTCGCTTGCTGTCATTTGCCGCTGCGTTCCAGTGATTGCTGATGTTTGCTGCAGTGTGCTGTTTCTGAATGCTACTGGCTCCAGTCTGACTGTCTGCTGCTGCTGCTGCTGCTGCTCGCTAATGGCTGCGGCTTGGTGCTGATGTTTGCGACTACTCATTATCGCTTGCCGTTGCTTGCTGCCGAACGTTGCCGTTTGCTGCTGCCTGCTGCATGCTGTTTCTGGTAAGTGCTGCGGCTTGGCTGGTGATTGCCCACCGCTGCTTGTCACTGCGTGTCCGGCTTGAGGCTGTTGCTGCGTGCTGCTTGCTGATGATTGCCGCTGCTTGCTGGTTGCCGCTGCTGACTGTTGCTGACGATGACGTTTGCTGTTTCCGAATGGTGCCAGCTCTGCTCATGCTTGAACTGCTGCTGGAAGGTCCTGGGACCCGCGCGTCGGGCGGTGGGCTTCGAAAAAAAGACGCGCCCATGTCGAGCAGTCACCCAGGACGGCCGAGCGATTCGCACGCAAGCCATGGGCCTCCTGGGGGCCAGGCCAGGGTGCCAGCGGCGCCGAATGGGGGCCATGGCAGGGTGCCAGCGGTGCCGCGAACTTCTGCGAGGCGATCTCGAATGCGCACATCGGGGAACCACTTGCAAGCAGAACCGCAACCTCGCACTCGCCGCGCGCGACGTGATGTCACACCCACGTCCAGTAAGCGGGCAAGCGAACGAGAGTCTGACCGCGGCAAACGTGGTCCGCCGAAGTGCCCAGAGGCCCAGGGAACGCTTGCTTTACTCTTGACGGCTCAATCGACTCGTTACGAACCGATCCCAGCACAGAAATCGAAACAGCCTGTACAGACGTACTGCTTGGCACGGCGTTTGTTTCGTATCGCTCATGCCCTGTGACACACGCCTCTGACTGACTGATGTCGGGCTCGAACTTTGCCACCAACATTTCGCTGAGCAACAACAGGGCAGGTTGCCACTGCTCGCCTTTCTCACACGCGCTGATACCAGCGCTGTAGCTGATGACGTTCGGTTCCAACTCCGCATCCCACATCTCACTCAGCAACGACAAGGCGCGCTGCCACTGCTCGCCTTTCTCGCACGCGCTGATCCCGGCGCTGTAGCTGATAGGGCTGACCCGTGGACTACGTCCACTTGCGGGGTGGAGGGAGTACTGCTGGAAGGCGCACCTGATGACGTTGGGCTCCTTGTTCGCCTGGCCAACGACGCTTGTCATGAGGACCCTCTCGAAACGCTCTCGGAGGCTTCATGGCCGCCGCTTGTTGTGCTGAGTGCTGCCTGCTGCTACTCGCTGCTGTTTGCTTTGTCGTTCTTCTGCTGCCGCCTGCGGTTTGACTGGTGTGGGCTGCTGCTTGCTACGGCTTGGTGCTGCTGCTAGCTTTTTGCCTGGTGCTGGATGTTGCTGCATGCTGCATGATGCTGAATGACGCTTGCGTTGTCAACGCGTGCTGCTGATGCTGCACGGCTCTTTAGTGTCTGCGAAATGCCTGTCGCCTCTCGTCCGCTCCCACCCTCCTGGAGGCAATTCTGAAACCACTTAGGGCCTCGTGGGGGCCGTTTCGGAGCCACTTGGGGTCTTCTGGGCCTCCCGGGGAGGCTCTTAGGGCCCTCTTGGGCCGTCTTGGGTGCCTCTTGGGCCGTCTTGGGGCCAGCTGAGGCCGGCTTGGGCGCCTCTTGGGCTGTCCTGGGCCGTCTCGGGCCGCTCTTGGGGCCGTCTTGGGTGCCTCTTGAGCCGTCTTGGGCGCCTCCTGGGCCGTGCTGGGGCCGTCTTGGGGAGTCGTGGGGCCGTCTTGGGGCCCTCTTGGCCCGTCTTCGGGCTCTCTTGGGGCCCTCTTCGGCCGTCTTGGAGCTGTCTGGGGGACCTCTGGGACCGTCTTGGAGCGTCGGGAAGCCGAAAAGGCGAGGAGGCCGAAAACATCGAAAAACAGAATGGAAATCATCGATTTTTGCCACTCGGGACCCT
Source organism: Prorocentrum cordatum (assembly GCA_963575745.1). NCBI lineage: Eukaryota > Dinophyceae > Prorocentrales > Prorocentraceae > Prorocentrum > Prorocentrum cordatum. The sequence goes on along the minus strand of CAUYUJ010016822.1, from coordinate 113,574 downwards.
CTCTTGGGGCATCTTGAAGACCTCCGGAGCCGTCTTGGGCCAATCTTGAGCGTCTTGGGCTCATTTTTGGCGCGTCTTGGAGCGTCTCGGAGCGCGCCGGGGCCTGCTGGGGCCCGTCTTGAGGCCCTCTTGGCCCGTCTTGGGGCTCTCTTGGGGCCCTCTTCGGCTGTCTTGGAGCGGTCTGGGGGACCTCTGGGACCGTCTTGGAGCGTCGGGAAGCCGAAAAGGCGAGAAGGCCGAAAACATAGAAAAACACGATGGAAATCATTGATTTTTGCCACTCGGGGCCCTGTTGGGAGGCCTCTTGGGAAGCCTCTTGGGGCGTCTTGGAGACCTCTGGAGCCGTCTTGGGCCAATCTTGAGCGTCTTGGGCTCATTTTTGGGCGTGCCGGGGCCCTCTGGGGCCATCTTGAAGGTCTCTTGGGGCCTTCCTTGGCTCGTCTTGGAGCGTCTCGGAGCGCGCCGGGGCCTGCTGGGGCCCGTCTTGGGGCCCTCTTGGCCCGTCTTGACGCTCTCCTGGGGGCCTCTTCGGCTGTCTTGGAGCGGTCTTGGGGACCTCTGGGGCCGTCTTGGAGCCTCGGGAAGCCGAAAAGGCGAGAAGGCCAAAAACATCGAAAAACACAATGGAAATCCACGAGTTCTGCCACTCGGGACCCTCTTAGGAGGCCTCTTGGGAGGCTTCTTGGGCCGTCTTGGAGGTCTCTGGAGCCGTCTTGGGCCAATCTCGAGCGTCTAAGCCCATCTTTGGGCGTGCCGGGGCCCTCCGGGGCCGTCTTGGTGGCCTCTCTGGGCCCTTTTGGCGTGTCTTGGGGCCTCCCGAGGCGGCCCGGGGCGGCCCGGGGCCAGCCTGGGGCCGTAAAGGGACGATTTTGTGCACTTGAGTGCCTGACTTTCTCGCACGCGCTTCCACCCGCCATGTAGGAGAGACTACCCGGGTGAACCACAGCAAGCACGCGGAGCTGGTCTCTTGGATACCCGCATCACCTAAGAGGACTGCACTTGGAACGTAGGGCTGAGAAGCCGCGTACAAAAAGGGTCTCTTCAGTCAGAGATCCTGATCAATCATCCCAGTCGCAATGTTCTGCCTGTCGTTTCCTTTTCTCGTAGAGCGTCTTCTGGCCCTGCGCCTGTTCTCCCCGCAGCGCTCCTCCTCCTCCTCCTCCTCCTCCTCCTCCTCCTCCTCCTCCTCCTCCTCCTCCTCCTCCTCCTCCTACCCCTCATTCTCCCCCTCCTCCTCCTCATCTTCCTCATCCTGTTCCTCCTCTTCCTCCTCCATATCTTCCTCATCGTCCTCCTCCTCCTCCTCCTGCTCGTCCTCCTCCTCCTCCTCCTCATCCTCATTCTTCTCCTCTGGGACGACTCCCAAATAGTGGGCGACCTAGGCCCTAGGCCGTAGGCTGTGCCGGGTAGGTGTTGTGGCGTTTGGGGGCATTTGGGTTTGACTTGAACCGCGCGGGGCCCGTGGGGGCGTGCCACAGGCGAGACAGCTGAAGAGACTACGGGCAAGTGTTGCAGTGACGCTTGAATGCGCGGGAACGTGCAGGGGGCATGCTGGAGCCTGACGCCCGTCTTGGCGATGTCCGAGGGGCCTCTTGGGGGGGCACCCTCGCTGTGACATTGGATCGTCCGTGGCTGCCTCGTGGCAACGTCGGCGCGCTTTCTGGCCACCTGCGAGAACTGAAAGCCCACGCGGTGGAACAGCCGGCGGGCAGCGCCGGGCGGGGGCACACCGGACAGGTGGAGAAGAAGAGGGCGGCAGCGTCCGTTGGCGGCGCGCACGAGGGGGTGGAGGGAGGGGGGAGGGCTTCTTCGAAGGAGACTGCTTCTTAGAAGGTGCCGGAGAAGGCCCGCGCCTTCGAAGAAGCAGCGGGTGTTTCTAAGAAGCCCTCCCCCCTCCGCCCCACCCCCTCTGCGCGTGGCTGAGCGAGGGGGGATGCGGCAGAAGGCGTGCGCAAGCGGCCGCAGGCGCCGAAAGCGGGTGGACGTGCAGGTGAACGGCCAGAGTACTGGAGGCACGCACGTAGAGGCAAGAGGTGGAGGAGGGAAAGAAGCCCTGGGACGCCAGTGGGACATGGAACGGCGAAACACGGCGACAACATAAGTTCTCTGAGGTCCGCAAGGATTTCTTGGATCGGCGCTGGACCCCCTTTCCCTGGCGCGCGGAACACGCCAAGGGCGGCGGCAGAGGCGCCGCAAAAGGAGGGCCAGCGCCGATCCGAGAAATGCCCCCGGCCCTTTGGGCTAGGGTGGTCTAACGAGTTCTTTATTGCCTCTTCCAAGACACTCTTCCCTGTGGGGAGGGGTACCCTCCCACTCCCCCTCCTCGATTCTTTTAATTGGATTTCGTGGTCGGTCAGGGCGCCCAAGATGGCCCAAGATGGCTCCAAGAGGGCCTTCGAGGCTCAATGATGGCCTCCAAGGCGGCTCAAAATAGTCGAAAATGGTTGGAGATAGCTTCCGGTATAACTCAACGAGGCCAGACGAGAGCCACAACACTGATCCAAGTGTTCCCTGAGTACGATCAGGACCCCAAGAAGTTAAAATCTCGCGTGTAACTCAAAAAGGAACTGCAAAACAACACCATGGGGAATGCATCATTTGTGCCATCTCGAATGTTCGCTTCTGTTACGCTTTCGAGGCCTCCAGATTACCCCAAGATGGCCAAAGAGAGTCCCGAAATGGGCCCAAGAGGCCCCCAAGACGGCCCCGAGAGTGCCCAAGATCGCCCCAAAAGCGCCCCAACAGCGCCCCAACAGCGCACCAAGGGGCGATTTCGAGGGCCACAACCAACGGGGGAACCAAACGTTAGGACCCCTCTCTTTTCACCGACGCCCTCCACGATAGCCCCAAGAGGCCCTGAAGGGCTCCCAAGAGGCCCTCAAGGCAGCCCCAGGAGGGACCCAAGAGGTACCCACGACCTCCCAAAAGAGCCCCAAGAGAACACAAAGATCCTCCAGAAAAGCCCCAAGAGGGCTCCGAAAGACAATCTTGAGGACTCTGTCCTCGTCCTCGTCGTCCTTCTATTCGTTCTCGTCCTCGTCCTCGTCCTTGCCCTCGTCGTCTTCCTTTCCTTGTTCCTCCTCTTCATCGTCGTCGTGGTCGTCGTCGTCATCGTCCTCCTCCTCCTCCTCCTCCGCCTCCGCCTCCGCCTCCGCCTCCGCCTCCTCCTCCTTCCCTCCCCCCACGCGGGCCCCAGGGATGGCCCGAAGAGCCCTCCAAGGCCACCCCCGTTGCTCCAGAGATCTCTATGTTCACCCTGGTCGCCCGCTTTGTTCCACTACATGTGTTTCTTCGTCCCTTTCCCCGTCAACTCTCACGGGCAGGGTTTCTGAATGGGCCGGTGGGGACACGCGAAGCGTAGAGAAGTATGTTTACGCAGTTGTTTGGTTCTTCGAGACGGCGGAAAATAAGCCCCTAGGGCTTTGCAGCGTCGTCCTCACGTTGCTTCTGCATGTCCGAGCTCCGTAACTGCCTGCACGCCCTCCTGTGCTCAGCTGCGTTTTTGATCTGGTGGACACTGCGCAGGCCTGAAGAAAGTTTGAGAGGTCCCTTCCAATGTAAGCCCCGGGACGCCAACGTATTGCAGGGCCGTCGCCGCTGGGAAACTTCCAAGGAATGACTCGGGGCCTCTGGGGAGGCCCAACGCCCAAGCGGCCGAGCCGTGACGCGAGGTGAGCTTGGCGGCCGCGGGGGGCCACGATTACTCTCGAGATGGTCGTCATTAGGAAAAGAAAACACACAATAAACATAAACTTGTGGCGCTCGTCGCGGATTTCTTGGATCTGCGCTGGAACCCCCTCCCTGGCGCGCGGAGCGCACCAGGGGCGGCGCCAGAGGCGCCGCCGGGGGGCCCAACGCGGATCCAAGAAATCCGCGCGGAGCGCCAAAAGTTTGTGACTAAGCCGTTTTTCCCTACCTAGGCTCTGCCTAGAAGGGTTCTTACTCTCTAGCTTAAAGGGGCCGGGCAGTGGAAAGCGCCCCGGGCGGTTCCCCCAGTCCCCTGGGAGCCAAGCAAAAGCAACAGCAAAGGTAAAAGCAAACGCGCGGTTCCCCCAGTTGCGCACCTTCGATGCCAAGCAAAAGCAAAAGCAAAGACAAAAGTGAAGGCAAAAGCGAAGGCAAAGCAAACGCATAGCATAGCATAGCATAGCATAGCATAGCATAGCATAGCATAGTATAGCATAGCGCAGCATAGCATAGCGCAGCATAGCATAGCGCAGCATAGCATAGCACAGCATAGCCTAGCCTAGCCCAGCATAGCATTGCGCAGCATAGCATAGCATGGCATAGCATAGCATAGCATAGCATAGCAAAACATAGCAAAGCGCAACACAGCACCCACTACTGCTGCTGCTGCCATATATCTATATATCAATCAATCAATCAATGCTCTGAGGGGCAGTGTTCCACAAGTCAGCACATCAAAAACGAGTGTGTTGGTCACTCTGACCAGCACCCTTAGAAGATCATATAATTTGGCTGGCTTTCTAACCTTACCCTGAGGGCCTACTGTTTAGGGATGAGCTGCATGTGCTGGGGGGATACCCTCGGGCAGTCTGCAGCGCCCTGTGGTGGGGGACTTAGGGGCTGCCCTGCACCACACAGGCAACAAGAATCCGCTGAAGCAGTGACTCCACTCAGGGGGAAACGGCGATTTCAGCAGGCAGGCTTTTCTTTCCCAGGCGTGGTCAATCCACTGGGACGCCGCCTCGGCCTGCATCACCAGGTGGAGCCCCCGAAGGGGCAAGACCCGAAGGTCGACCACCAGGTGGCACAAGCCTTGGCGCCGCCCAGGCATTGACCCCGCCAGCGAGGAGGGGAAGAAGGGGAGCGAACACTCGCACATGACCAAAACTGCGACCGTGGACGGGTCAGGGCGTCGACGTCGCAAAGCGTCTCAGTACAGCATGCCCACGACAGCCGTCTCGCAAAAGGAGTTGCCATCTGTGTTGTCAATGCCTCCGAGTCCTCATTGTGCTAGCAGCCACCCTCGGTCGCGGCGCAATCGAAGTCGTCAAAGTGATTGTCGTGCATGGCCCACCCCCCAAGGTGCAGCTACACCGCTCAGAGCAGGTGTCCAGACTTTAGCCGCATTGCGGGCCGAGGGGGGTGGGCAATCTCAGATGAACATCCAAGACACGTGATATCTAATTCAACTCTGGCGCACTCTCTCCGAAGCCATGTGAAAACCTTAGTGCTTGGTTCGGCGTCGTACGGGGTCCACCGTCATCGATGCTGTGGCCTGGCGAAGAGCTGTTTCCAGAGGTACCAGCCGTCGTCTGACTAGGTCGAGCAATCGCTGAGAATGGCGGCCTATGATGTTCTCCTGGCTGGCTGTCATCCTCACTGTCCGCTGCCCTTCGCCTTGCCTTTCTTGTTGCCCTCGAACTCGTCCAGCAGCTGCTGCGCCGCTCGCTCGAGAGGGCCGCGCGGCGCGGGCCCCCTCTTGATCTGGCCCTGCCTGCGGCAGAGCTCCGAGACCAGCGCGTCCTGCACCTCCGAGTGTTTGGCGGGGAGTGCCAGCGAGAGCTTCACCATGCCTTTCTTGTTCTCCTTGGGCTTCGTGGGTCTGCACTTGCAGTGCAGTACTGCTGCTTGCACCTCCGTCGCTCCCTTGCCCTTGATGTGTGCCATCCAGAACGCCAGGATGAGGTCTTTCGTCCACTGCTCGCACGGTTCCTGATTGATGCCCATCACCATGGCCATGAAGATGTGCACGTACGGTGGGCCCAACTCTTCGAGGCCCCTCTCGTCGTTCTTGGACTTGAGCGCCTGGACCGTCTCGTGGTAGGTCTGCCCTGCGGCCTTCATGGCCGCCGCGACGGCGCCGTCGATGGGCAGGAGTAGGCAGATGAACACGATCCCTGCGATGTCGCGTAGCTCTGCCGCGTTGGTCAACGCCAGCCTGGCGAGGACGGTAACGAGGCGACCGAGAACGTTGTCGTCCTTGCCGTTCCCCTGGACCAGCGCCTCGACGGTGCGCTGCTGCTTCTTCCTCCTGGCGTCGTCGCCCTCGCCGTCGGCCTGCTTGTGCTTCAGCGCGAACTTGGCGGGCTCGAGTTCCATGTTGTTCGTCCCGTCGTAGCAGGTCGAGCGGAGGCGCGTGGCTCTGCAGGTGCTTCTGGAGAGCCTCAAAACTCGAGCATTCGTGGCTACAGATGTGGCATGTGCGCAGATCAGGATGTGAGCGTCCTCCAAGGTAGGGGGATCTACACTTGCATACGCCGCCTCTCTTCACACTGAGGGCCACATGCTTCTGCGCCGCCACCACAGAGCCATACACTCCCAGGCACCAGGGGCAGGTGTTTGTTATCACCGTACAAGTCCAGGGATCCCGAAGCCCATGTTTTTGTAATCGATGCTGGTTGACCGACTTGAATGAAGTGAAAGTTTCCGTGCATAGGCTCTCGTCCTCGTTTTTGCAGCCACACACCCAAGTCGGTTCTTGCTTGTTTTCCGTCTCTATTGTTGCCTCGATGACGGGGACCTGGGAGGGAGCCCATCCTGGTGGAGGTATCGCACACGCATAGGCTCCTTCGCGCAGTCGAGAGAAGCCGAGGGCCCCGAAAGCCTCAGCGAGGTCCGCGTCTCTGAAGAGCCTCAGAAAGCCTCCCTCCAGCTCCTCCTTTAACCGCATCGTGTCGTCCCCCATCGCCTCCAACCCTTCCAAGATGTCCTCCTTCACCCTCCTGGCCCACGGATTGACCTGGTCCCCCATCTTCAAGTCGTCCCCCGCAATCGTCGAGTACTTTTCGAAAGGATACTTTCCGAAGATCGCCGTGAGCTCGTGATCGTGGTGATGGGGCCTACTCGCTATTCGCTGGAGTCGTTTAAGTCGTCGCACTCGTGCCTCCAGCTTAGTCGGGGCCATCCTCCAGTACTTCAGAACCTCTGACGTCGACATATGTTTGTGCTTTTGCTCGCCCTCCGCTGTTGTCACGGTCGAGTGAGCAGCTCCGCGCATCGCCCTGCGTGCAAATCTGGCCACGAGCTTGTCTAACTCCTGCCAGTTGGCCTCCGCGAGGCAAAAGGCCTCGTTGCCCGACAGCGCTGCGTTCTGTACACAGCAGATGAGCAGGCCTCGGCGGACCTTCCACGGCGTGCGCTTCAAACTCCAAAATCTACCAAGTGCAAAATAAGCCTGTTCCACTGCCTTTCGCCGTTTTTTAAACTCTTCCCCGAACTTACCGTTTACGTGCAGCTGAGCTCCTAGGTACCGGGCGTGAGGTTTAAACTTAGCTGGCAGACGGACCCTCCCCGAACGGAGATCCCGAGCATCGTTAGTCGAGCCGCATCCAGCGAAGGCAGGGATAATTTCTTGTTTGTCCCGATTCTGCCTACAGCTAATTGTCTCCAGCGCGCTATCTAGAGTACTGTTCTCCAGAAAGCTTCGCTGGGCCAGCGATGCCAGAGACTCCGTGTCTTCGGCGACTAAAGATTTCAACAAGTCATCTGCATATTGGCACAACGAGAGATCCACATCTCTGTTGGTGAACGGGCTCTCTGCTATGCAGTTACCTACGTCGCTGCCAGTTTGCTTCATTTTGTGTTGCCAGTTGTTCACACCTCTCTGGAAGGCAAGGAGAAACAAGCGCACCACGTACGGGTCCCCCATAAACGCCCCACAACCAATCCGAAACATCACCTTGCCTTCCTCGCCTGGCAACTGGACCACTGCTTCGTGATACCTCTGGCGTCCGAATTGTTCTAAGTCTTCCAGCATCAGCTCTACCTGAGTGGAGTCAAACTCGTCCCAAGAGACGCTGCCGAAAGCATTACTTAAATCATGAAGGTGTGTGATACTTGTGCGTCATTGTCTGCGCGCGCGCCACATTGTACACTGTGCTACTGTAATCGCCGCCTCCTTTGAGCGGCCCTCTAGAAAACCGTGCACCTGTGCCTGCATCTTGGGGGCTACACTCTGTATAGCGTACCAGCCCTTGCCTAAAGGGGCCAGAAGGTGAACCGTCCTAGTGCCGTCTGCTGTCCCCCCCGACGTGCGAGCCTCTTTGGACTTGGGGAGGGTGATTCCCTGACTAAGGTGCCAGTAGCTGGGGGTCCTACCAGATTGCCTAATTCTGAGCAGACCGTCCTCCAGAACAGCTCGGAAAAGCGGGGCACTCACGGGGTCTTCAGGGGCGCCGAGTCCTCTATGCCCCTTCCTCGGGTGAGCCTCAGGATTCGGATTCAAGAGAATGGCCAGGAGCTCCAAGGGGGCTGCCCATGGTGGTTGTGTCCGTCTTTTTGGGGCCCTTTTCACCCAACGCTCCAGCCGCCGAAGATCACGAACCGCTGCCCGTCGAAGGTGTTCGTCCAGTGCTGCTGGCTCGGCACCCTGAGGTTGTCGCTCACTGCGCCAATGATCCCAGTCGTGCATCTGTGTCGCCTGCATGCCTCCGTCTGGTCCCGCCCGTGTCCAGTGTGCTGCCCATTTGTCTGCTGTAAGTCCCAGGGCCTTTACCGTCAGGAAATGTCTCTTTTTTACGCCGTACTTGGTGTTCGCCGCTCTCCGTGTAAGTCTGTGTACTTCTGCCATATTACGAACGCGCCAATGTGCCCATATCTGGTCCAGCAGGTCCTCCTGGTAAGCTTTCCACTCAATTTCTCGCTCCTTCTTCATGTAAGCCGAAAGTTTTTTGAGTCCCTCCACCACTTCGTGTTCTTCCATTTCCGAGCTCTCATCATGCCGAAGTCTAAAGCCGCGTCGTGCTTTGAGTAAAATCATGCGTCTCTCCCTTAGGGCTTGATATCGTTCATCTCGCTCAGGTTCCCGTGAGAAATATTGTTGTCCAACTTCAATTAATAACTGCTCCGTCTTTTCGAAGAGGTAATCCGCCGACGTACGATTGGCCAAGTCCAGCAGCTCGTCCCAGTTCTGGTCAAGCGTGGCCTCCATGTCCTCAACGAAGGCCCGCTTGCGCTCCATGTCCATGCCCACGTACGCCTGCATCATGGTTTCCGCATTCCACTTTGGTGAGTTGTCCTGCTTGCGCTGCTCGCTGATAGAGGGCATGCAAAGGTTAACATGTACTGGCAAATGATCTCGTCGCTGTTTGCTCGGTATCTTCTGCATTGCTCTGCCAAGCCTCGCCAACGGTCCGCAACTTGTCTCCCATTTTTCCAGCGCCGTCGGTATGCAGATGTAGTCCACGAGCGACGAGTTATCGCAGTTACCGTACCAGGTGTCGTCAGCCTTCTGCATAGTCGTGGCCACCATGTGGTGTCCTTCCAGGATCTCCCGAAATCTGCGTCCAGCATAGTGTTCTCGTCGCGACCCTGGGCGGTGAATAGCCGTGCTGTCCCTGAACTCCGTCCCCTTGCCGTTCTCCGTGACCGTTTGGCCCATGCCGTCGTTGAGGTCCAAGCAAATGATGGGGGAGTTTCGGCTCGGGGTTTGTTGTAAGACTTCCTGCAGCCAATCCATCAACATGTCAACGCATTTCTCATATGTCGATCGGGTTTCCAACTTGGTCGGTCGTGGCGGCACATAGAGGCCTATCAGCGTGAAGTCGAACTGTCTTGATGCCAGTCGCACTGCTAGGCCCCGTCCTGCGCACTGTTCTGGTGCCGCCATCGCCCGTCGTAGGTGTCGAGGTTTGAATTTGTTGCCGAAACTGAAGAGCACACCTGCAGACTTGTTGCTGTAGCTGGCTCGTTTCCATCCACTCTCAATGCGCCATCGCTCTCCAGCTCGCTGTTGCTGAAGTGGTAGGTCGCACCGACGCTGTGTGCCTATCAGGCCGACGAAGTCGTAGCCCTCGCAGGCGGTCTCTATGTCGTCCAACCTCTCCGTCTCGCGCGCCGTCAGCGGGTTGTAGTGCAGAAACCTCCACGAGGCCCTGCGCACAGGCGCAGCCTCGGTCTCCGCCGACTGCGCCGCCACGCCCTGGGTGATCGCCGCCAGCAAGGCGGTCCTCATCGCCCGCATGGCCACCTGCAGCTTTTGAGAAAGCCTTGGTAGGGTGGTCGGACGTGCCGCATGGGCACAGCTTTGGCCGCCTGGCCGAAGGTCTAAACCAGTATGGCGGCTATATCTATATATATATATAAAGATGTACTGTATAGATATGTGTGTGCGCACATATGTTCCATGCTACTACTACCGCTACTGTTACAACTACGACGATGAGGAGAAGGAGGAGGACGGCGTTTACCGCTCCTAGTAATGTTGCTTTCCTAGAGGCTCCAACTCCTAGGTAGGGCCGCACTGGGATAATTTTCTTCTTTGAGTCTTGGCGGCATTGGCCAGATTTTGGTATGCAGCATGCGGTAAGACTCATAGCTTATCACTTCACGGTGACGCGTGCCACCAGCAAGTGCCACCGACGAGTGCTCGGGGCATCTCGGTGGGCTTTTGGGTGAGCTGGTGGGGGTACACATTGACATTGGGGGTATTGCCGGGGTCTTGGGATCTAGGGTCCCCCTGTCTGGGAGTGATTCGGGTCGTCTGGGCGGCTCTTGGAGGACAGCCCTCTCAAAGATGCCTGGGCCCGCTCGAAGCCAAACTGCAGATACGCCCATCACCAATGCAAGCCATCCGTCCCCAGCGGGAACGTCCCGGTCTCCGCTCGCACTCGCGGGCAAGAGCCCAAACGAGCGCGAGGATGCCCATGATCGCCACAATGATCATAAGTGCATCGGCTCCCACGCGAATTACAAACCAGTGAGCGTCACCATGCGCACGAACACCGCAAGGCCTACGAACGCAGCGGGGCCTGTGAACACTACACTGCCTGTTGACATTGGAGGTTTTCGAGAGGGGCGATGATTGTGACCTCTGCAACGCCAAGCAAGACCCATGATTGTAAGCAGCACTGCGCCTGTGAGAAGACCACAGGCGCTGTGACCACCACGGTGCCCATGAGTACAGCGGCGCACGTAAGCGCTGCGTTTGGGGGGCACAACCGTTCCCTCCAAGCCCCCAGTCCTGCCACGCGGCTTCCCTCCGCGGTTCGGCCAGTAGAATTGCGCCTACCCCTCCTATCCTCATCCCCTTCCTCGTCCTCCTCATCCTCCTCATCCTCATCTAGGATCTACACACATTGGTTAAAGTCCATTGGGCTCACCGTTTGCTTAAGATGAGCTGAAGCGATACGGGCAAGAGCTTTCGCTGGCCCCTTGACGTTACTGTGAGCATTCGACGCGACTGGTATTAAAAATACTCAACACGAAGCTCAACGTATCAACCCCATCTGACACGAATGTCTTCGCTCGAGTCCGTGCTCCAGACAGCAGCGATTGTCATTGACATTGTGCATTCTGGATGTGAACAAGCGTCCTCTATGCGCCACAACGCCAGTGAGCGCCACACTGCCCATGAGCACTACAGTCAGGGCGCTATGGTTTAAAAATGTTGCGAATAGAGCGCATAATGCGACACTGCCTACCAGTACCAGACTGGCTTTGAAGACCACGAATAGAACCACAAATATCATGTGACCTCTCAACCCGGTTCTGTGAGCAAAAGAGCCCATTCCTCCTGACTCCCCTCATCACTCTCGTCTAATCCGTGCGCGTCCTGCTCATTCTGATCATCCTCCCCCCTCTACTCGGATCAGATTGGCCCAATCTCCCAATCTCTTGTGGTGTCAAAGCTCCTTTGCCTCACTAGTTTCGGAAAGGCTCGACAGAGTCCAACCTGAAGTTATGCCTGGTGCTCGGCGGGAGCTGTCCAAAACTGAGCGTACCTGGCCAATCTGCCGACTCCCAGCGCGAGCTATCAAAACTGAAAGCCACGCGTCAGCCACACCAAGCGAGAGCTCGTTCGTTGGAGCCTTGCGACGCCCACAACCGACCTGAGCTTTGAATGCTGGAGACTATTCGCGAGCGACACCCATGAACTGTTGTCTAGTTTGCGCGCACGCTAGTCGCACCAAGCAATCGTTCTCTGTACTGGACACCATCAGCCGACCACATGAAACATGACGCCCAAGCAGGTGCCCTCCGGACCCACCCCACCACCCAGTAATGCCACGCGCTGTCGTCGAGAAATGAAGAAATGCGCTCGGAGCCTCCAGGGGCGTTCTGGTGGCTGTCTTTGCCGTCCTGGTCCCTGCTGGTCCACGGTGGGGCAATCAAAGGCTGTTCTTGGAACCATCCCGTCATAATTACTCATTGTGAGACTGGTTTGGGCTTGTCGGGCTCGAGATTGCGAGGGGGAGCCGTCAACAAAGAATCCTCAGGTCAACCTTTCGCAACCAAATGACAATTTCTTTAGAGTCCCGCGGGGGCCTGTTGGGGAGATTCTTGGGAATTGTGGGAGAGTGCTAGGATGCTTGGGCCCGTCTGTCGTGGAGCCGCCTGTCGAGGTGGCTGCTCTGCCCCTGGGGCCATCCTGGCCAGTGGTTCCGCCACGGCCACGGAGGATGATGAGCAACATTCTGCCAACGGACACAGGATCAGGAGGAGAAGGAAGGAGGCACGAGGAGGAGGAAGAGATGGGACAGAGGACGCATTGGGCAGGTCTGGGGGCGGTCTAGGACCAGCCCCGCGCCCGTCTTGAGGCCACCTCGGGACGGGAGCGAGGGTTGAGGGGCCAGCACCAGCTCCCTCATGGAGGCACGCACGGCCAGGAATGTCAGAACGGTAGCCGCACAACACGAGGGCACAACGGCAATGATGCAGGACCCAACACACTTGCTTGGAATACCAAAATTGTTGGATGGTCTTCGCCCCAAGCGTTGTCTTAAAGTCTAGGTCCATATTCACGAGAATTCAACGAAAGCTACGCCCAGAGTCCAATCCAGATTCTTGGGTCCAATCCGATTCGTATTCTACACCTGGAGTCCATGAAAGTTGAGGCTTTTTTCTCTCAAGAGGTCTGACGGGTGTAGGGCGTCAAGGCTGCAGCGTGTCTTGGGGGCCAGGGCTGGCCAACCAAATAGACGCGATGGGCCGAAAGAGGCAAAGATGCAAGGGCATCCTTGGGAGATCATTTCATCGCAGCAAGGGGGGCGACTGTAGGGGTAACGTCGGGCTCCAACGTCGTCAGCCACATCTCGCTGAGCAACGAGAGAGCCTGCTGCCACTGCCCGCCTTTCTCACACGCGCTGATCCCAGCGTTGTAGCTGACTAGGGCAGACCTGTGGACTCCGTCCACGACATCAGCTCGACGTGGCGAGGGGTCTCTGGGCAAGCGCGGGGGGGTGCGGCTGCAGGGCCGAAAGGCAATCATGATGGCGTCGGGCTCCAGCTTGGCTTTCCACTTAGGGCTTCGTGGGGGCCGTTTGGGGATCTCTTGGGGCGTTTTTGCCTGCGATATGCCTGTCGCCTCTCGTCCGCTCCCCCGCTCCTGAAGGGAATTCTGAAGCCACTGAAGGCTTCTC
>CAUYUJ010016822.1:72749-95249 GCA_963575745.1 Prorocentrum cordatum | reverse complement strand
CTCACACGGCTCGCGGCCTCACAGTGAGCTCAACCGAAGGACCCAACGGCAAGATCCGCATGCGGGGACCGCCACCCAGTTTGGCACACCCCTCACACGGTTCGTGGCCCCTCAGTGAGCTCCACCCAAGGCCTCAGTGGCAGGGTCCGCACGCGGGGACCGCCACCCACTTTGGTACACCCCTCACACGGTTCGTGGCTCCACAGGGAGCTCCACCGAACGCCCCAGTGGCAGGGTCCGCCTGCGGGGACCGCCACCCAATTTGGCATACCCCTCACACGGTTCGTGGCCCCACAGGGAGCTCCACCGAAGGAAGGCCCCAGCGGCAGGGTCTGCATGCGGGGACCGCCACACATCTTGGCACACGTCTCGCACAGTTCGTGGCCCCCCACAAGGAGCTCCACCGAAGGCCCCAGTGGCAGGGTCCGCATGCGGGGACCGCAACCCATTTGGTACACCCCTCACACGGTTCCTGGTCCCACAGGGAGCTCCACCGAAGGCTCCAGTGGCAGGGCTCGCATGCGGGGACCGCCACCCAGTTTGGCACACCCCTCACACGGTTCGTCGCCCCGCAGGGAGCTCCACCGAAGGCTCCAGCGGCAAGGTCCGCATATGGGGACCACCGAAGGCTCCAGTGGCAGGGTCCGCATGCGGGAAACGCTACTCATTTTGGCACACGCCTCACACGGTTCGTGGCCCCACAGGGAGCTCCACCGAATGCCCCAGTGGCAGGGCCCGCATGCGGGGACCGCCACTCAATTTGGCACACCCCTCACACGGCTCGTAGCCCCACAGGGAGCTCCACCGAAGGCTCCAGCGACAGGGTCCGCATGCGGGGACCACCGAAGGCTCCAGTGGCAGGGTCCGCACGCGTCAACGCCACCCATTTCGGCACACGCCTCACACGGTTCGTGGTCCCACAGGGAGCTCCACCCAAGGCCCCAGTGGCAGTGTCCGCATGCGGGGACCGCCACCCATTTTGGTACACCCCTCACACGGCTCTTGGCCCAATATGGAGCTCCACCGGAAGCGGTACCCACAACGCGGTATTCTCACTTGCGCATGGTTGGGTCTTTCGCCAGGAAAATTCTTGCATGTTTTTTGGACATTGGATTTTGAAATTGAAGTCCTTACGGAAAATACGGTGTTTGAAGGAATACGGCATGCGCGCGCGACGACGCGCGCGCGTGCACTTTGTCCCATATGTTGCAAGGGATTCCTGGAAACTGGTGATTGTTGATAAACGGGTGCGCGCGCAGCATTTTTTGCAGAGGATGACGGGGGGGTCGATACTGGCCTGGCTGTGATGGCGATAACTCAAAATTAGGATGGACAATAGAACAGAACCACATGCACATTTCAATACGAAGAGGGGTACGGATAATCCGGGGGGGGGGGTAGAATCTTATTCCTTTTGAAAAAGGAGAATCAATGTTGTGCAATCTAGATGGTACAAACCATGTCGTGCATTCGATGTGGCGCAGAGCAACTCAAGGCCACGCAAAGCAATGCGGCACAATGTAAAGCATCACAAAGCAATGCAACACAATGCAACGCAAAGCCACGCACGGCAATACAACGCACTTCAAACCAATGCAAAGCAACGCAAAGGCATCCAAAGCAGCGCAAAGCAATGCAAACCAGTGCATCGCAGTGCACAGCCATGCAAGACAATGCAAAGCAATACAAAGGAATACACTGCAATGCGAAGCTACGCAAGGCAACGCAAGGCAACGAAAAGCACCGCAAAGCACCGAACATCAACGCAGAGCAACGCAACACAACGAACTGCAACGCACAGCAACGCAACGCAAAGCCACGCACAGCAATGCGACGCCACGCAGAGAAATGCAACGCCATGCAAAGCGATGGAGAGCGGCATCAGGCAGTGCAACACCGTGCAGAGCCATGCAGAGCCATGCGAAGCAGGGCGAGGAATTGCATAGCAATGTAAAACGTCGCAGAGTAACACGACGTGACGCGACGCAACGCAGAGCAATGCGATTGCCATGCAATGCGACTGCAAGACGCTGCCCGGACGACGGGCGGCAACGAGGAGGCGACGAGGAGGCGACGGCGGCCCCGTGGCGGCCGGAGCGGCCCGCAGGCCCAGACCCTCACAGGAGAAAGAAGACCCCCCAGGTGCAGCAGCTGTGGTGATCATGAGAAGGAATACGGCTCTCCTAGATATGTATACATACATATATTACATATATATATACACATATATATATGTGGATATATAGATATATCCTGACTCTGCCTGGAAGATGTTCGGCCCTCTCCGCGTAATGCTTCTCACACACACAGGACGTCAAAACGATTCCTGCCCGATGGTGCTGTACCGTCCTGCCGCTTTCGGCCCTTCAGAGTGATGCTGCCGCTGCAGCGTGGGCCTCCTTTGCGGATCGGCGCTTTGCCCCCGTCGTTCCGCATTGCCTTCTCGCCCCAGCGTCGGCCGCCCTTCTGGATCCGAGTCCTTCCTCATCGTTGTCATCCCCTCCTTCCCCCCTTCTCCGCCTTCCCCTTGTCCTCCTGCTCCTCGCGCTCGTTCCACTCCGACCCCTGCTGCTGCTGCTGCTGCTGCTGCTGCTGCTGCTGCTGCTGCTGCTGCTGTTCGTCCGTGTCATCCTCCTTCCTCCTCCTCCTCATCCAGTTCTTTTGTTCATCCGCCACCTCCCCCTCCTCCTCCTACGCAGCTCCATGTTTCGGATTGCGCAAAACACGATCGGGTCCTTTTTGGGAATTCAAGGTCCGCTACGACACGCGTCCGCGGATAGAGAACAGAAACAGTGCCACGGGAATGGATGGGCAGGAGGCCTAGGATTTCAGAAATGTTGCCAGCGCACCCAGTTGGGCCTCCTCCCTCACCCCATTCGTCCCTATTCCTCCCGCTCCTCCCCATGCCTCCAAGCCCCGGACCCCTCCCCGGGCCTATCAAGGGCATTTTGCAATCCCAGGCGGATGTTCGACGGCCGCGGGGCCCCAAACAGGCCTCCAGAGACTAACACTAACGAGAAACCTGCTCGAGCCTCGAACCTCGACGACGACGGCGACGACGACGACGAAAACGACGACGACGACGACGACGACGACGACGACGACGACGACAACGGCGACGACGACGACGACTGCGACGGCGGCGGCGACGGCGACGGCGACGGCGACGGCGACGGCGACGGCGACGGCAACGTCGACGACGGCGACGACGTCGACGGGAACAACGTCGACGGAGACGGTGGCGACGGCGACTTCGTCCTCCGCCTCCGGGGTCCTCTGGAGGCTCCCCCGGCAGGCCCCCTGAGGCCCCTGCCGGCCCCGCCAGGGCAAATCGCAAAAACAAAAACGCCCAGGACCCCGATCGTCGTCGACGACGCCGCCGCCGACGACGACGGCGACGACAACGGCGGCGACGGCGTCGACGTCGACGACTCGAGGGCATGCCCTGGCGCGCGATCTGGCTGGGAGCTCGAGGGCAACCTTCAGCGACGAGGGGCGCCCCAGGAGGCCACAAACGGGCAAACAGCAGATCGAACCTCGAACCTCGAGGTCGCGCTTTTTTTCAGAGTGTCGACGCCCAGAGGCCTGGACTGTGAGTGGGGTTGAAGTACAAGGGTACAGAACCCCTGATCCGTTGGTAGAGGGAAGGAGGGATAGATGGATGTCTTTCCCTCCTGCACGATCAAAGGTCTGATCGATCTGTCCCAATGCCTGAGCCCAAACGGCCAGGCGCAGGAGAGGTAAGGACAAGGAGTATATATGAGGGTATTACACGGTTTATATTCACACCCCCCGTCCCGAATCCCGCCCGCGAGGGTAGGACTCGGGAACAGAGGAAAAGAATCCGTCACCCTCTTACTCCTTTAATCCTTAAGTCGGCAGGCAGCTGAGCTTAAAGTCAGTATAGCCCCAGCTGCAAAGTGAAGTAAGAAGGAACACCCTGGGCCCCGATTTCTTCGCCAAGCACGCTTCGGCGCCCCCTCGGTGCGCCCCCCAAAACGCTTCGGCACTCGAGGGCGGAGAAGAATGAGACAAGGGTGGGCGGAGAAAGAGGATCTGAGCATTAAAGCAACTTGTAATCTGCCTCGCTTTTGCGAGGCAGGTGTTGCCACCAGCTGTCAGATTATTTTCAACGCAATGGAGTTAGACTCTAATGAATATGCACGCTGAGATCGCGTTGATGAACACGATCGTGCTGCGGAACGCAACTACGTGTAAATGCAAATGTCTGGCCAGACGAAAAGTCGCGTTGATAAACACGAAAGTTGCATGTATATAAATTCTAATTGGCGGCTCCCGTTGGCGCTGCTCCTTAGGAGGCTGCCTCGGCTATCGCAAAAGATGTTTGTTTGTGTGGACACTTGTGTTGTATAATGAAGTGGCCTAGAAGTATGTAATAGCCACCGCTCAAGGCGAACTTTGATTATAATGAAGTTCAAGCCTTTGAGCGGTGGGCCTTGCGGCCGACTCACTACGCGTTGCCGTTATTGTAGAACCTGCGGTCCCACATCCTCTGGCCATTGTACGTCGCGTAGCTCGTCGCGAATGTCTCCCAATATGTCCTTGGGATCCAGTGACGAAACCAATCGCTGTACTGGATGTCGTGGATGTATACGAACTCGTCGTTGTTCATCGCGATGTAAATCCAACAGTTGATATAGTAGCTCCAATACCTGAGGCCCCAATGACTGTCCTCAAGGTCGTCGCGCCAGTATGCGGCGTAATCTGTGGTACGCGCTCGCTTGGCGCGTGGCCCCGCGGGCGCGTGGTCCGTCGCGCCAGAGGCGCTGGACTGTGCAGCATCGCCAGGGGCAGGGCGCGGCGGCGGCGGCGGATGGCTTGGCTCCATGGCATCATCAGACTGATGGGAGTGTGTATCAGGTTCGACCGGATCGGTTCTCATCCCTGAATCAACCCCCCTCTGGTCGGTATGTGACGGATCGAGGGGGCCCAACAATTCGTTAGCAATCGCAGCAAGCTTGCGCTGCGTGGCTTCCTCACGGGTGCCATCCCTTCTAGGGGGGGGGGAATCGTGACAAGTCCGCGAGCCTGCCGCGTTTGCCTGTCGAGTCGGCCCTCGTTCAGCCACCATTTCTTCCGACCAGCTTGGCCTGTCCTGATGCTGACATCGAAGATCGTGCATGCATCACGCATGTCGTCCACGCTCCAGGCCTTCTTGCCCACGTTCACGCGAGCGCCTGTCATTTGGTGGTGGAACTTCAAATCGTTGAGAAAGCGCTGAACGAGATTGGCATATGGGTAGTACAGAGGTCTGTCGTCGCTAGCCTCGCCCATCAGTCTGCACTCGTGCGCAGGAGGGCTACCAGATTCGACCCACTTCTGACACCTTTTCCTAGACACATTAGCCATTCTCCTCAGCGAATATTTCTCATTGCCTGGGTGTGATCGCGCGCCCGTCATAATGACTTGCGCTCCGTCTCTCATGTACCTCGTGATGTCATCCTGGGAGAGCGTCATCTTGATCAAGTTGGTCAGCTTCTGGAGGTATGCTAGGTCGCTCTGGACGGCGGTACTCTTACCCGCAGCACCTACGGCCACGGTGTGCTGCCAACAGATGTCACAAAGGGTACCATCACCTGTGACGATCCCAAGGGATAAGTCTCGACCGCAATTCTGACATAGCGCGATATCATGCAGGATCGTTTCTGGGGCTCCCTCCGTCGTGAGGTGCTCACGAGACCCCCAGCGAGTATCCTGACCACGAGCAAGACTACGGCCGATCTGATCAATGGCTTCGCGGTTGATCTCGGCGTTCGGTCGGGAAGCGACTGATCTACTCAATCCCTCGATCTCGATCCTAGACAATCTTTCCCCTGGCAGTCCTATGTACTCTGTCGTGTCGTTGTCCGCATCCTCAGTACCACCATGGCATGCGTTTTCAGTACGAAGACGGCGAGCCTTCTCCTGCAAGGCGGACTCGTTGTCGCCCTCCTCGCGGTTGACTCCCGTCTGCTCGGCTATGATACGTACCATGGTTTCTTGATCAGGAGCTGCGGATGCAACGCTGCCTGGGTCCTCGGGAATATCCTGCTCCGCGCCTTGATCACGTGGCGCGGCAGGTGTTTCCACCAGCTCCTTCCATACGGGGAAGTCTGGATTACCGAATGTGTCGATACAATGTTTAAATAGATCACGCAACGTTTGGAGTGCAGGGTGTTTCTGATGGATGGCATCTTTTGTGAAGTCACGGAGCTCCGCAATACTGTCCATCAATATGTTTTGATATACTTTGGGGATCCATTGAAAGACGCCTGTAGTCGACTCCTCGATGGTCTCTGGGTCCAGGTAGTGTACCAACTTTTTGAAAAAATGGTCTGCACTGCAAATTGGCAAGTCACGTGCCCATTTGTGGGTATGATCATAATTCAAATGGTATGTCTCTGCATTCCATGCTTTGGATCCGAATTGAATCTTAAATCGTAAGTGCGATTGTGTTTTATCAACCACAATTCTGTCCGCGCCAGTGTGTATCTCGATGATTTGTTTCATCTTTATCATAGGTGAATCCACCAGCGACTCCGACGTCCAGCGGTATATGCGGCGGTCGTCTGACTGTGTAATCCACATTGAATCCTCGTCTGGGTCGTAGTCTGGGTGGTTGAGGAAGTCTTCTGGCGGGTCAATCATGTTGTCGAGTATGCTCGCATCAACGTGCTCATCTGCTTGGATTTCTGCTGATAGATCTGCTCTCATATTGTCATTTGCTGCTTTTTCTTCAGCGGTGAGCGATATGTTCGATATATCCACGACAACGAGAACCAAAGGTTCATCAGATGAGCATGCAGTTTGATGAGGTCTATCGTCCGTAGGAGCGGTATCCTCAGCAGGTGTGGCCACCAGCTCTTCGGGATCGGGTGTCCGAGGAGCGGGCCGTCTGGCCGGTGTACGTGGAATGCGTGGTCTATAAATGCTCGGCATACCAAGATATGGCAAACTGCCATCAATTCTGTGCTGGAGTATTTTGTCACGGCATGAGGATGGTCCCTCCAGGACAGTATCCATATATGTCGGGTCAATGGCATGTTCGCCGATACGAATTGGTAATGCAAAGACAACGCCCTTAAGAGGCATGCTTTTGTCATTGTACCATATGTTTACCCATCGTAAACCGTAGTTGAGAATAGGTATCTGCACCGCGAAGAACTTGTCAAAGACGCCGACATGAATGATTGGACCATATATGTGGCCCTTAGTCATGGGGATCTTGGTATTGTGACTGCCCTTGGGGTAGTGATTGTCATAATGATAACATTTGATAGATCCCCAATTCTTAATGATAATGAAGTCCCCCATGCGAACATCATTAAATGCAGGGCGACGACCCCAATCTTTTTGTGTAATCTTTGATGTAATAGGTCGAAGAGCCTCTCGGCAGTATGACAGGGCAATTAACCATTCATTATCATCTGCTTTGTGATTGGTGTCCCGAATCATAGAACGGACCATTTGCCCATCCAAGGCATCGGCTGCAGATATACGGCTAGCAGGGGTTGCCCCCAGCTGAGCCGAAGTTGCTGATGCTGACGTTGTCCTTGGCTGCTCCATGTTCTGATCCGTGTCAGCAGGTGCAATCCCAGGAGGGTCTTCGATGAACTCTCCAGGGGGGTGGGCGCAAATCTCGTACTTGCTCAATGGCGGTCTCGCGGCCAATGGCGGGTAATCCCATGTGGCGCCGTCTGGCCATATCTGCTGGCCGTGCATATGATGTGGTTTGAGGCGGCGAATTGCAATAACTGCCGCAGCTGGAACCACGTCCTCTGTCATGATAGCGCCTTGAGCGCCCAGCCAAAATCTGCAACCTGCTTTTGTGGCGATCTCCATATTGATCACTAGCTCGACCTCGTTCTTGTAGTGATTGAATTTATATGATTCTACTGAGGTGTGGGGATTATTCTGGACATTGTCTAAATATGTGCTGGAACAGAAGAATGCCTCCGAGCGTTGTGATGGTTTATGATGCTTGTCTCTCTGAGAAGATGGATCGATGTAGCCTGGAATGATCCCTGTCTTCAAGATGTTGCGCCAAGCACGGAGTGCTGTGCCGTGGTGGAGGTATTTCACGTCTGTCCACTGCAGGCTCTCCCAGCCCATATTCCATGGTTTGGAAAGTGGGTTAACACAACTGTGACCTCCAACACATCGAATGGCAATGACGCTGTTCCAATCGAAACAGCTGGGGTCACCTCCCTCGGGGATTGGTTTGGCGTATATCTCAATTCTATTTTTCTGCGGATCAATATGTTTCTGGAACGCACGAATGATGAAGATCGGGTAATAGTCGTTCCAATCGGCATATCCATCATTTGCACCATCTTTCTTGGAGTGTGACACTGCCGCGTCCATGGACGGTCCATTGTGGTTATTGCGATCTTTGAATTTCCATTGAACCATTTCCTGAAAGGGTTTCCAATTGCTTGGAATCTTCCAGTCACGATCTGTTGTTTTCTCCCAAATGTTGATACGTCTATCGTGAAATTGATTGATCCAGAACTTGTTGTAGTGAATCTCGTGGCGTAACATGGTCGTGATGTCTTTGCTCATGTATTTGTTTGTTCCCAGCCATTCATCATCAATTAACTCGGGACCATAACGTACGTCGTCGTAATTTGGTAACGATATCCACTTCCATTCTGGGAAGCAACCAGACTGTGCGATATCAGGCGCGTGAGCAATAACACAAACATCGTGTAACAGTTGCTCGTACCAGTCTTTGTTTTCCAGGCAGGCGAATCCATTGGTCGCGCATGTACCCCTCAGTACTGGACATACGTACGGATGGTCATCCTTGATGCCTGCTTGCAGCTTCCACTCTCGAATAGTGCATGCGTTATCGAACATCCCGACCTGGCTGATGTCCTCATACATGGAACGCTCACAGCTGTCCTGCCATGATAATAAATTCATCTCATGTGGAGAAGATTCCTCTTCGGCAGGAGTTGCCTCCAGCTCCATGGCCTCTAGGTCAGTGCCGTCGTCAGGGATCGGTGCCGCCTCAGCCTTTGGGAGCTGATCTGCTGGCTGCTGGTCTGCTGTTGGTCCAGGAGTCGATGGCTGTGGCACGTCTATCGATTGCGGTCCAGGTTGCAGTGGGTCAGGCAATGGGCCTGGTGGGGCTGGCTGTTCTGTATCAGCCGCCGCACGCCACACGGACGTCGGAACATCAGGATCATGCCCCAATGCCGCGCAATCTAATGCATTCTGCCTGAAGAACGTTTTGCATGCTATGATGTTTCGCTCGTTCTCGGCAACAGGGCCGATGCAGTGAGAAGTCAACCTGTTGTTTTCCGCAGTAAGTCGTGATTTGGTCGCGTTATCATCTCCATCCAAGTCAGCAACCTGTTGTAAAAATTGCTCAAACACAACCCAAGTAACTGCATGTGCATCTTCAACCGTTTTAATGAACTTGGGGTGGAGGAGCTCTTGTTTCTCGACTGAATGCCAGGATGCCCAAGCCCCAGGGTAATCGTTGATCAACAGCATGAGGTACTGGAATAAGTCGTCGTATGCTACACCCCATGGATCATTTTCAGGGATAGCTTTGTCTGGCTCGCTAGGATCAGGTGCTGGTGTCCGTTTCGGCATTCCAGGAATAGGTTCCGTTGTTTCGCCTGCGTCAGCAGGCAGTGATGCCGGCAACGTACCATCGGCACATGATGCCATCCACGCACAGTGGGCCATTTCGCTTGCCGTCTGTGTCATCAACGTCGTGAGGCTGAGATCTCTTTTCCATTCGTTTGTCATCTTTTCTCTGAAATCGAGAGCAGCCATGATCTCTTTGGCCTGTGTGTACGCCTGCTCATCCGTGACAGGAATCAGTAATGGCGCCCTGAATGGATATGGTTGAGAGGGCAGTGACTGAATCAAAGCGCAGAAGTTACGATAGCATACTGCGTCGCAGAACTGTGTTGTGAACATCGCCATGTTATGGTTGTTCTGTTTTGCATGCCAAGCCTGCGGGGTAATCCTATCGTACGTTTCCACCCAGTGATCTGATGGAAGAACAGTGATACCACGATTTTGCATAATATTGATCAGGTCGTTCGTGTGGTGATCAAAGTTCGGATGTACGCCCCAATGTGCTGCTTTGCCAGGCCCCATGACTGTGGGACAGCGGAAGTACTGCATCACATCGACAAAACGTGATACGTCCACGTGTACGTGCACTGGCATGAGCGTCGGGACGCCACCCTCACATTCCATTTTCTGGAGCTCATATACGTCAGTAGGTGCACGATTCTGATGTCGACGCATGTCCACGGTGTTCTGTCCGTGGTTGGCGCATGCGATGTCATTCGCGCTCCATACCACCATAGCATTGAGGCCCCTGCAATAATGTCTTTGTTTCACATATGCTGGAAAATCATTGGCCCAGTAGGCCCAGATAGTCTCGTTTAACTCGCGCCACTTTTTGATGGAAGCATTGTCGCTGTGGAACATGAGGCATCGGGCTTCGCGGATCATCCTGATCATGTTGCGCTGCTCGAGAGTGCACTCATACTGGTTGTTGAGAATAGCTGTGGTACGGGTTTCCTGCGTTTCGAAACGCTGCTTACGTAGTTCCTCCATGCCATATCGGGTGTCTCCACCAGCCTCTGGCAATCGAACGCAATCTTGGCCGATCGGCGCGTCGTTCTGTCTGAACCATTCTTTGTAATTGCCAAAGGAGAATGCCCACATCATGATGTCGTCGCGGATCATGGTCGACAAATGCTCGAGAGTAGCGCCGCCCATGTATTCCGCGCGGTTGAGGCACGGCATAAATAGCGGTACGAGAGCAACGTTTGATGCCTTGGCGAGTTCTTCTCGCTTCTGTGCAGTGTTGAGCTCGTCGATGTCGTAAGTTGGGTACTTCTTGTGTTTTGCACTCTTGGCCTTGTTCTTGGCCTGCATAATCCACGTTGAGTCGGTGTATAAGTTGGTCCATTTGTACGCGTGCCCTGATGGACCAAATGCATGATGCAAGAGTAGTCCCAAGTCTTCTTGCATGAGGGAACACCACACATTATCTGAAAGAAGAGTAGAAACGAAACGACCACCACAGAAAGCGCTGTACTTTGCTTGGTCCAGCTCGAATGGGTCAACATCAGGGCCAGGGGTAAGACCAGGGTCGATCTGGCCGATCTGGCCAGCGGCTTCGCCGAAGAAGTCGTTGCCCTCGTTGTATGGTTGCCAACGATAGGTACTTGTCATATCCCCGTCATGATCTGATATTGCCACCCAGCCTTCTGGATGATCGGATGGTGTTGCCACCGTCTTGGAGTATGATCCGATACCTCCAAAGCCTCCGCGCGCCGTCAACCATGTGGTGAGCTTGCGGCGAAATTTGCTTGTTTGGTTAAGGTCGGAAAATGCTCTCATGTTGGTGACCAAGTTATCCTCAACAATGCGGCCGATGTGTCCAGATGTATCCGATGTCCTGGCAACGCCAGGTGGGCGTGTAGGTAACTTGGCCGTTGTGCGATCAAGTTTAGGAGCATAGCATGGAGTTACCGATCCATCGCTGTATACATCGGATGGTGCACAAAGACCATTTGAATAGTATATTTGTGTATCCTGAACGCTGTCCTCGGCATATTGTCCCAGTACTGCACTGCCAATATTGGACCAATCGTTGCGAATCATCATCCACTCCGTTTTCAATATCATCGTCGTAAAGTTCTCTGGTGGGCACTTGCGGTGCGTTCCTGGGATCACCGCGTTCAAATGATCATGTAAACCACGAACACTTTCTTGTACGGACGGATTACTATTGAACAGACTGGGAAGCATACACATAGCACGCATGAACGATAGCCACGGTGTAGCTGTAAATGTGCTGTAGTCATAATTGGCGTCGCCGCCGACTGATCCTCTCGTGTCATTGATCCAACTCGGCGGACGCAGAGCGGGCAATTTCTCAAATAGAGGATTCGTCGGGCACGCGGAGATCGAACTCTCCACTGCGATCAGCACGCCGTTGATGTATGTATATGTAACCATCATCAGGATCACGAGGACGGCCAGTTTGAGCGCGGTACGTGAAGCCCACGCGGTCGTCGTCCTTGGCGTTCGAGTCGTACTCCGTGTCGTAGCCGATGGGCCAGCCGATGAGGTTGAGCGGCTGTGCCTGATCCATCTCGTGGATGGGGGTATCGGGATTAGAACCGATCTCACTTATTTTCGCCTCGCACGCGGCGAACAGGACGCCTGTAAGCTTTGTAGCTCGAGTCGTAAAATTGCTGCGGCATGAACGTATAAGCAATGTCCTAAATCTCTCTGCATCTTGTGGAGGCGAGGGAGGATGGCGGGGATGTCTGCCGTGCGGGAAACGTGCGCGTGAACGAGGTGTGCGCGACGCACTAGCTGCGGCTGGTACGCCAACGCGGTGCATGCATGCGCATATTCCCTCGTGATTGGCTTGTCCAACGCATCGGAATCCACATTCTGATCCTACCTCGCCCCATCTTTCTTTTTCTGTAAATAATATTTTGCATACTTCCGGGCATCCATCCAGTTCTGGAGGTTCCGCAACATGAGGTAAACCATCGGGCCTCCGAGGCCCTCGCAGTGGTTTCCAGGGTTTCTTCGGAGGACACTGTACCGGAGTAGCGGGAAAGATGAGCGAGTGTTCCAAGAGATCCTTCCAAAGGTCTGCTTTCTTCGTCTCGAAATGTTTGGTTATCATATCTGCGATCTGCTCCTTTGTACCTACGTATTTGAGCTCGATATGTTCGAGTTGGCATGTCTCGCATATCCAATCCAGGTTGATACGATGAGTACGATGAAGATGACGAAGTGCTGGAGTACGTCCTTTCTGGACAATTTTGACCACGGCCTGGTTATCCTCCAGGGCGATAAGACGCACTTTGGGAGAACTAATCTCTTGAGCCGGTTCTGGATCCACGTGCAATACTGTCCCCTCATGGGATATTGTACGTCTCTTTGGAGGCGTAAGTAATTCCGTATTTAGCGGTAGTTGCCTACGGCTAGGAGAAGATCCCCGTGTAGGGGGTGCCTTGCGAGGCGATGGCTTACGCTTCTTTTTGGCTGCCAATGTAGGACACATCGCCGGGTCGGTGTGCCGATGGCAGCTCAGGCATGCATTCTTCTCTCTGCAAGTTTTGGCAACTCCCACCACGGCTTCCCAGAATGAGAGTAGTGGTAGCCCTTCCAGTCGTAGCGCTGAGTCAAGCGCAACGATCTCGGATTCAGTAAATGAATGTGAGACAACCGTTTGTTTCTTACATACAGCGTTGACCGGAAAGAACGTATTGGGCCCAACAAGCGCGGCAAAAACGCCGGTAGTCGATTTGGATGATGCAATGCAATCAGCAAACGAGGCGTCAGTAAAGAGCATGATGGATAACTTGTCTGACGAGTCACCTATCCACCCGTGCAAACAATGTGTGCGCGTCGTTTTGATGTATCATATCAATCGATGTAGACGTTTATCACACGTGGTATTCCATTTGGTAATTTCTCTGGCCAACATACATACTGGGTGTAGAAGATCAAAACGGCAGCAACGTGCCAGGTATAGGATCTTCATTAATACACTCGCCGCGTCCTGGCCAAGGATGCCCTCGTCGGAATAGTCGGAATCAGTGAAGGAGGTGTCCTCGATGCCAGGAGTATCGGCGTCAGGTAGGTCATCGTATGTGACGGGTATGGGATCTGTCGTGGTAGATGTCCTGTCGACCGATTTTGCTGGGCTGGATGATCGTGGCCGTGCGTTGAGCACACTAGTAGGTCTGGCGACCGACCCGGAGGATGCGGGCGATTTGGATCGAAGTCCTCGGCAAGTCGGATCGTTTTCGACGTGACCCTGGGCCCTGGGCGCGCTTGGAGGCGCATTCCAGGTATCGCTCAATGCATTGATCGGTGAAACCAAGCATCTCATGTCGAATTCCACGAACCTGTTTAGCCGTATTGTAATCTTTCTCATTGTGTACGGGCAACATAGGGCGTATGGTAGACATTCTTTTGTCGAAGATAGTCTGCCACATCATATGCTTGTTGTCCACAACCAAGATATTGTGAGTATGGAGTAGGTGGATCCAAGTCAATACCGCTTTTGCGAATATAATCCCAGCCAGTCTGTAGATTGTGAGCTGGGCCGGCTAATTTAAAGTCGTCCACGTATACTGAAAGTATCAGTCCCAGTTTGTTGTGTCTCCATACACATTCCCATCCTGAAATAGGCTCGAAACCAACGCTTTCTAAGCATGTACGGCATTTTCGTTCCCAAAAGACACCTGCGAGAGGGTGTCCGTATAGTGCCAATCGTAATCGGCACACTGGATTCTTGTATTTTGACCATGATGTCGGTTGTCGCCATTTAGGTATGGTAATCCAAGTATCAACTGGATCGATTCGTCCGTCGCCGTATAATAATGCCTGTGCGTAGGCTCCAGGTGCATCACTTTGTTCTCCCGCATATTGTGGCAATAATGCAGTAGCATCGCAAAGTTTGGAAGCCTCAATCTGCGAAGCGCTGGAAGCGGCGTCGGCGAATATGGCGGCCAAACCAGCTTCATCTTTGCCTGGATTGCCCTGAACCACCACTCTGCCTTTGAATTTACGTAGATCAGGTGGAAGTTCCTCGTGTTTGACTGAAGATAGCTCTAGGGTATTGAAGAAATGAACTTTCGTCCCAGTGCGGATAGCTTGTGACTCAATATCGGCTTTTTCTGCAACTGTCTCCAACATCCACGTTTGTTTCCTTTCCAATCTCTCGTATTCTTTTCGTAGGGCTTCTTGTGCACGTGGTTCTGCGGCAACTTCTTTCTTACTCAGGCTTCTGGTAACTAGTCCCGGGCGTGACCATGAGGAATGAGGTATTTTATCCCTGTGTGCCGGCGTGTAGGTGGTCTCACGTGGCATAGTTGGTATTACTACCGACTGGGTGAACTGGCGCATGAGCGGGTTCATGGTCCCAAAGTCGGTTCCTTCACTATCCACAAGTACCAAAGCACGTACTTCTCCATCGTGCTGTTGTGGTGATTGGCGGTAGTACAGTACCGTAGTAATGTCACGTGGCCCACCAGGTAATTTGGCATACAGTATTTCTTTGTTTGTCACGCCTTTAACGTTTTCGTCGCGGATGACGTCGCCATTGTCAGTGTCGTATGTAATCCGTCGTTCCACAGTAGGTCCGCCGGATGTAGTGGTACGGAAATTGTTGACCTGTGTGTCCTGTCTTGTCCACACTCTTAGTGCAGCTCGGTCACGAATCTCACGAGCCCGTTTAACGTCGTTGGCGTACTCGATTTCCTTCTTTTGTTGTCCACGAGAGAGTGTTTTCCAATGCTCGGGAAGAATGTGATCAGGACGTGTAGTAGTCTGCATACGTGTCTCGCGTCCACGAACCACCATTTTGCCGTCTGGCGTCATTTTTGGAAGCTCATAGAATTGAATCGTGCCTGTCCACGGCTCGCTTAACTCCCTGTGGTCGTTGGCGCTAACACCATCCCAAACATCTCGAAAGTCACTTTCTCCTTCAAAAGTAGAAGTTGTCTTTAAATCTCGTGTCACATCGAGTTGATCAACAGGTACAGGTATGTTCATGACGTCGTCCGTCGGGATGAACAGTTTCTTTCGTGGAGTACGAATATGTCTGATGACGCAATATCCACGCTGTTCCCAGTAGTCGGGCTCCGGCGCTGGTGCAGCAACTTCAGAGGCCGATGTTTGGATATCAGCGGCGTTGTCCTCCGTTGTCAACATAGATGGGTCATCCCATTCTTTAGGGTAGGAAAGTGGAGGATCGGGCATTGGTTTGTCACCCAAGGGGCGAGATGTGGATGCCTTGACCTCATCGTGTGCCTCAGGGTTATGATGTCGTAGAGTGCCTTCTTTCACTGGGTAGGTGAACTTGCCATCAGGGATGATGATGTCTTTGACTCTGTGCACATGACATAGTTCACCATCAGGATTCTTGGCGTATGTAGCCGTGTCCAAGACAAGGTAGTCACCTGACCATCGTCCACCAGAGTGTAAGTGGTAACCCATGAATAACCCTTCCCGAGCATTTTCTTTAAACTTTGCAGTCTCGTGGTTAATCTCGGGGTTGAGGCATTTCCAAAAGATCCGAGCACCGAATGGCATGCAGTGCCCGGGAAAGCTTTCGCCAAATCTTATTTCATGAGCTGTCTTATCTGCATGCTCTTCATTGAGGGCAGCCACGCCCGTGGATGTATGCGCAAAATTGTGTCCACAGCAAAAGGCTTGCATGGCCTCTTTCCACCATTCGTGCCCCAGACCAGACATATGCAACACAGCTCTCGCACCGAGAATGACAATTTTGACGACGCGCTCGATCAATCCATTCGTTTGCGGACGATGTGGCGTACTCGTGTCGCGTCTCCATCCCAGTTGGCGGCAAGCTTTCTGAAGCTCTCCAGAATCGTCTGTATAGATATGCTTCACCTCATCGTTCGCGGCGATGAACTGTTGAAAGGATGCCTTTGTGGTAGCTGCGTCTTTGTGTAGTGCCGGGTAGGCCATGAAGATGCCGGTATATCTGTCTAGGACAACAAGTGCATACTTGTCGCCGTGTTTGTCCGCGGCATCGTCTTTGGCCAGCACGATATGGTCGGCAGTTAAAGCCTCACCAAACTTCTTCGGGACAAAAGCCTCGTAGGCGTTATCCTCGTCGGTGGGGCCTGCCGGTGGATGTGTTTTGCGCTGTCGTCTACACGGGGCATTCTGCGCCATCGTACGAGAACAGATCTCACAGTCAGGGTGTTTAAAGCTGTGAGTCATGTAATGCATCGGGTCGATCGGTTTCTTCTGTCTGTTGGGGAGAACTCGATCATTGTCGTGATGCGTTCGTGTGGGCGTCTCTGTCGGTATGTCATTATCTGCTTGAGCTATATCTACTAGCCCCCAGCATTGTGGAGGAGAACACTGCGTCTGAGACGTAGGCGAGTCGGCGGGTGTGTCCACGTTAGGCTCGTCTGTGCTTGTGTCGGGAGGTTCCTCGACCGTGGTGGTCCGTGCTCCTCCTCCCTCTCCGACGTGTGGTCTCTTGGGGCAGGTCCCTATGTGGGGCCGTAGCTCGTCTGCAGTGGCTGACTGCTCTGTAGTTTTGCAGCACCAACAAATGTCGTTGCAGCGGGCGGATGAACGCTTGCGCTGACGACGTCGGGGTGCTGACGAAGTGCATAAACGTGGTGGTGGTATCAGTGTCAAGTCGTCGAGTCGTAACTCTGGAACTCGATTGTTGACTGGAATCTTATACCATTGGCCCCCCGGATCCTGAAGCAAGTAGCCCAGCTCAGGATCCCAAAGCTGCCGAAAGCCAGCAACCTCGATCAATTTCCCAACTGATAGTAAAGATGGGCAGTCTGGTAGGGCAAGGGCTGAACTGTGTAAGCCAACCTCGGGTAGCCGTATTTCGTAGTGCTCGTTGACAGTACGATCACCATTGGCGGTTTCCAGAATATGCTCTTCGCGAATAGATATGCGATCCGATTCGGTCTGCGTTAGTTCGTGTTTTCCTTGAATATGATGAGCAGAACCACTGTCGAGAACCCAAGACCGTGTCAATGCAGCAGTCGAACGTGGTGGGTCGACTTGCATTGTCGTTGTCTTCGTCTGGGCTGTCTTTGATGACTGCTTAACAGTGTCGTCATATTTTCGGATCGCAGTCGGTGTGGCCACCGACTCTTTGTTGTGTCGGTAGTCATATAGTTCGCCGCACCATAGTTGTGCCTCTTTTTGACATTCTCGTAGAGCATCCGCACTTTGATCCCACCATCGTTGTGGTAACGGGCCTGGTACATTCCATTTATCCAATCTGGCCCTGCCAGATACGGTATGTAAACAATATTCCACGTTACGTATGTCGAAGCGTATCTGACGACGTGTTTTGGTAGATGTCGCTGTGGCCTTGGTGTTGGCCATGAGGGTCTTGTCACGGATGACGTAACTGCGGTCGGAACGGCGTGAACGTCGGAAGTTGGCAGGAGAACGTGCTCTGGCGTGGGGTGAGCCACGGGACGAACCATGGCTCGGGGAACGTCTGCCACGTCCTTTGTCACTACCATATGATCTATCACGGCCGCGTGGACTGCCGCGTCCGCCGCCACGATTGTCTCGCCCTCGGGAGGTAGATCTCGAAGATCTGTCGCATCGACTTCTCGATTGACTGCGAGAGTCTGGGGACCTCCTGGATGTTGAACGAGATCGGTCGTATTGGCGTCGGTTGTCACGTCCGTGGCGTGAGTCGTTTGCGTAGCGAAACCCCCCGCGTTGTGAAGAACGTTGGCTTCCTGGTCCGCGGGATGGTGATCGGCCACGGCTATCCTGGCTGGAGGTCCGCGGTCGACTCGGGCTTCGCTCAGGAGTCTTTGCGCCAGGTGTACGATGAGCGCATTTGCATTTGTCGCCTTTTGGGCACTTATTCTGTGCGAAATCTTTACACTATGCGACGTGTGGAAAGTTACACTTGTCGCCTCTGGCACATGTGTTGCGCTTGGCGAAATCGAAGCAAAATGGTTTCGATGCTGGCTTCTTGTGATTCGCAGGAGTGGACATACTACGGCGGGGGTTGCCACCAGCCGCTGATGTTCTGGAAGATTTCTTGTTCTTCCAATCCCTGGAATATGTATGCAAAGCCTTTGCACCGTTCACCATTGCGGCAATTGCCTTTCTTCCAGGCAGCGCACGCGTTGACTTGAGATCGTGTCTCATGCTCGTACCGTCACTTGTTTTGATTCTTCTCCAATGGTTTAATCTCCGGTATGTCTAAGACACGCTGTCGGAGCCAACCAAAGGTACGATTCGGGTCGCTCATCTTCATGCGCTGGTACTCGTACATGTCTTGTTTCATCCATACATGTATCCGAATCTGTGTATGAAACAGCGATTCCAGGATCTTTGGATCGGGTGCTTCTCGGCACTCCAAGAGTAAAGCGTCCCAGTCAGTAATAAAACGTTGCAAATCGTCATCTCTCATCCTCAGTTCTTTAAGGCGCTCGAAATCGTGCAGGTCGTCGTCAACCTCTGTCACTTTGTAGGACTGTAGGATGTGCCAGTAAATCTGGCGTCCTTTGAGCATGTGTCCTGCTTTGTGCTCTCTGGTTTCGATGAGCCTGATTTGGTAGCGCAAGTCTGAGGATAATATGTCGCTCAGAGCGGTAGCGAGTTTGCAATCGATGCTCTCAAAGTCTCCACTGTCTTGTAAGTCCTCGAATGTACATTCGGGCTGTTCAGCCACGCATAGGAAGGCTTATGCTTTGGATGGTCGCCCTGAGGCGGCCCCAAAGTTCTTCCGTACCTTTTGCTGCCACTCGAGCAGCTGCGTGATCTTAGGCAAGACAGGGACTCGGACGGTGTCTGACTCCTTGATAGGAGTTGTAGTATGGACCGAAACCGCAGACAGTGGTTGTGAGGGTATCGGTGCACCGTCAGTAGTTGGTTCTGTGCGCACAAGAGACACATGGCGTGTCTGTGCAGAAGCTGCCGCGGAGGCTGCTCCTGGTGACGTACGTCGTTGTTGTCCTGCAGAAGCTTGTGGTGCTTCGGCGGACGCTGCCGTCGGCCTGTGCAGGTCGGTTGCAGGTCGAAGGTGGAGATTGGTGTCGTTGGTGTGGTCGATTAGCTGATTCGTCCAGCTCGTCATGTCTTCGTGTATTTGTGTCACCTTTTGGCGTGTATACTCATCAGTATCCCGAGAACGTTGTGAATGCCGATCAAGTCGTTGCTCGTATGCTCGGAGACGGGCGCTTTGCGCCTCCAGCTCGCTTCCCAGACGTGCGAGGTGACTCTCTACACGTACCTTCTCAGTATCTCTTTCACGAATAACCTGGGAGAGCTCCAACTGCGTGTGGTCCGCCGCCTTCTCAACCTCCTGCAGCCTGTCAGTGAGGCGGGCGAAATCGTAAACCGTGGGAGGAGAATCCAGCTGATCAGTCTGGGCTCGTCCGACACGCAACTCTGCCAGGGCGTCCTGCACACCAGGAAAAAACGCTGCTCGATGTCAGAGATCCGGTTAGCGAGTGGCTGCACGACAGCGTTGGTCGCATCAAGCCTTTGAGTGATGACTCTTTCAGTACGCTGCAACAGGTCGATCAGGTTCGACGAGTTGGCGTGTGCTTCATGCGAAGCGTCGCCGTAGTGTGTGGTCTAGATAAGACCGAAGATCATTGATCTGAGACTGAACGTCGCCAAGGTCGGTGGCCTCGGCTGGTGTTGGTCGGTTGCGGAGCTGGTCGTGGATTTCATCCTGTAAAATCCTGACTGCTGAAACGCCTGTGTCGCGTACGAGCACAAGCTGTTGCTCCATCTGCGCGAGGTAGTTGCGCAGGTTCTCGACCATCGCCGCTCGTTCACCTGAGTGTGACACCTCACGATCAACCTGGTACTTCAGTTCACCTATGATACGTCGATCTTCGGCGATCCTGGAATCAATGATCCCTAAGGCGCCGTCCAGATCGTGGCGTATGGCTGCAGTATCGGCGGCGTTCGTCTGAACGCTCTGCAGTAGTCCAGAGTATTGCCTGGGCACGAAGGTTTCAACCTGGTCTCTGAGCTCAGCTATTTCACCTGCGGCGGACGTTTCCGCCAGCTGGTCGTCTGAGATGGAGAGGTGGAGAGCGTCAGCTTCCCTGTGCCCCCTGTCACGGGGAGTGCATGGCCTCTGAGAGGCAGCACGCGGGCTCGACCTACTCTCGCCGCATGGGCCTGGGGCCCCACGACGGTTGCGCGCGGACGAGCTGCGACTCGGACCATGCGTGCGTGGTGTCTCATACGATGATACCTTGGGGCACTGCGTCTGCGGCTGTGCCGCCACTGGTCTACTGAGTTCCTCGAAGGTGGCTACGTGCTCCGCAACAGGAACGGTCGCAGGGCTGGTACCAGCACCTGAGGTCCATCGGCGGTTAGCGCGAAAGCGACCTGGAGTATCAGGACCAGTGAGGCTTTCGCCTGACGCAGTTGGGATTGCTCCCGACTGAGGAGGAGATGGAGGATCGAAGGTAGGCGTGTGAAACTCCTT
The DNA here is from genome assembly GCA_963575745.1 of Prorocentrum cordatum. Lineage (NCBI taxonomy): Eukaryota > Dinophyceae > Prorocentrales > Prorocentraceae > Prorocentrum > Prorocentrum cordatum. Next base: position 74,248 of record CAUYUJ010016822.1, on the reverse strand, counting down.
CCTTCCTGTTCCTACTCCTTCTCCTGTCCCCCCGCGGGCGGCGCTGCGGTGAAGTTCAGCAGCTAGCCGCGCCTCGGGCCCGTCGGAGCTGGGGGGGGGGGGGGGGCCTGGGACACCAACACAGTCCGCACTAAGGCTCTCCTAACACATCACCGGCCGTCGCTGCCGTCCGAGATCTCGTACTGCGAGGGCCGCCGATGGACCCCCATTCAGCACATTCGCCGCTTGGGTTTTCAATCGAGGGCCGCGAGGCGAGGTCCGCGGCGGCGCCGGGGTTCGATGAACTGTGGAGCGTTACAGGCTGTTCGTCTTAAGAGCTCGAGACGGCTACAAGGGTACAGAGCGATTCTTGTTATTTTTAACCTGAACCCCTTAATCCGTTGGTAAGGAAGGAGGGATAGATGGATGTCTTTCCCTCCTGCACGATCAAAGGTCTGATCGATCTGTCCCAATACCTGAGCCCAAACGGCCAGGCGCAGGAGAGGTGAGGATAAGGAGTATATATGAGGGTATTACACGGGTTCTATTCACATGAAGAACCCAAAAGTGACGACACTTACATGATTCCGATGACCCGCTCGGATTAGGAACATGAGCTGCGGGCCCCACAGGGAGGGGGCTGCCGCCTGAGACTTACTCGCGATTCACTCACAGCCGAAGCTCGCCTGAGATGAGTGAGTGAATGAGTGAGTGAGTGAGTGAAGGTGATGATGATAAAGATGATGACGATGGCGATAATGATGATGATGATGATGACGATGATGGTGGTGGTGATGATAATGACGATGATGATGTTGATGATGATAATGATGATGATGATGATGATGATGATGTGTGAGTGAGTGAGTGGGCGGGTAGGTGGGTGAGTGAGTGAGTGCGTGAGTGAGTGATGATGATGAGTGTGTGTGTGGGTGAGTGAGTGGGTGGGTGAGTGAGTGTGTGTGTGTGTGGGTGAGTGAATGTGTGAGTGTATGAGTGTGTATGTGTGTGGGTGTTGTCTTGTTCCTGCGCGGGGTGCCTAGAGAAAACAAGAATCCCACTTTGGACGTGGGGAAAAATACACAAAAATTATCAAAAACGCTCAAAAATCGTCCCCATACTATTTTGTGACTGTTTTTGAACATTCGTCCTGTAGAGGGACAAGCCCGACTTAACCCTTGAACCACTTGGGGTCCCGAAAATGGGTACGGAAAAAACTGGTACAATGCCCAACAACAATTGTTCCAAAACCGACAGCGGCCGCTTTTGGGCAGGCGGCCTTGCGTCTTCAAAGAGCAACGTCCGCGGCGGCGCGGACAGCGAGTCCTGTTGAAAATGAGCAGGACAAGCTGGCATTGTACCCATGATTTCCGTACCCGTTTCGATCGTCCCGACCCTGGCGCTGCAAGATCCTGCAAGAGCCGGAGCTCTGGCGGACCACCGTTTGCCCTGACCCCCGTCTGCCGGCTCCCGGAGCAAAAGGTCTCCTGTTTCTCCTGTAGCCGGCGGCAGAAGGCGAA
>CAUYUJ010016822.1:17244-72649 GCA_963575745.1 Prorocentrum cordatum | reverse complement strand
CCCGGCGAGGCTGGCCGCGCCGCGCCACGCGCTCTGGGTGTGACCCGTCCGCCTGCGCGGCCCCTCTCCTCCCCTCCTCCTTCGGCCGCCCGCCCTGCACCCCATTTCCAGCCTCTTGCACTGTGGCACCACTCGCTGCAACGGTGCCCCCGTTTCGTTAGCCCTCCGCCAGCGCAGTTACTCTGCCTAGCTGCCGACGCAGAAAGTCTTGGCGCTGCTCCTCCTCCTCCTCCTCCTCCTCCTCCTCCTCCCTCCTCCTCCTCCTCCTCCTCCTCCTCCTCCTCCATTGTTGGGTCCGGGGCGCACCGTGGCCCTGCGTGAGCCTTGGGGGGTGTTCGGCCGGGCCGCCTCCGTGGGCCCCGGGGCCATCACACACATCAGTCTGGGGCGGGGGGCGACCTCCGGAGACAGGGGTCGAGGCCTCGAACTGCCGCCAGAAGCCGCCTCGACCCTCCTCCTCCTCCTCCTCCTCCTCCTCCTCCTCCTCCTCCTCCTCCTCCTCCTCCTCCTCCTCCTCCTCCTCCTGAAACGAAGGTCGAGACCTCTGGTCGATTCGACTGGTGCCTGGTGGCAGGCGGCGGGGCGACGAGAGTTTTCGTCGGGGATCGATCGAGGTCCAAGTGCGTCGGGGGTCGGGGCTCGAGGCTTTCCTATGTGAGGGTCCTTTTGGGGCCTGTCGGGCTCCTGGGCTTGTGCAGGCCCCGTGCACTTCCAAGTCGCGCCTGCCGAGGCTTTGCAAGAACCGCCACTGAGCACACATGCGCTTTGTGCGCTCTGGACTGTTCCTCATGCTTCCAGGGCGTCGGGCTCTGCTTTGGCTCCTGGGCGATCCAAAACGGCCCGGGACGAAACGCATGTCCCGGGGAAGGGAGGGGCGATGGCCCCAGGCCCCACGCCGTGAAAAAGCGACGACGTCGGAGGCCTCCTCCTTCTCCTCCTCCTCCTCCTCCTCCTCCTCCTCCTCCTCCTGCTCCTTGTCCCCCTCCTCCCCACCTGCTCTCTCCTCCTCTCCCTCCTCCTCTCCTCCTCTCCTCTCCTGCTCCTCGTCCCCCTTCTCCTCCTCCTCTCCTCCTCCTCCTCCTCCTCCTCCTCCTCCTCCTCCTCCTCCTCCTCCTCCTCCTCCTCCTCCTCCTCCCCCTCCTCTCAGAGGACGTGGCGTATGGTCTCTCCAGGTGGGCTGCCCCCCTCCGAAGAGAAGCGGCCCGCCCTCCCGGAAGGGAAGCCCGGCTCCCCGCCCGCGGCCACTCTTTGGCGCCCCGGCCGCGGCACTGGTTCTCGATGGCGAGCAGCCTGTCCTGAGAAGATGCGGGCCCCAAGAGTATACAGTCGGGGTGGATTGAAGAGGATCCAGTCGGGGCGTTGACCTAAGGAACGATAAATGAGGAACAAAGCCCCTGTTTTCCCAAGTAGATCCAGGAAACCTAAAGGACTGCCAGGGGGGCTCGGCTCCCAAAAAGGAACGGAACGCATGCAAACCTAAGGAACGTCCGAGCCCCTTTCGGAACGTAAGTGAGCCTCATTCAACGCCCCGACTGTACGCGAGAGGACACAGGACTCTTCCGAGGGTAACACTGCCATATGAATACAGAGGCATGGGTCGCGGGGCACAGGACACAAGGGCACCCTTGATTTGGCAGGGTCGACCTACTAATCTGGCTCGACTGTACCCCAACACCACGTCGATTCCTCCTCCCTCCTCCACTCTCGTTCCTTCTCTCCTCCCTCCCGGAAGCGGGAAGGGAGGGGGGAGGTGGTGGCGATGTATGCCCTCTGGGCGCAGCAGAAGAGGAATCGACGTAAAGATGGGTTGCTGGAGGTAGAAGAGGCATCGACGTACAGAAAAGCTGCTGGAGGTCCGCGCGGATCTCTTGGGTCGGTGATGGCCCCCCCTCCTTAAGGACCCTCACAGAAGAGGCTTTGGTACACAAAGGGTAGGTCGGGCATGTTCTTCTACAGGGGGGTTTTGGCCGAACGTTAAAAATAGCAAAACCAAGCATGAACATTCAAGTCGAAGAGTAGAAGCATCGTGTCCAGACTATGCTTTGACCGTTTCTGGCTACTCCTCCTGCAGATCGGCTGCCCAACTGTCAGACTGTGGATGGGCTGTCGGAGGTCCGCGCGGACCTCTTGGGTCGGTGGAGTGCCCCCCTCCATAGGGGCCCTTACACAGGGGAGGCTTTGGTTTAGGTCGGGCCTGTCCCCCTAAAGGGGGATTTTGGACGAAAAATACAAAATACTCAAAACAATGCTCCCAAATAGTCAAAAAAGGTCTGGGGACTATTTTTTTTGACAATTTTTGAACATTTGTTGAGCATTTCTGGGATATCTTTGATTTTTCGCCCAAAGGTCCCTCTGTAGGGGGACGCGCCCGACTTACGCTTTGGCGCCCCCCTCCTTAGGGTTAAGTCGGGCATGTTACCCTACAGGCCGATGTTGGGGCGAAGAATGAAACAAACCCACTAAAAATGCCCTACCAATGCCCACAGATGGTCAGACCATGGTCCGCCGACTATGTTTTGACTACTTCTGCACATTCCTCCCCTGTAGGGGGGACAGGCCCGACTTCACCTCAGGGGCCCTCACTTTGTGGGCCCCGGAAACGGCAGGGCCGTTTTTTTACCGTTTCCCTAAAAATGTCCCTTGAAAATGGAAACGGCAAAAAAAACGGCGACCGGAAACGGCAAACAAACGGCTCCACGATTGGAACCGGAGCCGGAACCGGTCAAAAAACGGCGACGGAACCGGTAAAAAAGCGGCGTCGGAACCGGCAACAAAAACGGGAAAACGGAACTGGTAATTATCCTGGCGAAAGACCCAACCATAAGCAATTGTTGGTAACGCGTTGTGGGTGCCGCTTTCGGTGGGGCTCCATATGGGGCCACGAAGCGCTGCCTTGGTTGGGGGAACCGCATGCGGACTGCGCCACCGGGGCGGGCCTTCGGTGGAGCTCCCTATGGGGCTACGAAACGCTGCCCTGGGTGGGGGAACCGCATGCGAACTGCGCCACTGGGGCCTTCGGTGGAGCTCCCTATGGTGCCATGAAACGCTGCCCTGGGTGGGGGAAGCGCATGCGAACTGCGCCACGGGGGCTTTCGGTGGAGCTTCCCATGGGGCCACGAAGCGCTGCCCTGGGTGGGGGAACCGCATGCGAGAGCAGCCATGGGGCCTCGGTAGTCTCCATATGGGGCCACAAAACGCTGCCATGCGAACACCCCCACTGGGGCTTTCGTGGAGCTCCCTTATGGGGCCACGAAACGCTGCCTGAGTGGGGGAACCGCATGCGATCCCCCCACTGGGCCTCAAGGGAGGCTCCTTAATATGACCTACGAAAAACGCTGCCCTGGGTGGGGGAACCGCATGCGAACACCCCCACTGGGGCCTTCGGTGGAGCTCCCTATGGGGACACGAAACGCTGCCCTGGGTGGGGGAACCGCATGCGAACACCCCCACTGGGGCCTTCGGTGGAGCTCCCTATGGGGCCACGAAACGCTGCCCCGGGTGGGGGAACCGCATGCGAACACCCCCACTGGGGCCTTCGGTGGAGCTCCCTATGGGGCTACGAAACGCTGCCCTGGGTGGGGGAACCGCATGCGAACACCCCCAATGGGGCCTTCGGTGGAGCTCCCTATGGGGCCACGAAACGCTGCCCTGGGTGGGGGAACCGCATGCGAACACCCCCACTGGGGCCTTCGGTGGAGCTCCCTATGGGGCTACGAAACGCTGCCCTGGATGGGGGAACCGCATGCGAACACCCCCACTGGGGCCTTCGGTGGAGCTCCCTATGGGGCCACGAAACGCTGCCCTGGGTGGGGGAACCGCATGCGAACACCCCCACTGGGGCCTTCGGTGGAGCTCCCTATGGGGCTACGAAACGCTGCCCTGGGTTGGGGAACCGCATGCGAACACCCCCACTGGGGCCTTCGGTGGAGCTCCCTATGGGGCCACGAAACGCTGCCCTGGGTGGGGAAACCGCATGCGAACACCCCCACTGGGGCCTTCGGTGGAGCTCCCTATGGGGCTACGAAACGCTGCCCTGGGTGGGGGAACCGCATGCGAACACCCCCACTGGGGCCTTCGGTGGAGCTCCCTATGGGGCCACGAAACGCTGCCCTGGGTGGGGGAACCGCATGTGGACACCCCCACTGGGGCCTTCGGTGAGCTCCCTATGGGGCCACGAAACGCTGCCCTGGGTGGGGGAACCGCATGTGGACACCCCCACTGGGGCCTTCGGTGGAGCTCCCTATGGGGCCACGAAACGCTGCCCTGGGTGGGGGAACCGCATGCGAACACCCCCACTGGGGCCTTCGGTGGAGCTCCCTATGGGGCTACGAAACGCTGCCCTGGGCGGGGGAACCGCATGCGAACACCCCCACTGGGGCCTTCGGTGGAGCTCCCTATGGGGCCACGAAACGCTGCCCTGGGTGGGGGAACCGCATGCGAACACCCCCACTGGGGCCTTCGGTGGAGCTCCCTATGGGGCCACGAAACGCTGCCCTGGGTGGGGGAACCGCATGCGAACACCCCCACTGGGGCCTTCGGTGGAGCTCCCTATGGGGCTACGAAACGCTGCCCTGGGTGGGGAACCGCATGCGAACACCCCCACTGGGGCCTTCGGTGGGCCTTCGGTGGAGGTCCCTATGGGGCCACGAAACGCTGCCCTGGGTGGGGGAACCGCATGCGAACACCCCCACTGGGGCCTTCGGTGGAGCTCCCTATGGGGCCACGAAACGCTGCCCTGGGTGGGGGAACCGCATGCGAACACCCCCACTGGGGCCTTCGGTGGAGCTCCCTATGGGGCTACGGAACGCGTGAGAGGTGTGCCGAGAGCAGAGGCAAGGAGGGGGAGGAGGGAGGAGGGCGAGGAGGAGGAGAAACGCGGGGCACCGTCTCTTCAAAACGAGGACCCAACACCACAGGATGGTTGGGAAAAAAACGGCCCTGTCGTTTCCAGGGCCCACTAAGTGCAGGAGGACGAAAAGGGGGCGGACAGGGCGGCCGCCGAGGCAGGCAGAGAAGAAACCACCGTGAGGGCCAGCGCTGGGCTCCAGGGGAGCTGCCTCAGCGCCACCAGGGACAAACAGGGCCACCTGGGAGGAGGAGGAGGAGGAGGAGGAGGAGGAGGAGGAGGAGGAGGAGGAGGAGGAGGAGGAGGAGGAGGAGGAGGACGAGGAGGAGGAGGAGGAGGCGGAGGAGGAGGGGGAGGAGGACTTCACCTCAGGCCCGACTTCACCTCACGGGCCCTCGCACCTAGCGAGGCCCTGGTGCACACAGGGGCTCCCGGGCGCGCCCGAGCCCACTGCGGCCCTGGGCCGCGCCGCTCTCCGGCCTTCGCTCCCGCCGGCCGGCACCCTCGGCCTCCAGCGCGCGGGCTCAGAGAGCCCGGCGCCCAGAGGCCTGGTCCGGGAGGAGGCGGGGGGAGGGGGAGAGCGGAGGAGGGGGAGGGAGGAGGGGGGGGGGGAGGCAGGGAGCGGAGGAGGGAGGGGGGGGGGAGGAAAGGGGAGGGAGGGGAGGGAGGAGGAGGGAGGAAGAGGGAGGAAGGGGAGGAAGGGCGAGGAAGGGGGAGGAAGGGGAGGAAGGGGAGGAAGAGGGAGGAAGAGGGAGGAAGAGGGAGAAGAGGGAGAGGGGGAGGGAGAGGGAGGAAAAAGGGAGGGAAGAGGGAAGGGAGGGGGAGGAGGGAGGAAGGGGAGGGAGGAGGAGAGGGAAGAAGAGGGAGGGAGAGGGAGGGATGGAGGGAGGGGAGGGGGAAGGGAGGACGAGGGAGGAGGGGAGGAAGGGGAGGAAGGGGAGGAAGGGGAGGAAGGAGGGAGGAAAGGGGAGGGAGAGGGAGAGTGGAGGAGGGAGGAGGAATCGACGTGGCGGCGGGGCAGGTTCCTGGGGCCCGCATGGCAGGCCCTGGCTCCGCGGGCCAGGGGGCTGCGCCGGCGTTTTCTTACTCGGCGTTTCGACCCTGGGCGGAAGGAGGAGGAGCGAGGAGGAGAAGGAGGGGAGGGGAGGGGGAGGGGGAGGAGGAGGAGGAGGAGGAGGGAGGAGGAGGAGGAGGAGGAGGAGGAGGAGGAGGAGGGAGGAGGAGGAGGAGAGGAGGAGGAGGAGGAGGAGGAGGAGGAGGCGGAGGAGGGGGAGGAGGAGGAGGAGGAGGAGGAGGAGGAGGTGGAGGAGGAGGAGAGGAGGAGGGGGGGGTTCTGGCTCAGGCCTCTGCTTGGTGCGACCATGTGCAACAGTGCGTCCCATGGGGGAGGCCCCGCTTCCTCGAAGCAGGCGCCCAAAAGACAGCCAAGCTCTACTCCATTGGGCAAGCGCGTCCCACTGCTTGCAGAGTCACTACTCGCAAATGGCCTGGATCCGCCGTGGGGTTTTACGATATGTTACATCGAGGCGAACATTTTCCGACGTTTGCGAGTAGGCACTTTGCGGATAGTGGAACGCGAGTTTTCGAATATAAGCGGGCTTGAGTTGTGACGGTCTGGTCATGAATCGAATTGCGAATGAATTGGAGTGTGAATGAGCCTCAGTAGTACGAGCGCGTCTCTGCGCATGAGCCTGGGCCCCCCTGGGGCCTCCTGAAACCTACTGGGGCTTCCTGGGGCCTCCACGAGCCTCTTGGGGCCTCCTGGGGCCTCCTAGGACCTCCCAGGGGGGATTCGTGCACCAGGAGAAGCCCAATCTATAGGAACAGACGTGCATAAAACATTGCGGATTGGAGCCACTTTTGTACACACCAGGCAGCTCGTGCGGCACGAGCCGATCCCGCCGCCAAAATGGCGCAAGCCGCAGAGTGCGGCTAGGAGGCTCCGCAAACAGCGGCCTCCAAAATGCAGCGTGCTCGCCACGCTGCGTGGGTGTGCGCCGTCAGGTGACCTCCACCCCGTGCCAAGCCTGAAAAGGCCCAGACCACCGTAGGCACTCCCCAACTCTGCTCGAACGCCGAGCAGCCGCGACAGCTCGAGGAGTGTCGCCGCGGCCGATGAGAAAATTAGCGATGCGCGCCAAGCACGGCGCGGAGCCGCATGCCGAGCAAGGCAATCGAGGCTGACTGCTCCGAAGGGCACGCTCGCCAGAGAGAAAGCGGCGTCCGCCGCCTACTGCTGGAGCTGAGCCTCGCGCCTCCGCTGCCGCTCCTGCCTGGCCCACGCCCTCCACGGGGAGCCTGGCCCGAACGTGTCGCGGAGCCAGAGGCGCCCAGCTTCTAGCTCGGAGGCTGAGGGAGCTGGAGGATCGTCGTCGCCGCCGGCGCCCTGCCAGCCCGGCCTCCGAATGTCGCGGTCGACCGTGAGGGCCACGGTTCCCGCGAAGACGTGGCGGCGCAGAGCCAGGAGCCGCTTGGGCCCACGCGCGGGTTCCTGGCGCGCCACCGTCTCCGAGCCGTGGATCGTGCAGCCGCCACCGACGCCGCCCTCGCCGTCCTCCTTATCGATCTCCCCGCCGCCAGAGCAGGAGCAGGAGCCCGAGGGAGGCGAAGTGAGGAGGGCGTCGTCGTCCAGGCTCCTGCCGCCGTTGCGCTGGGGCCCAGCCGCCTCCACGCCGTCGTCCGTGCCGAGGTGCGGGGAGAGGTCGAAGCCGCCGTGCGCCACGGCTTCTGAGGCCTGAGCCCTGTCGCCGTCCTGGTTGCGGGAGCCGTCCACCTGCATGCTGAAGTCGCCGTCGATGTCGCCAGCGGCCATCTCGCTGCCACCGCTGAGGACGGCAGCCTCGTTGGCCAGCAAGTACGCCGTGACGATCGAGGGGTCCGCGAAAGCAGAAGGCGAGGAGGTGCAGGCAGTGCTGCACGTCGCACCAGGAACAGGGAGGCGATGAGGAAGAACAGCACCACCTTCAGAAGGCCGAGGGGCAGGGTGCTCGCCGAAGTCGTCGCTTCTCTCAGGCCTTGCCAAGGCCGAGTCATCCAATCCCTCGACGCCAGCGTGCCACCAAAGCGGCCCAGAAGCCAGAGGGGCCGCAGTGGGAAGACCCGCGCTGCGCACGCGCTCGGCGAGCGCGAAGGACGCGCCAGCGGGCAGGCTGCGCCCGCGCCTGCGAGACACACACCAGCCCGTCGCCACTCCCTCGGCCGCCGAACGCTGGGCAGGCACGCAGCGGTGTGGAACCACTGCACCTGCAGGGCGAAGCTGAGGAAGAGCAGCACGACCACGACCACCAGCACCGCGTCCTTGCCGAGGCCGACAACCTGGACCACTACGCTGCAGCCGGTTGAGCGATGTCAACCTCATCTTCGCAATTGATGCGCCCCTCCTCGAAGCGCAATGCATGCCAGCATTCCGCCTGGCGGTGGCCAGCGGCGGCGCGCGCCTGCATGCTCCCGAGGATGTGGCCCCATCAACGGTGAGCGACGATGCAAGCTCGTCGCTGACGTCCGCGCCGAACGTGCCACACTGCGTCCCGCTGCTGCCGCCACAGGGGGGCGGCGCGGCGGGGGCAGCGCGAGGGACATAGGCGCCAACTGCAGCTGCGCGGCGGTCGGCCAGCATGTCCATCAGCACAGGCACGGCCAGGGCCAGCCGCGAAGCGAGCTCCTGGACCAGGACGTCGTCGGGGACCTGCTGGCTGCCGAGCGGAAGAGCCGCGATCCGCACGGCCTGCGCCGCCGCCTCTCCGCGCACCGCGCGGCAGTCGGCGAGCTCGGCCTCGAGCGTGGCGACTCTCGCCAAGGCAGCCGCCAGCTTCCCGTGGGCAGCACTGCGCGCAGCGCACTGGCGGGCGCGGCGCGCAGGCCAGAGAGAAGCCGCGGCCCCTCCCGCCTGCCGAGGCTGCTCGGCCGCCACAGGGGCAGCTTGGCAGCCGACCGTAGCCATCTCCCCAAGCGCCCGAACTCTGCGGCCTCCCGCGGGGCCCAAAACGAGAGCGAGCAGTACAGGGAACGGCTTGAGCCAAAATGGCTACGGAGGGATTGGAGCCACAAGATAATGGCAATCTATAGGAACACACGTAAAACACCAAGGACTCGTGCCCCAGGAGAGGCCCAATATATAGGGACATAAATACAACGTTTAGGATTGCGCACACAGGAGAAAGGCAATATATAGAAACATACGTATAACATCGAGGATTCGTGCTCCAAGTGAGGCCCAATTTATGGGAGCATACGTAAAACACATGGGATTGGAGCCACTCCTGCTGCCTTCTGAGGCCTCCTGCTCCTGGGGCCTCTCGGGGCCTCCTGTTGCCTTCCGAGGCCTCCTGACGCTTCCTGTGGCCTCCTGGGGCCTCCTGTGGCTTCCTGAGGCCTCCTGGAGCTTTCTGGGGCCTCCTGGAGCCTCTTGGGACATCCTGTGGCCTCTCGAGTCTTTCTGCGGCCTCCTGATGCCTCCTGGGACCTCATGCGGCCTCCTGGGGCCTGTTGGAGCCTCCTGTGGCATCCTGAGGAGAATCTGTGCCCACGAGTCTGGCCACCAAAACAAGCAAACCGATCGAGAAGTCCTCAAACTCTGGCCCACCTGGGAGGTGAACATGAGCACCTCGCTCGAGACATCCTCCAAATCTGCTCTCTAAACGAAGGATGTTGAGACAAGCAAACCGCTTGAGACACCCCCACAAAACAGCCGCGAACGGGACCGTGCAATACCCCTCGGCGGCTCCCTTTAGGTAGCTGAAACCAGCGCCCCGCCTGAGACATCCTCACAATCTGCTCTCCAAGCGAAAGATGTTGAGACAGAAAACAAGCAAACCGCTTGAGACATCCCCACAAAACGGCCGCAAACGGGACCGTGCTATACCCCTCGGCGACTCCCAGCGCCCCGCCTGAGACATCCTCACAATCTGTTATGTTGAGTAAGTCAGACAATTAGAAGGTCTGAATGTGAGTAAGTCTGGGTATGAGTGAGTCTCAGCATGAGTAAGTCTGAGTATGAGTAGGTCTGAGTATGAGTAGGTCTGAGTATGAGTATATCAATATGATCAGGTCTGAGTATGAATAAGCCAGTGTATGAATAAGTCGAGGTCTGAGGAGGAGGAGGAGGAGGAGGAGAAGAAGAGGAATGAGGAGTAGGAGGCGTCCAAGTAATAACAAGAACCCATCTGAGGATATAGGGAAGAACACGATCACTTAGTAATGTTCTGGTTCAGAGGGCCTTGACTCCAAAGGTCAGGGGCTGCGCCGGAGGCGCCGTCTCGGCGGGTCCAACGCCGAGCCCAACGGACCACCGCACGGACCTCCAAACGCTCATGCTTATGCCGCTTTTCCTGCTTCGGTGCGCGCGAGAGAACGAGTTCTGACCGTCGGTGTTGTTTTAGGTCGGGCGTGTCCTCCTACAGGCGGGTTTCGGAATAATTAGTTTGGCGACAGACACAACCATACGCTGTTGTGAGTAACACAGTTGTGAAATCGTTTTCGGTGGGCCTCCCTATGAGGTCACGAAACGTGTGATGGATGTACCGAAATGGGAACGGTGGGCGCATGCGAACGCGAGTGAGGGATGCACCGAAATCGGCGCGATAGCTCCATGCGAGCGCAGCCACTGGGGCCTTCGGTCGACCTCTTTTTGGGGCCACGAAACGTGTGAGGGTGTGCCGAACTTGGCGCGGTGGTGCAATGCGAACGCAGCCTTTGGGGACTTCGGTGGAGCTCCCTATGGGGTGGGGCCACGAAGCGTGCGAGTAACCAGTGTGCCACCACGAAACGTGTGAGGGGTGTGGTGCAAGCGAACGCAGCCACTTGGGCCTTCAGTGGAGCTCCCCATGGGCACATGGGGCCACGAAGCGTGTGAGGGGTGTGCCGAAATGGGCGCGGTGGTGCAAGCGAACGCAGCCACTTGGACCTTCAGTGGGGCTCCCCCTGGGGCCACGAAACGTTTGAAGGTTGTGCCGAAATGGGTGCGGCGGTGCCATGCGAGCGCAGTCACTCGGGCCCTCGGTGGAGCTCCCTTGTGGCCACGAAACGTGTGAGGGATGTGCCGGAATGGGCGCGTTGGTGCCATGCGAACGCAGCCACTGGAGCCTTCGGTGGAACTCCCGCAAGGGCCACGACACGTGTGAGGGGTCGGCTGAAATGGGTGCGGTGGTGCCATGCGAGCGCAGTCACTCGGCCCTCGGTGGAGCTTCCTCTAGGGCCACGAAACGTGAGGGGTGTGCCGACATGGGCGCGGTGGTGCCATGCGAGCGCAGCCACTTGGGCCTTCGGTGTGGCTCCCTATGGGGCCACCAAAAACGTGCGAGGGGTGTGCCGAAATGGGTGCGGTGGTGCCACGCGAACGCAGCCACTTGGGCCTTCGGTGGTGCTCCCTCAGGGGTCACGAAACGCGTGAGGGGAGTGCCGAAATTGGTGTGGTGGTGCCAGGCGAACACAGCCACTTGGGCCTTCAATGGGGCTCCCTATGGGGTCACGAAGCGTTTGAAGGGCGTGCCGAAATGGGTGAGGTGGCATGCGAACGCAGTCATTTGGGCCTTCGGTGGAGCTCCCTGTGGAGCCACGAAGCGTGTGAGGGGTGTGCCGAAATGGGTGCGGTGGTGCAAGCGAACGCAGCCTCTTGGGCCTTCAGTGGAGCTCCCCATGGGCACATGGGGCCACGAAGCGTGTCAGGGGTGTGCCGAAATGGGCGCGGTGGTGCAAGCGAACGCAGCCACTTGGGCCTTCAGTGGGGCTCCCCCATGGGGCCACGAAACGTTTGAGGGTTGTGTCGAAATGGGCGGCGGTGGTGCCATGCGAACGCAACCACTTGGGCCTTCGGTGGGGCTTCCTATGGGGCCTCGAAGCGTGTGAAGGGTGTGCCGAATCTGGTGCGGTGGTGCCATGCAAACGCAGCCACTTGGGCCTTCGGTGGAGCTCCCTATGGGGCCGCGAACCGTGTGAGGGGTGTGCCGACATGGGCATGCAGAGGTCAGAGGCACGCAGGGGGAGGAAGGAGGAAGGAGGAGAGGAGACTCGGGGCGCTGTCTCTTCAAAACGAGGACCCAACACAAAATGGTTGTGACAAATTTTCCTGGCACCGGACCCAACCAGATGTACTAGTGAATGCAGCGTTGTGGGTACCGCCTTCGGTGGAGCTCCCTATGGGGCCACGATCCTCGTGAAGAGTGTGCCGACATGAGCGGGGGGGACGCATGCGGACGCTGCCGCGGAGGCCTTCGGTGGAGCTCCCTATGGGGCCGCAATCCTCGTGAGGAGTGTGCCGAAATGAGCGGGGGGGCGCATGCGGACCCTGCCGCTGGGGCCTTCGGCGGAGCTCCCTATGGGGCCGCGATCCTCGTGAGGAGTGTGCCGAAATGGGCGAGGGAACGCATGCGGACCCTGCCGCTGGGGCCTTCGGCGGAGCTCCCTACGGGGCCACGATCCTCGTGAGGGGTGTGCCGAAGTGGGCAGGGGGACGCATGCGGACCCTGCCGCTGGGGCCTTCGGTGGACTCTATGGGGCCACGATCCTCGTGAAGGGTGTGCCGAATTGGGCGGGGGGACGCATGCGGACCCTGCCACTGTCGTCTTCGGTGGAGCTCTCTATGGGGCCACGAACCGTGTGAGGTGTGTGTCAGCAGGGGATGGGCATGCGGAGAACAGAGGCAAATCATGCGAGGAGGGAGGAGGGGGAGGAAGGACGGAGGCGGGAACGCGGGGCGCTGTCTGTTCAAAACGAGGACCCAACACCACAGGATGGTTGGGAATGAAAACAAGAAATCAAAATATCAGAGTGAGGGGGCTGAGCCGAACGGTCATTCACTGTCCCTGGATGCGTGGCTGAAGTGGAATTCCGCGATGCGGATTATTGTTGATGTTGTTGTTGTTGTTGTTGTTGTTGTTGTTGTTGTTGTTGTTGTTGTTGTTGTTGTTGTTGTTGTTGAACTTTCATTCTGAAGAATAATTATTGCTGATCCCCCCCCCGTCCGGTGCACATTGCTTTTTCTCGATTGAAGTACCCTTCCCGGGGTTCGCACCCTGTTTTTTGTCAGGGAAAACCTTGAGGGTCAAACTGCGTCGTTGGCCCCCGGGTTACAACAACAATGGCTCCCGCCTGAGACTTCCTTGCAATTTAGCCAGGGCCCCCGCTCCCGCCCGAGACTTCCTTGCATTTTATTCAGGAATCGCGCTCTCGCTTGGCACTTCCTTACAGTTTATTCCGGAATCGCTCTCCCGGCGCTCTGGAGTCGCGCTCTCGCTGGAGACTTGCTTGCAAGTTTCTGAAGAATAGCGCCCTTGCGTTGGACACTCTTGCAATTGACTCAAGCGCCGAGCTCCCGACACCCAGGCACCCAGGAGTCGCGTTCACTTTCAGGACTCCCTCACAGATTACCTAAGAATCGGGATCTCACTGTCCTTCGTGGCCCCGTTGCAGTCCTTCGTGGCCCCCTCGCTTTGTTTCGTGGCCCGTTGCAGCCCTTCGTGGCCCCCTCGCTTTGTTTCGCGGCCCCGTTGCAACCCCTCGTGGCCTCCTCGCTGCCCTTCGTGGCCCCGTTGCAGCCCTTCGTGGCCCCCTCGCTTTGTTTCGAGGCCTCGTTGTAGCTCATCGTGGCCCCCTCGCTGCCCTTCGTGGCCCCGTCGCAGCCCTTCGTGGCCCCGTTGCAGCCCTTCGCGGACCCCTCGCTGCCCTTCGTGGCCCCCTCGCTGCTTTTCGTGGCCCCATATATGTATGCCCAACGTGGCCCCCGCTCGTTCGCGCCCGTGGTGGCCCCATATGCATGCCCTTCGTGGCCCCGCTGTCGCCCTTCGTGGCCCCCTCGCTGCCCTTCGTGGCCCCGTTGCTGCCCTCAGTGGCCCCGTCCTTGCCCTCCGCGGCCCAATATACGTATGCCCTGCGTGGCCCCCGGTCGTTCGCTCCCGTTGTGGCCCTATGTGCATGCCCTTCGTGGCCCCGCTGTCGCTGTTTCTTCAGTGGCCCCGTCGTTGCCTTCTGTGGCCCCGAGTGATCTGCCCTTCGTGGCTCCCGCCCGTTCGCGCCCGTCGTGGCCCCATGCGCATGCCCTTCGTGTCCATGCCCTTCGTGGCGCCCGCTCGTTCGCGCTCTTCGTGTCCCCATACGCATTCCCTTCGTGTCCCCGCTGTCGCCCTTCGTGGCCTACGTCGTGTCCTTGTGGCCCTGCTGTCGTTCTCTCTCGCTATCGCTTTCGCTCGTCGTCGTCGTCGCCGTCGCCGTCGTCGTCGTCGCCGTCGCCGTCGTCGTCGTCGTCGTCGTCGTCGTCGTCGTCGGTCCCCTGTCCGTCCTCTTGTGGTCGGGTCGACGGTCCGCGGCCGCCCCGCCGATCAGCGCTGCCGCTGGCCAGGCCGACGGTCCGCGGCCGCCCCGCCGCTTGCCAGGGCCCGGCCTGCAGGGAAGAAAGGCATACCCCCCAAAAGGGGTTCGATCGAAGACGAAGAGGGCGGATATCGAGGGTTTGGGAAATACGCGTTATTAGACACTCGAGCAAATGAGGGCGAACAGTCTTAAAATGATTGTTGTTGTTGCTGTTGTTGTCGCTGTTGGTATTGTTTGTTGTTGTTGTTTGTTTGTTTGTTTGTTTGTTTGCTTGCTTGTGTGTTTGTTTGTTTGTTCGTTTGTTTGTTTGTTTGTTTGTTTGTTCCCCATATCCTAAGATGGGGTTCTTGTTATTACTTGGACGCCTCCTACTCCCTCTCCTTCTCCCTCTTCCTCTTTCCTCCTCCCCTTTGTCGGACTTACTCATACTCAGACTTGCTCATACTCAGACTTACTCATACACAGACTTACTCATACTCAGGCTTGCTCATACTCAGACCTACTCATACTCAGACTTACTCACACTCAAACATACTCATACACAGACTTACTCATACACAGACTTACTCACACCCAGACGTACCCATACACAGACTCACTCATACCCAGACTTACTCATACACAGTATTAGTCATACTCAGACTTACTCATACCCAGACGTACACATACGCAGACTTTCTCATACACAGACCTACCCATACCCAGACTTACTCATACACAGACTTACTCATACACAGACTTACTCATACCCAGCATACTCATTTTCAGCACCCCTAAGGGGAGCCGCCAGGGGTGTTTGCACGGGCTCGTTCGCGGCCATTTTGTGGGGATGTCTCACGCGGTTTGCTTGTTCCTGGGCTCAACATCCTTCGCTTGGAGAGCAGATTGTGAGGATGTCTCAGGCGGGGCGCTGGTTTCAGCACCCCTAAGGGGAGCCGCCAGGGGTGTTTGCACGGGCTCGTTCGCGGCCATTTTGTGGGGATGTCTCAGGCGGTTTGCTTGTTCTGGGCTCAACATCCTTCGCTTGGAGAGCAGATTGTGAGGATGTCTCAGGCGGGGCGCTGGTTTCAGCACCCCTAAGGGGAGCCGCCAGGGGTGGTTGCACGGGCTCGTTCGCGGCCATTTTGTGGGGATGTCTCAGGCGGTTTGCTTGTTTCTGGGCTCAACATCCTTCGCTTGGAGAGCAGATTGTGAGGATGTCTCAGGCGGGGCGCTGGTTTCAGCACCCCTAAGGGGAGCCGCCAGGGGTGTTTGCACGGGCTCGTTCGCGGCCATTTTGTGGGGATGTCTCAAGCGGTTTGCTTGTTTCTGGGCCTAACACCCTTCGCTTGGAGAGCAGATCGTGAGGATGTCTCAGGCGGGGCGCTGGTTTCAGCACCCCTAAGGGGAGCCGCCAGGGGTGTTTGCACGGGCTCGTTCGTGGCCATGTTGTGGGGATGTCTCAGGCGGTTTGCTTGTTTCTGGGCTCAACATCCTTCGCTTGGAGAGCAGATTGTGAGGATGACTCAGGCGGGGCGCTGGTTTCAGCACCCCTAAGGGGGGCCGCCAAGGGTGTTTGCACGTCTTACATATCCCACTGCCAACTATCCTAAAACATATGCACATATGGGAAGCTCCAAAGCTACCACGGGCTGAAAAGGGGAAGGCCTGGCAGCTGAGGAGGGGGGATGAAGAGGAAGAGGCTCGCATTCAACCGTGCTCAAAGCTCACTCTGGCTCGTACGCAATCACTCGCATTAGGGGTCACTCGTCTTCGTCGGCCCTGTCGCCCACGTGGACGCGCTGTTGTAGTCGACTGCTCATGAACAGACGCTCACCACGGCATGACATAAAACATGAGATGCACATATGGGGAGCTCCACGCAGTGAGTAATTGTTTGTTGTCGTCGTCCCACCCGCGACCCGCCCCGCGACCCACCCACGACGCACCCCGCGATCCACCCGCGACCCACCCGCGACCCACCCCGCGACCCACCCGCGACCCACCCGGCGACCCACCCGCGACCCACCACCCGCGACCCACCCCGAAACCCCCCTGGCGACCCACCCGCGACCAACTGGCGACCCACCCGCGACCCACCCAACTGGCGACCCACCCGCGACCCACCCGCGACCCACCCCGCGACCCACCCGCGACCCACCCGCGACCCACCCGCGACCAACCGCGACCCATCCGCGACCCACCCGCGACCCACCCCGAGACCCACCCAAAATTTTCGGCGCCTGCGGCGGGTTTCTTTTGCATTCGTTCCAGGTGGAGAACCTGCGAACCACCCGCGACCCACCAAAAATTTTCGGCGCCTGCGGCGGGCTTTTTTGCGTGGAGAACCTGCGACCCACCCGCGACCCAAACCGCGTTCAGTGTACAAATCAACATTTTCGAATTTTCGGCGTCTGCGGCGGGCTGCTTTTGAATTCCTTCCAGGTGGAGGTGGAGAGCCCGCGACCCACCCGCGACCCAAACTACGTTCACTGACCAAGCCAAAACTTCGGCGCATGCGGCGGGTTTCTTTTGCAGTCGATCCAAATGGAGAACCTGTGACCCAAACCGCGTTCAGTGTACAAATCAACAATTTCGGCGCCTGCGGCGGGCTCTTTTTGAATTCCTTCCAGGTGGAGGTGGAGAGCCCGCGACTCACCCGCGACCCAAACTACGTTCACTGAACGTTCACTGAACGCGCCAAACAACGTCCACTGAACGGCTCGACGCCCGCGTCGCCCGCGCCCGCCCCCTCACTCTTATCCGCAACTGCGGGGTGCTGCGTATTCAACAACAATCAAAATTAGCCTTAAGAAGGACCCAACCATATGCAACTGCGAGTGCCGCATTGTGGGTTCCGCTTTCGGTGGAGCTCCCTACAGGGCCACGAAGCAGTCCTGGGTGGCGGTGACGCCTGCGGACCCTGCCACTGGAGCCTTCGGTGGAGCTCCCTATAGGGCCACGAAGCGCTGTCCTGGGTGGGTGAAACGCAGGGAGGTGACGAGGCGGATGGGAGGAGGAAGGAGGGGCAGGAGGAGGGGGAGGAGGAGGAGAGGAGGGACGCGGGGCGCTGCCTCGTCACAACGAGGACCCAACACCACAGGATGGTTAGGAAAACAGCAGTCGAACAATCGTCCCCCTACGAGTTTGAGCCACTGTTCGTGAGTCTTCCTCCTGCAGAGGGACATGCCCGACGTGAGTACTGCTCACATCGGGCCAGGCGAAAGGGGGGGATAGCAAAGGGGGGTTGTTTGAGAATCAGCTCGCGCAGCTGATTTTCCCGGCGTCTCCCGGCGCCGGAGGCGGCCATGCATCGAGGAATGGGCCCCTCGGTGAGGCCGAAACCAGCTGCACGCAGCAAATTTCGTAACCCCCCCTTTCCCAATCCCCCCATTTCGTCCGGCCCGATCACAGCGGCGAGAGCAAGGGGCGCGAGGGCCTCAGGCCCCTCCGGGGCCTTAAGGCCCCGGCCGAGCTCCCGGAGCGTGCCGCCCTGAGCGCTCGAATTCGCGACCCTCGGCGGTCGCGTTTTTCGCCCCGCGCCAGGCCGGGCCTTAGCTGCCCCGACACGCAGCACGCAACACGTATCGTCGGAGGTGAGGTACGGAGCTCAACACGTCGGGTGAAAACGTGGGTCCAACGCGATACATTCGCCAAAACGTGGTCCAACACGTGGAGCTAACACGCAACGTGTTGACATGGACGTCTTGAACACGGGACGTGTTGCGTTTCAAAGCGGGCGTCTCGAGGCAACCCAGGTAGGTCCCCTGCAGGCGGATTTTGAGCGACAAATCAAAACTGCTTCAAAGCATATACACCAGCAACAAATGGCATTGAAACATCCTCCCCCTACGATTTTGTTCTGACCCTTTCTGAATGTTCCTCCTGTGGAGGGACACGCCCGACTTAAGCCCAGCGCCCGTGTCCAGCTTCTTCATGCCCGCCCAGTGGCCCCCCGACTCCGCGCCCGGCCCATGCAGAGGAAGAGAGAACGCCACAACCACAAACTCGGGGCGCTCCGCACGGAGTTCTCGGCTCCGCGCCGGGCCCCACCTTCCTGGCGCGCAGGAGGCGCCGCCAGGGGGAGGCCCCAGCGCGGATCCGAGAAATCCGCGCGGAGCGCCCACAATTTCTGTCTATGGCGTTTCCTCTTCGACAATTGCCCAGATGCAGGGACACCTCGGGCGCGGCCTAACCGACCCCTCGCAAACCATCCCCTTCCGTGGCGTGATCCCCGCCTCTCGAATTCCCCTCCGGCCGCATACGTATACGTCTTGGGGCGAGGCGAAGGGGACGTCACGGAAGGGGCTGGTTTGCCAGGGGTCGGTTCCCAGACATGCGACATCCTGATTTTGGACGCCCGAAATTGGTACGGACAAAAATGAGTACAATGCCCAACAACAAATGTTGTCCCAAACCAACAGCGGCCGCTGTTGGGCAGGCGGCCTCCTGCCTCGAATGGACACAGGCCGCGGCGGCGTGGACAGCGAACCCTGTCCAGAATGAGCAGGAACTGCTGCTGGGCATTGTACCCATTCCTTCCGTACCCATTTCTAGGAAGGCACCAACTATACACCAACACCGATCCTGGCCAGGATCACCCTGGGCCCAGGATCGGTGTATACGCCCTCCTGCCTTGCGCAAGAAGGCACATACACCGATCCTGGGCCCAGGGTGATCCTGGGCCAGGATCGGTGTTGGTGTATAGTTGGTGCCCTCCGAATTTCGGGCGTCCAGACTGCTCTCTTCCACACGGACGGGGTCCCTGGAAATCCCGACCCTTCCACCCCGGGACCGGCTCTTCCTCCGGAGCCGTGCTGCTGACGGCCCTGGGGCCCGGCGAGGGGCCCCCCGCCCAGGCCGGACTCCGCCAGAAACCTCCCGCCAACGGCTGTCTTCCACGACCGCGACCGTGGCACCTCTCCGCAACCTTCGGGCAACTTTCCGCCACAATTCGGCAAATTCCGCAGAAGATCGGGCCGGGCGAATGGGGGGGATAGCAAAGGGGGGGGTTGACAATCAGCTCACGTAGCTGATGTTCCCGGCGCCTCCCGGCGCCGGAGGCGACCATGCATCGAGGTATATGGGCCCCTCGGTGAGGCCGAAACCAGCTGCATGCACAACAAATTTCGTAACCCCCCCGTTTCCCAATCCCCCCCTTCCGTCCGGCCCGAGAAGCACGCGCGTGTCTGGGCCCGGCCGCCCCAGTGGTGGGCCTGTTTTCCACCACCACCACCATAAGTGGGAGGGGGAGGGTGCCCTCCTCCTCCTCCTCCTCCTCCTCCTCGTCCTCCTCCTCGACCTCCTTCTTCCCCCCTCCAACTTATGGTGGTGGTGGTGGAAAACGCTCCCATCAAGAGCGCCTCGCCGAACGCCGTCAGCAGCCGGCCCGCTCCGGGGCCCGCCCGCGCGTAGAAGGCCACGAGCCAGTCCCGGGCGGCGCCGCCCGCCGCCGGGTAGCGGCCCTCGCAGAGGGGGGCGACGCGGCCGGGCGCCGCGAGGGAGGCGGACGGGCACGCGGGCCGCTGCTGCAGCTGCGCCTCCAGGTGGAGGAGGAGGGAGGAGGAGGAGGAGGAGGAGGAGGAGGAGGAGGAGGAGGAAGAGGAGGAGGAGGAGGAGGAGGAAAAGGAGGAGGGGAAGGAGGAGGAGGAGGAGGAGGAGGAGGAGGAGGAGGAGGAGGTGGAGGAAGAGGAGGGGGAGGAAGAGGAGTATAACGGGAGGAGCAGGAAAAGGTGGACGGGGAAGGGGTGGGGGAGCGGGGGAGCCGGAGGGGTGACCCTGTTTCAGCTGCGCCTGCACTAGCCGCTCGATGGCCTCCCAGTCGTGCCGCGGGTACTTTCGTTTCCGCATGTCCTCAGAGGGTCAGAGAACCTACCCCCATAATGATCACCCCGACACGCGAGGCTGTTTAGTGAACGCACCAGCAAGGAAGGAATCGAACAGGGCCGGGCTGTTTCATAAACGCCAGGGCCGTCTAGCAAACGCCGATTCACGGGTCCGGGTAGTTGTTCCTCCGTGGGATCCTTCTTCTCCGTCATGTTGAGCTTGCCCCGCTGGACGATGCGCAGCGAGGGCACTGCGTCGACCGAGTGGCGAGGGTGGCAGAAGCCCTTGTAGTTGACCCGCCAGAAGCAATCCACGGCCCCCACTGCCACGCCGGGGTCGTCCTCGAGCTCCTTCGCGAGCTGAACGAAGCGGTCCTTCACGGCACTGCACTCTGGGCAGGCGTGGGACGTGAACAACACCAGCCACAGCTTCTCGTCTGGCAGGGCAAGAGGTCGCACCCAGACAGCCCCCCAGATACTCCTGGCTGCCCTCCACCGACGCCCGCGCTCCAGGGTTGGGGTGGAGACGACCTCGGACCACCGGTTCTACCATGGGCTTGTTTGAGCTACTGGTCCAGGGAGGCGGGGAATGTCAGAGGAGGAGGGGGGGATGGTCGGGGTCGCCTGTGGACGGAATTGGCAGCAAATGGAACCCACGCTCGGAACCTATCCACATCCGCCGATTTGGAAACGCGCACCCGGAGACCTTCCCTTGCGGAGCGTTTTATGAGGTTCTCCATGGGCGGGAGGTACGGTATCCATATCCAACGCTACCCGAGGTCCTCGGGGACACGTTTCCGATTGGCGGGCGCGGCTGCAAAGCACGGTGGACAACGCAGATTCCCCGCGCACTGCTTGCGCTTCTCGGTCTCTGCGCTTGCACCCTCAAGCACTTGGTTGGCGGCTCTGGGCTCTCGCCGGGTCGCCGCCTGTGGCCGCCACGCCGCCATGTCGCGCGCCGGCTCGTGGTTCCGGGTTTCCCCGAGATCCGACGTTGCGAAACAGATGCAGCATCGCGAAACATAGCCCCAAGAGCCCCGGACCCCATCTCCCTGCATCACTTGTCGAGCCGCATCGATCTGTGAGGGTGCCGGGGCCCGAAATGGCGTGAACGCGCCCAGTGTGACAAGCATGCAACGCCGGGATCCCAGCGCTCGGTAGCCCAGAGAGCACGGAAACCCATCCCCTGGCTATTTGTTCCCTCCTCTAGCTGGAAGACTCCTCCTGCCGCGGGGCGCGCCCGACCTTTACTGAAGGGCCCCCAGGACAAACAAAGAACTACACACACATAAAACCATTCCCCTATTTTTTCCCATGCTTTCTGGGTCTTTGTCTTCCCCCCCGACTTCCCATATTTTCCCATATTCTCTGGGCTTTTGTCTTCCCCCCCACGTCCCACATTTTCCCATATTTCCTGGGAATCGACGATGCATTGCGCCTGTGTGCTTTTTTCCCCTCCTGCTTTACGGCCTGCGCCGCGGGTCGCCGCCCGGCGGCCGCCCGTGGCCGCCTCGTGCGCTGGCGGGCGGCCTCGGGGAGGAGGAGGAAAAAGAGGAGGAGGAGGAGGAGGCGGAGGAGGAGGAGGAGGAGGAGAGGAGGAGGAGGAGGTGGAGGAGGAGGAGGAGGAGGAGGAGGAGGAGCGAGGAGGAGCGAGGAGGCCGCCCGTGGCCGCCTCGTGCGCTGGCGGGCGGCCGCCGGGCTGTCGCCACGGCGGCCGTGCGCGGCCTCCAGCCGCCGCCGGCGGCCGCCTCGGGCGCCGCCGCACGACGCGCCTGGCACCTCCAGGCGCGCTCCCCTCGAGCTGGGCACGTTCCTGCTCTGCTCCTGGGGCCCCCCAGGGGCCAGGAGGAGGCCCAGGAGAGAACACACGTCGAGGTGAAAGGATCTGGCCCCCCCGCCCGAGCTGGGCACCGTTCCTGCCTCTGCTCCGGGGCCCCCAGGGGCCAGAGGGCCCAGGAGAAGAAACACGTCGAGGTGAAAGGAATCTGGCCCCCCCCCCCCCCCCCCCCCCGAGCTGGGCACGTTCCTGCTTTGCTCCTGGGGCCCCTCAGGGGCCAGGAGGAGGCCCAGGAGAGAGAACACACGTCGAGGTGAAAGGATCTGGCCCCCCCCCCCAAGGTAGAAATCAAAGAACTTTCGAAGAGCACGAGCGGAACAGTGCGCACGGCCTGCGCCACACCGCTTCCAGCGGTGCCCCGGTCGCAGCCGAGGGGCCCCGGGCCTCGCTGGCCGTGTTCCTGGTCGCCCCCCGTTCGGGGATCTTCTGACCCGGGTCAATCCAGACCCGGGTCAGCAGGAAACCAAACAACTGCAATGCAGGGGGAAAAAACTGCAACGCAGGTCTTCGCAAACCCGGGTCGGCCAACAGGCGCGGCCGCCTCGCGGCCACGAGCGGCTCGCTGACCCCGGTCAGCCAGGGGGGTCTTCGCAGGATCCTGCAAGCTCTGGCGCTCTGGCTGACCCCCGTCTCGAGGCTCCCGATCCATGGACGCCCTAAGGAGGAGGAGGAGGAGGAGGAGGAGGAGGAGGAGGCCCTAAGGAGGAGGAGGAGGAGGAGGAGGAGAGGAGGAGGAGGAGGAGGATGAGGAGGAGGCGAGGAGGAGGAGGAGAGGAGGAGGAGGGGGCGGGGGGGAGGGGGGGGGAGGAGTGGGGAGGAGGAGGAGGAGGAGGAGGAGAGGAGGAGGGGAGGAGGAGGAGGAGGAGGAGGAGGAGGAGGAGGGAGGGGAAAGAGGAGGAGGAGGAGGAGGCGGAGGAGGAGGAGGAGGAGGAGGAAGAACCCCGTCTCGAGGCTCCCGACCCGTCTCCTCCCGGCTCCCGCCGGCCCCGCCGCCCGCGCTCCCCGCGCCGCCGCCCAGCAGGCCCTATGGGCCCGCTCTGCCGGCGGCGCCTTCCCGGTCGCCGCCGCTCTGGGCCCGAGGCCCCCCGGCTGCCGCGCGTGCTCGGCCGCCCCGGCACGCAGCACGCCACCCGCGGCGAGGAGGAGGAGGAGGAGGAGGAGGAGGAGGAGGAGGGGGAGGAGGAGGAGGAGGAGGAGGGGGAGGGGGAGAGGAGGGGGAGGAAGAGGAGGAGGAGGAGGAGGAGGAGGAGGAGGAGGAGGCGGAGGAGGAGGGGGAGGAGGAGAAAAAGCGGCAAGAGTGAGGGGGAGGAAGGGGGGAGGAGGACGAGGAGCAGGAGGAGGACGAGGAGGAGGAGGAGGAGGAGGACGAGGAGGAGGAGGAGGAGGAGCAGGAGGAGGAGCAGGAGGAGGAGCAGGAGGACGGAGGAGGAGGACGGAGCTCAACGTGTTGTTCGAAGGCCTCCCCTGGCTGCCGCCCGTGCTCGGCCGCCCCCGGCACGCAGCACGCCACCCGCGGCGTGCTGGCACGGAGCTCAACGCGTCGTCCGAAGGCGTGCGCCTGGCGCGGCACGGATCGCAGAGACGCGAGCCGACACGTGCCAGGCCAGCACGCCGCGCGTTGACACGCGGACGCTTTGAGCACGCCACGTGCTGCGTCTCAGCACGGGCGTATCAGAGCAGCTGAGCGCCCCTGGTCCT
The DNA here is from genome assembly GCA_963575745.1 of Prorocentrum cordatum. Lineage (NCBI taxonomy): Eukaryota > Dinophyceae > Prorocentrales > Prorocentraceae > Prorocentrum > Prorocentrum cordatum. The sequence goes on along the minus strand of CAUYUJ010016822.1, from coordinate 49,161 downwards.
GGGTCCCGCTGGCCTGGCTGACCAGGAGGAGGAGGAGGAGGAGGAGGAGGAGGAGGAGGAGGAGGAGGAGGAGGGAGGAGGAGGAGGAGGAGGAGGAGGAGGAGGAGGGGTCCCATTGTTGCTGGTTGTTTGCTGGTCGCCGTCACTCGTGTCCCGTTGCCAGCCGGCCTCGTTGACTGTGCTCTCCAGGTCACCGCCTGCAGAGTCCGTGGTCCTGGTTGCCTTGTTTTTTAAAGGGAAATTAGGACACACAAATAAATACACACAAATAAAAATAGTCCCCATATTTTCCTATATTTTTTGGGTTTTTGTCTTCCCCACCACTTCCCATATTTTCGCATATTTTCCTGGGAATCGAGGATTAATTGTGTCTGTGTGTTTCTTTTCCTCCTGATGTTTTTGGTGAACAAACAACATGAACGTCGCCGCCCATCGGGCCCAGAGTCCCCCCGGCCTGGTTGGTTGCGATGCCCTGCTCGCCGCCCATGTAATCCTGGGTCCCGCCGGCCCTGTCGGTTGGCATTTCCTGGTTGCCGCTCGTCGGATCCTGGATCCTGCGTGTCTTGCCCGTTGCGATTGCGACACCCTGGTCGCCGCGCGAGCGGAGGATCCTGGCCCCTCTGCGAAGAGCCTCGTCACCAACCCTCGGGTTGGCGCTGTTTTTGGGGGGCGACTTTCGGCATTTGGCCGAAGGCTGGGGGAGGGGGGGGGGGTCTGGGTCTGGGCCGGCGCTTGCGTAGCCGACCTGCTTCGTGCAGTCGCGCAAGCAGGCCTGGGGGCAGGGGTCCTGGCCAGCCGCCAGGAAGCAGCCGCCAAAAGCAGCCAGGATCGGACCTACGTGGAAGGGGAGGGGGGGGGACCCGCGTCGATCGGCGAAGCGATCCATGAAAAACGGCGACCCTGGCGTTGGTGGTCTAGGAACTTCGCTGTTCCAACCCCTGTTTCGGCGTCGGCGCGCGCGAAGGTTTTGAGACCGCGTCGATCATTCAACCCTGAATCGATCGCGGCCCCGATCCTTCAAAATCCCACCAGCCCTCTGGGGGTATGTGGTTTAGCGAATTTTGTCTTCTCTCTGTCAAGGTCCCTCCTTCCCCTGCTCGGGAAATGGGTTCATCACTGTTCCCTATTAATATACACCCCCGTCCCCAGGCAACCGGCAGCCCAACAGGAACAATGAGGACCCCATGAGGACCCACCCAACCGTCCTGGTCACAAAACAATACAAACACACGCAGCCCCCAAATTAGGAGCATGCGCAACCAACCCGATGCGGTCCCTTCCCCCGCACCCCCTGTCAACAAAACAATACATAGTACACTTTGGGACAACGTCTGGAGTCATGTTCGTGAGGCCCGCGATCACTTTGTATTGTTCCCCGTATCAAGAGGATGGGGTTCTTGTTATTACTGTGACCGCGCGGACCTTCCTGTCACCTCCCTTCTCCTCCTCCCCCTGATGACGCACTCCCTGAGTAGGATGACGACGACGATGATGATGCAGATGAGGAATGATGATGTTATGATATGTTGTGATATGTTATATGCTTGTATGGGCTGTTAGTGTATGTGATGATAGGCTGTGGTATGTTATGTTATGCTATGCTGTGGTGATGATGATGGTGATGGTGATGGTGATGGTGATGGTGATGATGATGATGATGATGATGATGATGATGATGATGATGATGATGATGATGATGATGATGATCACGAGGAGGATGATAACAGTGATGATGCTGATGATGCTGATGCTGATGCTGATGCTGCTGAGGATGATGATGATGCTGATGCTGCTGCTGATGATGATGACAATACTAATGATACTGATAATGATAACGATAACGATAATGATAATGAGGATGATGATGATGATGGTGATGGTGATGGTGATGATGATGATGATGCTGATGCTGATGCTGATGCTGATGCTGCTGCTGCTGCTGCTGCTGCTGATGATGATGATGATGATGATGATGATGATGATGATGATGATGATGATGGCGGAGCAACTTCTGAGGATCACTCCTAAAGGGGGGGTCGCCAGGGGTATTGCACGGCCTCCGTTCGCGCCAAACTGGCGGGGCTTTCTGGGGCGGTTTGCCTGTTTGCATGCCCCACATCATCCGCTTTCGGAGCAGATTTGGAGGATGTCTCGCTCGGTTTGCCTGTTTTGGCGGCCAGACTCGTGGGCACATATTCTCACCAGGATGCCACAGGAGGCTCCAGGAGGCCCCAGGAGGCCACAGGAGGTCCCAGGAGGCATCAGGGGGCCACCGGAAGATTCAAGAGACCACAGGATATCCCAAGAGGCTCCAGGAGGCACCAGGAGGCCCCAGAAGGCAACAAGAGGCCCCGACAGGCCCCAGGAGCAGGAGGCCTCAGAAGCCCACAGGAGTGGCTCGAATCCCATGTGTTTCACGTATGCTCCTATAGATTGGGCCTCACATGAATCCTTGATGTTATCTGTATGTTTCTATAGATGCTCCTTCTCCTGTGTATCCAATCCTAAATGTTTTACGTATGTTCCTATAGATTGGGCCTCCGCTGGGGCACGAATCCCTGGTGATTACGTGTGTTCCTATAGATTGCCCTTCTCCTGCGGCTCCAATCCGCAACGTTTTATGTACGCCTGTTCCTACAGACTGGGCCTCTCCAGGGGCACGAATCCTCCCTAGGAGGTCCCAAGAGGCTCCAGGTGGCCCCAGGAGGCCACGCGAGGCTCCAGGAGGCTCCAGGAGGCCCCAGGAAGCCCCACGAGGTTTCAGGAGGCCCCAGGAGGCCCCAAGCTCATGCGCAGAGACGCGCTCGTACTACTGAGACTCATTCACGCTCCAATTCATCCGCAGTTCGATTCATGACCAGACCGTCACAACTCAAGCCCGTTTCTACTCGAAAACTCTTGCGCCCAGACACTCACGGCGGACAGGTCCATGCGAATAGATGCACATATGGAGAGCTCCACGCAGTGAATCATTTGTTGATAGGGACGTCGGGGGTGTCAGCATATTGCCTGCTGTGCACAGGGCTATCATCCCTGACAAAAGACAATACAACATGCACCTCGCGGCTACATCTGGATCATGCGCGGCCACCTCGCGATCACTGTCAAGTGGTTTTTGACAGGGGCGGCGGGGGTGGTGGCGCGTGGCCTGCTGTGCGCAGGCCCACCAGACACAATATGGGCCTGTGTCTTCGAAAAGGATGGCGGGGGGCCGACATGTTTCCAGATGTGTGTTGTCACGTGCGCAGGCGCAACTGATGCACCCTGCACGTACCCCCGACATGGCACACCTGGCGCGGCTGGAGTATGCGGCGCACCTGGCGCACCCGGAGCACGTGGCGCATCTGGCGCACCAGGCGTGCCTGGCACGCTCGGACCCCAGGGGTGCTTGGCGCGTGGCGCGCCTGGCACGCGTGGCGCACCTCGCCCAAGTGTCGCGCACCTGGGGTCGGCTTTGGTTCCCAGTAGCTGTCCATCCAAAGACGACCGCTGAACATGCTCAGGCTCGGGTGCTACTTATGCATTGAGAGGGCGGGTGGGAGTGAGCTAGACGGTGTGCGGGCGGGTTGGTAGCTGGACCCCCCCCCCTAGCCCCTTTCCATTGGCGTGGCAGGGAGGTGGGGGGGGGGCGCGAGGCATTAGAGTGCCGAAGATGGCCCAAGATGGCGCCAAGAGGGCCTCAGAGGGCCCAAGATGGTATCCAAGATGTCCTAGATGCTTCATCATGGCTCCAGATAGCCTCTGACATACCTCCAAGACGCCCCAAGACGGCTCCAAAACGGTTTCAACTGCCCTCCGAGCCACCCAAGGAACCCCCCAAGAGACCAACATTGTTCCAGAGCCTACGGGCAATCATTGTTTTTGCCTTCTCGCCGATTCGCTTCCGACTGTCCTCCAAGATGGCTCCAAGACGGCCCAACAGAGCCTCAAGAGGAGCCCAGGAGGGCCCCAAGAGGGCCACGATAGCGCCCAAGACCGCCCCAAGAGCGCCCCGAGAGGGCACCAAAACCTGAATCTCCGAGGAGGGAGGCCTGAATTGAGGACCTTGAGCTACCGGGGGCCAAGGCGGCCCCAAGAGACCTCTGAGACCCGCACAAGAAGCCCAAGGAGGGCCCCAAGAGGGCCCCCAAAAGCCCCAAGAGGACCCGAAGAAGCCCCAAGAGGACCCCACAAGAGCTCCAAGATGGCTCCAAGAGACCTCCGAGAGCCTTTTACAACAACACCTCCACTCGCCTGGCGAACTCTTTCCAAGATGGCCTCAGGAGACCCCAAAGTGGCCTTCAAGATGGCTCACTATAGCTCAAAACGGGTCAATATAGCCTCCTGCATGACCGTCTCAACTCGCCTGGGTATCGGTTTGGGATGGGCTGGTGGGGCTACTTTTTTTGGCGCGGCCGCAAGCGAAGGCGTTGGCAGCAGAAGCAAAGTTGGCTCGGGCTACGAGCAGCCCAATTGCCGGCGCGCGCGCCGAGCAAGGCAATACCTACCGCCGGGGGCGGCCCCGCTGGGGCTGAGCTGCGCCGAAAATGGGGACTGGCAGCTGCGGAGGCTGCCAGGATGCTGCAACGTGCGAGTACCATGGGAGCTGGATCGCCAGACAAGTGAATTGGACCTTGTCGCCACCGGGCGCCAGAAGACAGGGTAGCAGACCGACAGGTGACACGCCTGGCCGCTCAAGAAGGCTGCACCACTCCTGAGTGAACCGGCGGGCCAGTACCCCATGGGGCCAGCTGACAACCATAATCCAGGGAAGTGCAAGCACTCGTGCCGGAACTGGACAGAACGCACGACACCTGAACGCCAGGGCTCACTCGGCTCCACGGAACAGCAGGAGACAAAGGCGCGAGGGACGGACGCATCCACCGGGGGCTGAGGGGATCTGAACCCGGCGCCAGCGGCGAAGCGGGAACCAGACACTGCATGCGAGGCGGTAACCGGGGACCAGAGGCCAGGGAAGTGCAAGCACTCGCGCCGGTACTGGTCAAGAGTCAAGACGCGTGAACCGAGGATGTCACGAAAGGGCCAGAGCCAAGGAAACCGAGCCAGGCCGAGGCCAGGTCCGGGCAATGGCCAGGCTGGTGGGGATACTTTTTCCGTCGCGGCCGCAGGCGACGGCGCCGGCAGCAGAACCAGAGTTGGCTCGGGCTACGAGCGAACCTAATTGCCGGCGCGCGCGCCGAGCAAGGCAGGACCTACCGCCAGGGGAAGCAGCTGCGCCGGGGCTGAGCTGCAGCGCCGAAGGTGGGGACTGCTGCTGGGGCTGCCAGGAAGCTGCAAACGTGCGAGTACCATGGGAGCTGAATCGCCAGACGCGCGAACTGGACCTTGTCGCCACAGGGCGCCAGAGGTCAGGGCAACGGACTGACAGGTGACACGCCTGGCCGCTCAAGAAGGCTGAACCACTCCTGAGTGAACCGGCGGACCAGTATCCCACAGGGCCACAGGGCCAGCTGACAGGGAACCAGAAGCCAGGGAAGTGCAAGCACTCGTGCCGGACCTGGGTCAAAACGCGCGTCACCAGAACGCCAGGGTGCCTCATCCGGCTCCACAGAACCAGAATGGGAGCCAAAGGTGCGAGGGACGGAGCGAGGTCGCATACACCGAGGGCAGGAGGGGACCTGAGCCCAGGAGCCAGCGACGAAAGGAGGGCCAGTGCCAGGGAAACCGAGCCAGGCCGTGGCCAGGCCCGAGCAAAGGCCAAGGTGAGCCACGCACGGCCAGGCTGTGGCGGTGACTGGGGGCCAGAGGCCAGGGAAACTGGCGGGGATACTTTTTGACCGCGACCGCGAGCGGACACCCGCGCGGCGTCGTGAGGTCGTGCGAAGAGCGCTCGCCGGTGCAAGATCACAGCGCAACTGTCGCCGGCAAGACGCGGAAAAAGGACGGGGCCTATAAGCAGAGGCAGCGCAAGAGTGACGAAAAAGGGGAGGCGACGCACCACGGCACCGCGAGCGAAGCGAAAGAAAACGAAGAGCCGACGGAAAGACCAGGACGACGAAAGGAGGGAGAAAAAGAAACTCACGCGGCGCCGCTCAGCTGGTGGGGATACGCGAAGCGTCAAGAATTGAATTCACCCGGGTCCAGTGGCGTTACAGTGTCTATCGCTACATCCGCGTCGCAGAACTCAATCTGGAACGCCTTCGCCGGCGTCGCCCGCACGCCAACCCAACGCCGAATGAACCTTCCGTTGGGGCTTCCCTGTGCAAGCCCTCGTGTTCCTCTTCGGGAAGGGGGTTGTCCCCTCCACCTAGCCCCTCGCGTGGGTCTAGCCGACCCCCCCACCCCTCCCCGCGGGCAGTTAGAGCGCCCAAGTGGACCCAGGATGGCATCACTACGGTCCCATGCAAGCCAATGTTGTTTCACAGCTAGTGCAATCTAGCCTCCAGCATGCCTTCAAAACGACCGGGGATCGCATCAATGTGTGCTGCCTTCTTGCTTTTGCGCCTCCGAGAAGCTTCCGCGCCCTCAAACATGTTCCCCGAAAGGCTCACATAGAATTGCCCGCCGCCTCGTTTCACTCCATGGTTCTCGACTTCCCTTCCTCCGACACCTCGGCCGGGCATTGTTTCTGCATGGGCCGGTGGGGATCCGCGACGCGTCAAGAAATCATTGCTTGGGGTTCACGCTGGCAATCATTTCTAATCTCGGCGTGCTTCCCCAATCTCGACGGGGCCCGGATTAGCGAGGGGGCGATACATGGGGGGGGGGGGGAAGAAAGGTGCCCTCTTAGGACCCGAAAGGGCCTCCCCTCCGGGCCCTCCAGGGGCCCCTCTGGGGGCCCTGGAGGGCCACCTTTCTGCAGCCCTCGCTGCCCCCCCACCGATCGCCCCCCCAGTGCGCGTCGCCCGACTCGACGACCACGGGCCGTCCTCGGGCCATCGGGCCGTCAACACCGCCCACCCCCTGGGGAGGGGGCCGAGGGCCCCGGGGCCCGCGGACTATTCCAGAGGCCCGAGGGAGCTCGCGGCGCAGTCTTTCGCGCAAGGAGGCCGCACTGCGGGCCGTCTCCGACCCTCCCTCCTGTGTGTCGGATCCTCGTTCTGAATCCGCGGCGCCGCGCGCCACCTTCTTCACCTCCCCTCCTCCTCCTCCTCCTCCCTCCTCCTCTCCTCCTCCTCCTCCCTCCTCCTCCTCCCTCCTCCTCCCCTCCTCCTCCTCCTCCTCCTCCTCCTCCTCCTCCTCCTCTCCTCCCTCCTCCTCCTCCTCCTCCCCCTCCTCCTCCTTCTCCTCCTTCTTTTTCTCCTCCTCCTCCTTCTCCTCCTCCTCCTCCTCCCCCTCCTCCCCCTCCCCCCTCCTCCTCCTCCTCCTCCTCCTCCTCCTCTCCTCCTCCTTCTTTCCTCCTCCCTCCTCCTCCTCTCCTCCTCCTCCTCTCCTCCTCCTCCTCCTCCTCCTCCTCCTCCTCCCTCCTCCTCCTCCTCCTCCTCCTCCTCCTCCTCCCTCCTCTCCTCCTCCTCCTCCTCCTCCGCCTCCTCCCCTCTCCTCCTCCTCCTCCCTCCTCCTCTTCCTCCTCCTCCTCCTCCTCCTCTCCCCTCCCCTCCTCTCCTCCTCCTCCCTCCTCCTCCCCCTCCGCCTCCTCCTCCTCCTCCTCCTCCTCCTCCTCCTCCTCCTCCTCCTCCCTCCTCCTCCTCCTTCCTCCCTCCTCCTCCTCCTCCTACCTCCCCTCCTCCTCCTCCTCCTCCTCCTCCTCCTCCTCCTCCTCCTCCTCCTCCTCCTCCTCCTCCTCATCCTCCTCCTCCGCCTTCCTCCTCCTCCCTCCTCCTCCTCCCTCACCTCCCTCACCTCCCCCGCCGCCCATTCCAGCACACCCCCTCCACCTCCGTGCGCCCTGCAGGCACGGCGTTCACATGCGCCCCCCCGCCCATGCCGGCATTCCCCTCGCGCGGACTGTGGCCGCACAGGTCGCTCCACCTGCGGCCCCACACGGCGTTTTCACGCGTGCCCCCACGCCCGCCTCAGGACACCCTCCGCGCAGATCGTGGGCCCACAGGGAACTCCGCCTGCCGCCCCCAGAGGGCGAGCCCGCCTGCCGCGCCCCCCAGCCGATGGCGCCACGCGCAGCTGCCTAGGGTTGGGCCGTTCGCCTGGGCTCAGCTTCTGTGAACTCCGGAAGCCCACGGCGGGGCTGACGCACGCGCCAGCGTCGCCGCCGCTCCCAAGCGGCGCGAGCCTCCCGTGCGCCTGAAGCCTGCGCGCGGCCCTGAGCCCTGCCACTCTCGTCGTCCTCCCCCGGGAACCTCTCATGGCAGAGGGTCTCCACCGGCTTGGGGAAGAACCTGTCGCACGCCTTCGTGGGGTCCTTCGGCGCCAGCAGAATTGGAACAAACGCCAACGGGGAGGGCTGCAAGCCGAATGAGGAGGGAGAGGAGGAGGAGGAGGAGGAGGAGGCGGAGGAGGAGGGGGAGACGGAGGAGGATGGGGAGGAGGAGGGGGATGATGATGATAATGATGATGATGATGATGATGAGGAGGAGGAGGAGGAGGAGGAGGAGGAGGAGGAGGAGGAGGAGGAGGAGGAGGAACAGGGGGAGGAGGAGGAGGAGGAAGAAAACCAGGAGGATTAAGGGAGGAAGTGTTAGATGGAAGGGAGAGGACGATATGGAGGGGTAAGGAAAGAGGGTACATGACACGCCAGGTGCGCAAGCCTCCTATCTGACGTTTCGTGAAGAGCGGAAGCGTGAAATTAGAGCCACCGCTGCAGCGGGAACGCGATTCGGAAGATCCGCAACGCAGAAATGAGCTCAGCGCCGCAGCGGGGGCAGGATCTTGAAGGACCGGGAACCCGAGACTGGAGCCAACGCTGCAACAAGAGCGACATTCGGGAATCACCGAAAACGCTCCGCTTGGAAAGCCACGTCTGATCAATCACTTTTGGAGGATATCATGTGCAAAGGACAAACGCGGAGGGGGGCAGGCTGCGACGTCGGGGTCTCCGGGGGAGAGAAGATAACAGTATTCATATGGTGCGAATGTTGAGAGGAACGGTGGAAGAGGAGGCCGAGGAGGAAGAGGATAATGAGCAGGAGACGACCGTAGGAGGGAGTCCTCGGTCCTCGCCTACCCCACAAGCCCCAGGGCCCCTTGGCCAGAGAAGCGCGGGCCGCAACGGGCGGTCGCCCTGCCTCGAGAGAGCCGCGCTGGGGCGCCGCGGGGTCGCCGACGGGCGGCGGCGCACGGGCGCGCTCTCTCGTGGGAGGGGGGCGCTCCCACCCGAGCTGGGTAAAGGAGCGGAAACGAGGGGGGGGCGCGCAGAGGCAGGGGCAGAGCTCAACGGAGCGAAGGACGGGGCGGGGGAGATCGAGCGCACAGACAGATTAGCAGGCGGGGGAAGCGAAGACTGATAATGAGAAATGGGAGAGGGGTGGCGCAATGAAGGATTAAAAACACTTGAAGGTTGATCGGGGTCCTCAGGAGGCAACTTGAAACCATCGTCGCCAGGATCCTGCGGCACGCTCTCTCCGCTGTCGCCCCACGCAGTGGCAATCTCGGTGGCGCTCTCGTCCAATGGAGATGGCGCAACTGGCGTCAACCTGGGAGACGCCGTCGCAGACCCAGGGGCAGAGGGCGCACGCGGCTACGGCGCCAACGGCGATGAGAGAGCGGAGCAAGCCGACCCCGTGGACGAGACCGCCCGCGCAGGACACATGGAAGACGAGCCGGAGGAATTGAGCTCGCCATTGAAGAGTAATCTCCCAAGCCAGGGCTCAGAAGGGGGAGCGCGCCAGTCCCGCCAGCGAAAGCGCGCCCGCTCAGCATCCGTCAACTGGTGAGGTTCCCCCATCATTATCGAACGCACACCAGCCAATGCACGCGAGCCAATCAAGTTTGACGTCAGAGGCCAGTTGGCGATCAATCTTGTCTGATTGTACATCGCGCACGCAGCAGCCAAGAAGGAGTAGCCCTCGAGCCTGGGGGCCCACGAGCCCCGCCGCCTGAGAACTGGGGGGGGGGGGGGGGGGGGGGGGGGGGGGGGGGACGGACGCGCGAGCGCCGGACAGAGTGCCACTCGCATTGGTCGGCAGCGCGCATGATGAGCAAGAGAATCAAGAGCTAGACAACCATGAGCACATTGTCGCTGACCTTTGGGATGGAGGATGCGAGCCGATATCATCGAGGCGCCCGTCCAAGCCCTCATAGCAGCCCCCGCCCACGCACGCGGACGCCGCCGCAAGAGCTGCAGAATGGGGTCCCGGTCCAGCCGCTCAATCATCTGGGCGTGCCGCGGCGGCAGCCTGGCCAGGCGCGAGGCAACGGCGACGCGCAATGGCGCCGCGCGCAGGGGGGGTGCACGAGGGGCTTGGTAGGCAGCGCGTTGTGGGCGAGGACGCCGACCAGAGAGATCCCCCAGCGCTTCGCGCGCAGCAGACGCCGCCACTGGCGCCACTATTGCTGGCGAACCAGAAGCTCTTCCCTCCGCAGCAGCCTCAAGCGTCTCCGCAAACGCCTCAGCTCGCCAGAATCCAGGGTACGGCTTACCAGTGTGTAAACATGCCCAGCGTTCTCCACGTGTCGTTGAACTCTGCATGAGCTCGCATCCTCGCCAGCACATCGTAACCAACGTGGGCTCCTGCCTAACCAACGTGGGTTGGTGGCATTCTATGAGGTGGTGGCTCCGCCCAACCAGCGCGGTTTCGTGCCTAGCCGTAACTTCGGGGTGCACATCGTCGAGATCGACGGGTATGCTCGGCAGTCGTCGGTTCGGGCCCCTGGTTCAGTCGACGTCCCTCTCCTCTTCTCCTTGGATATCGGCCAGGCCTTTCCGTCGCTGAATCCGGAGTGCATGATGCAGGTGCTAGCAACTCTAAAGTTGCCCCAATTATTCCTCGCGTTTGTGAGCTTTCTTTACGCTGCGACTGAAGGTGAGGCGTCTATTCAGGGGATCCTGGTTAGGCTGTATTGGGTGTGCAGTGGATCCATTCAAGGGATGCGTTGTCTAGCTCGCTCTTCGCGCTCGGGATCTCGCCCTTCCTCTACGACGTCGTGGCCTCGGTTGAGCTGCAGGGGCGTGGCCTTGTGCGGGCCTGCGCAGATGGTATCGGTGGGGCCCTGCGGGATGTTGGAGATCTTAACAGGATGTATCAGATCATGTTGCTAGCTGAACCCCTTGCTAACCTGTGCCTAACAGTTACTCGTTGTAAACTGGCGCCGCTCTCGGGAAGATTCACAAGTGAGCTCTCGGCCCTAGTGGAGAAAAAGCTGCGGGTCATCTCGTGCGCGTCGAAGGAGTCCAGGCGCATGCGCGCAGTGCGCGGTCGACGAACCAGCGACCTTCTAGCCAGGAGCGACGACGATGATATTGGCAGTGGCGTATGTTCTCGAATGTGCTGTCGCAGACAAGGCATTTGTTGTCGATCGTGATCGTGGAGAGAACCGCTTTCATACCGTGTCCAAGGGGTGCTGCCGTCGTCTGGCGTGATATTAGTGCTGGAAACGTACGGAACTGCTTCGTGTATCCCTCGATATTGCATGCGCACGGATTAGGGTATCCAGGGTCGCTGTCGGGATCCCCAAGGGGCTCATCAGAAGGTGGGTGCTGCAATTGACCAGTTGGGGCTCAAGACTGAAATGCATGGGCCAGGCGTAGGTGGCTGAAGTCTATCTTCTGGACAGCCACCTGGACTTCTGGAATATGAAAGAGCTCTTTGACGTCGGACGTGATGGGCCACGAGGCTTTCAAGTCGTCGGCGATGGGGACTTCTAGGGCACTCTTGAGTTCTGCTCGAAATTACTGGGCGCAAGGATGGGCGCGGGGGTCGGTGTTTAGCGAGCCGTCAGGCATCAGCGCATGGGCGGAGGTAGGAATTCCTCGGCTGGAAACCTGCTTCTCAAATTTACTTCGACCGAAGAACCCCGCGAGAAATTGATCGTGGGTTTGGGGCTCTTTACTCATGGCCTGCCGCCACTCAAGACTTCTGACGCATAGTGCGAGCCCTATGGGGGTAATTCTCCACTCCATAAGGTCCCTGGTCGTGAGAGTAGAACGCGCGCAGTTGCTATCAACTGAATGGGCGGAGCCAAGGAGCATGCATCGCATCTGTTTTGCTAGGCCCGCGTCGATGCGCGCCACCTCGGCGCGCGCCAGGGCCAATGCTTCCAAGCCCGACCACGCTCTGCTCGCAATATTCGCGAGGAAGACGACTCTTTGCATCGTCTGGGCGTGGATGAGGTCCAAACGCAAATCAGCCGTGCCCAGCCGATGTTGCAGGCGCGGATGCGCTCCTCGATCTCGCGCGCATTGCAGCCGTCGGCGTGTCTGTAGGAGCCCAAATGGATTAAATTAGTCATGCGTGTGCCGGTTAAGTCATTCTCTGCTCGCCTGGTGGCAGCACTGGTGGATAGTCGGACCAATGTCTCCTGCTTGCGCGCATTCTGCGCGTAGCCACCTCTCGCGAGCTTGGCATTCAGCACCGACGTGTCAATGCAGTCAATGGCCGGAGCTTGTTGCAGTGAGCCGTCGGGGATAGGAAATAAACGCGCAGTGTCTTCAATAAGTGCTCCCTTGTCGATGCGATGTGCATCGCCTGGGAATGGGCTGGGCGTGGCAAGGCCGTCACCTATGATGCTCGTGGGCTCGAGATCCCAGTCCTGGGTGAGCGGGTAGAACGATTACATGAACTGTTCGGGCTCGCTGCTGTCTCCCACGCGCCCGCCTCTACGTGGATGAAAGCCGATCATCTGGTCGCAGGCGTCGATTCGCATGGTGTCCCTCTCACGGTGTTGTGTGAGCATCGTAGTGGTCGTTGTCTGCGCGTACTTGGTGGGCGGCGCATAGGCGACGAGGTGTAGCCAGTGCCGAGCGCGTTCCTCATGTCGTTGCTCTTCATGATGTAGGGGGCGTGGGCCTCGCGTAGCTTGCGGGCTGCAATGCGAGCAAGTAGCGTGAGTTTTTCTCGTCGTCGAGCACGGATGCCTTCATGTGCCCGAGGTGGCGGGTCGTGCGTGCTGCCAGTCCACTTCGTAAGTAAAGCCGCCAGAAAGGGCAGAATGCGTGTAGCATGCGCAGGCAGTTGTTCAGGTCGTGAATTGGGTCGCCTCGCGGTTCCTTGCCCTTCCTGCCGGTGGCCACCGCTGGGCTGGTGTTGGACTGGGCGGGGAGGGCGTCGGAGTCACGGACGTGGGCAAGGAGGTGAATGAACATGACCTTCGGCGCATTGCGGTGGCCATAGTCGATCTGGAATTGGCGCCGATGCGGTGGTCGTGACGGTCGTGCGTCGGCGTCGTCGTCTTTGTCGCCGTCGAACCGTTTAATACCCAGGCCGTGTCGTGCTCCTTCTCCTCCTCCTCTTCCTCCTCGTCTTCTTCCGATGGAGAAAATAAGGCATGGCGTGAGTATTCGTAGTCAGTAGTGGCGTATCCACGTCCACTTCGAGGCAATCCAGGTCGGCTGAGGTATGTCGGGAAGAGCATCATCGCAGTGAGCTCTGTGGGCCATGACCAACCCGGCGAACACTCGAGGTGCTTGTTGGCCCAGAGTCGTTTGGCCATCGTGTCAAGGTCCTCAGCGGCTGCGTGTGCGGCGTCGTGTGTTGGGTCCACGCGGTGCTCTCCGGGTGGGGTAATGCCGTCGTCGGGGCGGTTGTCTGGCTGCTCGATGCTGGTGTCGCTCTCAATGTAGATGCCAACGTGTGCTGGCGTAGTGCGTAGTGGTGAGCCCGCCGCCGATGCCATCTCGTCCCAGAGCTGCTTCGTAGTGGGCAGCAGCAGGGCGCGCGCTCGGGGAGGCGAAGAAAGTGCGTTTCTTGGGGCCCGTGCGCGTGCCCGCGCGGAGCCGAGCCAGTTCCGACATTCGGGAGAGGTCTCGTTGATGCCAGGCGTCGGAATCTGCTCGTCAAGGGAGTAGCTCCACAAAGCCTGCTTCCACTTGGCATGTTCTCGGGGTTGTCGTGAGATGTCGTGTAGGAGGGCATTGTCCACGGCGACGCCGCGGTCGGGTAGTTGCGCTCGTTCTCGCAGCAGCTGGCGTCGTTGATCCTGAGCTTCTCGGATCCATGTGGGCTTGCCTTGCTGTCGGGAATCGTGTGGCGCGGCTGCCTTGCGGATCATGTGGGCGACAAGGGCGGCGTGGCAATGGGGATGTCGGTCATACTGAGGTACCCGCAATCTGTGTCGGCAGTGCTGGATGTGATGGTGGAGGTCATGAAGGAATTCGGGGCGTCGGTATCCAATCTGGAGTCCAGCGGCAATGTCAGCCCAGTCCCAGCGCATTGCATCACGTGGCGTGCAGGGTGCGGGAGGGGCAGCTCCAAGTGAATGAGCATGGGGATGTGAACTTTCATGTGGGAGAGTGTGCGGAGGCGTTGGTGCGATCTCCAGCATCGCTTAATTTGGTTGGCGATATGCATGGCATACGTCGGGCCGATCCAGGAGTCGACGCTACTCTGCGCGCCTCCATTTCCAAAGAAAGTCGTTCCTGTGTTCCAGAACGTACTAAACGCTGTGAGCGAATTCCGCCGAAGTGATTCATGTATGTGCGTGCCCGCCGTTGTCTCTGGAGCTTTTGGCATCGGTCCAATGCTGCCGTCTGTCCATCGCGACCGGTCCCGTCTGCCAAAACCTTGATTGATGCCGCCGAAGAGAAGGTTTTTTTTCTAGTTGGGCACGACTGGAATTCAGAAACAATACATTGCCAGAGTCGCTAGCATGTACTTTCCATCTGCTTTGTCGATGTGCGCTGGCTCGCTGGTGGGACATAGCCGACAATCAATCGTACTCTGAAGTGGCCACGGATGATGTCAATTGAGCCGCCACGGCCCTGTAGGGACGCTGGTGGTGATGAAATACGTACCAAATGTCAGGGAATGGAACCGTCGTCGAAAGATCGCAATCGCACATCCGCATGGTGCTGTGACGATTGGACTGCGTCGCCATCCCCAGTGGACCCGGAAATGTCCGTCAGTTTGCTCGCTGCGGTGGGCGTGGTGGGCGACCTGTCTGACGTGCGTACCAGGAAACAGCATCGCGCACTGGTCCCTGAACTCGTAGCTGATGGCCGACCTGCGGCCGTGGTGGCTCAGCAAGGAAGAGGGGTTCCAGCCGATGAACTTCGCTGTCTCGAAGGTGGACGTCGCGGGGCGAAGCTGCTCACCTCCTGCCTCGGGCACTCCGATGTTCATGCTGAGCCGCGCCAGCGGCGCACGCGGAGCGTTCAGCCGCGGCGGAGGGGCGCCATGGCATGGGGGCCACTGCAACGATGGTGTGGGGCAGTGGACATACGATGTGAGAGGCCGATTCTCACGAGCAGACTCGAGCCGTCCGCGGCCTTGGTGCAAATTATCATCCCGGATATGTTTTTGACGGTCTCGGGGCCCGAAAATGGCTCCCAGAAGCTGGAGAAGGCAAAAACCTTCTCGAACCCAGGGCCTCGAACCCCGCCCCCCCCCCAATGCTAGGCCACCTCAGACTCCCAGCCGACTCCAAAGGAAGGGAGGAAAGGAAAGGGTACGGGGAGCGACAAGCGCTAAAAGAGTCCCGACCCAGAGCGGCAGTCGACCTGGGATCCCTTCCCATCCATAAGGCCCCAAACCACGGGCCCCAATAGATGAACCGCCGAGGGGAGGAGGAGGAGGAGGAGGAGGAGGAGGAGGAGGAGGAGACCAGCGTAGGAGAGGTTCGTCACGCCTTCCTATCGCGGCGGCAGGCGGCCAATGCCGCGCCCAAGCCGCAGCGCGGGGGCATTCGCCGAGGACGCAGGCTGCGTGCGGGGAAGAGAGTCGGGGGAGACAGCAGCAGCAGCACCAGGGAGACTCACCCGAGGACGAGGGGAGCGAGGAGAGAGAGGACAGCGGCCCGCAGACTCCGTGACAGCGGGGACCGTGGGAGCACTACAGTCCCCAGAGGAGTCAAACACATATTGAGGGCGATCAGCAATCGGGGATGTGGCATTGGAGGAGGTGCAAGACAAGTAACCAGGCGAGGGATACGAGACGGGCAGAAGAGCAGGGCGGTCACGGTCAGATGAGGACTGCGAAGGCGACGAGCTCGACGAAATGGCAATCGAGATCGAACTGGTCCACCTCTGGATCTGAGAAGGAAATACCTGCTCACGCGACTCAATATCCTCAGGGTCGGTAGCGATCTCAGTAGGGGGCGTCGACGGCGAGGAGACAGCAGGAGTGAGGCCACCGACAGGCGACGGCGGCTGTGGCGACGCAGATCGGCTAGACGAGACAGAGACAGGCGGGGTCAGCCTCGGCGAGCGACACGAAGATGAACTCGTAGAGGAAGCCGAGGAGGACGAAGGCGAGGGACACGTACGGCGCGGGCGAAGCCGCAAGCGATCACGGGCCGAGATCCCAACTGGGCGAGCCAACGCCGCCGAGCGCACCCCAGCCAGGGCACATGAGAAGGCGGACTCGTCCGAAAGCGGCCATCCCTCCACACACTTGGCTGCGTTGTAGGCGGCGTACGCGACTGCGAGGAAGTGAAAGGCGGGCAGATTCGGCTCAAGCAGCCCCCATCGATGAAGCACAGGCAGAGGTAGAGGGCGAGCCAGGGCACGACGAAGAGCGCGGTGAAAGGGGCGGCAACGGGCGTAATGTCGAAGAGCGTCGGGGCAGCCAGGACACCCGAAGGCACAGCGACGCTTGCCAAGGGGGTGCAGGATGCGGTACGACGTCATCCAGCCGTCAGCCCAGGTACGAAGCGCAGCCCAGGCCCAGGAGCAGGGGCAGGATGCCAACGTGCTCGCGATTGAGTCCCACGGGAGGGAGGTGACCAGGGAGGCGTGCCGTGGGAGCAGCTTGGCAAGGCGCGTCTGGAGCAGGGACACCAGCGGCGAGACGGCGGGGCCAAGAGCACGCAGAGCAGCATGAGCAGCACGTTGAGGGCGAGGACGATGGGCTGTATCCTCGGCCAGCGCGGCACGCGCCGCGGCCGCAGCCACAGCAGGCCAGTCTGGAGACCAGCACGGTGACGGTGAGCCAGTGCGGGTACCAGCAGCAGCCCGCTGGAGGATCTCCACGAACGCCTCCGAGCGCCAGAAGTGCGGGTAGCATCTGCCAGAGCCAAGCATCTCCAGGGTGCACCAATCAGGATGAGTAGCCACATGATGTCGGAGCCGATTGTGGATGTCGTAGTACTGCGGGAACGTATGAAGAGCTGCACGGGCAAGCGCCGCACATCCCATGAAGGCCCAGCGCGTGATGCGAGGACCTCCCCAGGCGTGAAGTAGGGACCAGCAGGAAAGCGGGAACGTGCCCAAGGCTACCCGGAAGACCTGCGCCAAGATCATGAGCTCCAGGCGAAGAACAACCAGCGGCATGTGGCAGAACTGGGCGACATATGATAATGTCGGGACCGCACGTGTGCAATAGAGTATGGCCGATAGACTGGGCGGGGTTGTCCCACGGCCAATAGCTTGAGCCCGATGCTGTATCTTGGCCAACGGAGCACGCCATTGTCGTTCAACGGTCACAGAGGGACCAAGCCAGAGCCCCAGATATTGCAGCTCCTCCACGACGCCAAAGGAGGCCCACTCGGGGACCCATAGACGAAGTTGTTCGGCCACAGCAGCAGCCAGCTCCTCAGAGAAGACGCCCGAGAGGGGGACCAGGAGGCACTTGGAGAGCTTCAGGGAGAGGTTAGCAAACGATTCCGCCAAGACCATCACCCGATGTACAGGGACGAGGTCCGCCACAGACCGAGTCGTACCACCAATATCGTCAGCGCAGGCCCGAACTATCCCACGACCAGAGGGAGGAGGAGAGGAGGAGGAGGAGGAGGAGGAGGAGGAGGAGGAGGAGGAGGAGGAACCAACAAATGAACTGCCGAGAAGACGGGGCCGAGAGTTGGGGGCCCAGCGCCGTGTGGTGACGGACCGCGTGGTGACCTCGAAAACCCCAGCGACCTCACCGCGCGGTCCGTCACCGCACGGTCTGGGGACCCTGAGGCTCAGGCCGCCCGATACGTCCTCGGAAAACGACCCGAGTCCCAAAACCGTGCGGCGACCGATAACAGAGCCTTTTTTCTTTTTTCCCAACCACCCTGTGGTGTTGGGTCCTCGTCATGAAGAGACAGCGCCGCGCGTCCTCTCACCTCCTCCCGCCCTCCTCCCCCTCCTCCCTCCTCCCTCCTCCCCCTCCTTGCCTCTGCTCCCCACATCAGTCTACCATGCCGGCACACCCGTCAAACGTTTTGTGGCCCAATAGGGAGCTCCACTGGAGGCAACAATGGGAAAGTTCGTATGGCACCGCCGCCACATTTCGGCACACCCCTCGCACGTTTCGCGGTCCCACTGGGAGGTTCACCGAAGGCCCCAGTGCTAAGGCCCCAATGGAAAAGTTTGCACGGCACCACCGCCCCATCTCGGCACACCCCTCACACGACTCGCGGCCCCATAGGGAGATCCACCTGAGGCCACAGTGAGAAAGTTCGCATGGCACCGCCGCCCCACTTCGGCACAGCCCTCACACTTTTCGTGGTCCCATAGGGAGCTCCACCTAAGGCCACAGTGGGAAAGGTTGCATGACACCGCCGCCCCATGTCGGCACACCCCTCACCCGCTTCGTGGCCCCACACGGAATGCCACCGAATACGAGATTCACAGTTGCGGCACTAACAACTGCATGAGGCTGGCTCCTTCGCCAAGCTAATTGTCATGCTTCGCGGGAGCGGCCGTTACCGGCCTCGGCCGCCCCCAGCCACAGGTAACGTCACGATCGTGCTAGACTCCCAGACGGCTCGGGAGGCCCCAGGCCCCCCCCTACCCCGCCGAGGTCCCTGGGCGGGACCCCCCTGGTCACGTCCCCCTGGGCTCTGGTGGCTCCAGGTGGCCGAATCCTGCTAAGAACATAAAGAAAGTAAGGCCCCGGGCCCCCCATGCCCCGCCGAAGTCCTTGGGCGGGCCCCCCCAGCCATGTCCCCCGGGGCTCTGGTGGCTCCGGGTGGCCGAAACCTGCTAAAAAACAAAAGGAAAGTAAGGCCCCGGGCTCCTCATACCCCGCCGAGGTCCCTGGGCGGGACCCCCCCGGCCACGCCCCTCGGTATATCTATATATATATATATATACATATATGTATATATATATATATGTATGTGTGTATTTCTATATGAATATCTATACGTATACATCTACATACATACATACATACATACATACATACATACACACATACATACATACATACATACATACATACATACATACATACATACATACACATACATACATACATACATACATACATACATACATACATACATACATACATACATACATACATACATATATATATATATATATATATATAGTCGTGCCCTTTCGTCAGGCCGCGTCGGGCGGTCCAAGCGGCCCCCTGAGAGCCAGAGCCACCAGGGGGCCCTGGCAGGGCGTCACTGAACCCTTTTGGAGGATATGCCATTAGACGCCCTTGGAAAACATTTGAGACACGAACACAGAGGCGTGAACCGCGCAACACAATGACATGCTCATCGCGTCGAACCATCTGAAAGAAATTCTGCGACTACAGCGAAACGACTATGATGCCATCCTGCTGCGTTCTTGATCATCCCGAGTGCCGTATTGGGAATCCGATTGGGATGGGCGGGGCATTTTTCACAGTGGTGTACAACGATATGCATACATAATACAAGACGGTTGACTGCCTTGACGGTCACTTCACAACACAAAGCAGCGGAGAAGCAGGAAACGGACAAACGATAACGACATCGATGTAGCCCATGATTTCGTCGGCAGAAGCCGGTTCGGCATCTGTCCAGGAATGAATGTCAGCATGTCCACGCTTCCCAAACTACCGTCAGGAGGGAGGAGGAGGAGGAGGAGGAGGAGGAGGAGGAGGAGGAGGGTGAAGGAATGGCTGAAATTTTCAAAGGTCATCCACCACGCTCCGTCCTCGGCTGGCTCCATGCCAACTGCTTGTGCCATACCTGCGTGCTCCTGCCACGTGCGGTCCTTATCAGACCAAGCTCCGTTCCACATGTCCCCGCCGCCCCAAGGATTGCGCACGCGCACCAAGCGCAGTGAAGAACTGATGGGCTTGATGTCTACATCGTGCCATGCAGCATTCTGACTGTCAGGCGAGTTACAGAAATGCTGGAAGCCAACGCGATCCTTAATCTTGCACACTTGTGCTGCGTTACCTGGCTCGGACTCATGAACATGCAACATGGAATGCTCATGGCCAGCGAGCAAGCCGTCTGAGCGCTGTGCCTCGCCGTTTAAGCAAGTGAAGGCTACGCATATCCGCGAGGCGTTGCTCTGTTTATCTATGTTGTAAGCGAAAAGTGTACGGTGGATCCAATTGCTCTCCACGCCATCCGCGCTACGGACTCTGATATCACCGTCGCTGTCAACGTCCACAACCACTACAGGATCCCATGCCTCGACGACGAAAGTCGTGCTATCATTCATTCTGGGGAGCTGCAAACCTCGGAAAGGTAGCATGACATCACTCGCTGACGGTCAGCGCGAGCTAGAGTTAGCGGCGTGCTTGCATTCATGTGCCATTGGCATCCAATCATCGCCGTCGGCCTTTGAGCACACCAGACAATCTGCCAACACACCCTTCGAATTCTCGCAAAGATCGAATCTTGCACAATTCTTAGGAGTTGCCACGTCTTTCTCTTGGCACCACCAGCCAACCAATGGGAGGTCAGAGGTCTGTAGACGCTCGCAGGAATATACACGAACTGATGGACACCTCCCTCTACTCGGTCTAGGTGACATTGGTGGCAAGCCGAAGGGCATTCACGGTCAGCCCCGCTGAACATACCAGCTGCCATGACCTGGCTTGCAGGAGTTACTATGGCACTGGACCACCCTCCTCGTCCCACGAGCACATATGAAATGGACCCCTGATCACCGGTCAATAGATTGAGTGCTAGTTCACTCCATTTGTTTTCAAGCTTCTCGTAGCCACCGTGAAGTTGTGCGACTGCTTTCTCCAACAGTTTAGGCCAACCTTGCCCATGTCCGAAACCTGTGTAAATTTGGTGCTGTTACCATCCACAGGAATTCTGTAATCGATCGATATATTCACCCATGCCCGCTGAACCTTGCTATAGAGCATGACATGATACCGATGGCCCTTCGACTCGCACTCTTGCTCGAAAACACTTCTCACTGCATTTGGGAAACGAGACATACTGGCAATGGCAGATGCTAGCCAGCAATCGGCAACGCAGTCCTGCTGAACGTCCACAGGCTTGATCCGCCGGCCCCCTTGTGGGGCCACCAGGCTGTAGGCTGAGGGTTTGCTGTTCCCTGCGCCAGCTGCAGTTTCCAGTTTCCACTGTTACAATATTGCTTTATGCTGCCAACTGTTCCTTATTGTAAACCGCGCCAGGGGGGGAAGCCGAAAACCAGCAATTCTAGCGTCTCCTGGGAGGGTTCTCAAAATTTGTGGGGGGGTCGACATTGACACATCTCACGCAGATCGGCGTAGTCAGGGTCCAACAACCCATTGGATTTGCCACATTTGTGCAATTCGGTTGCACCCCTCACGTAGATCGGCGGAGTCAGGTCGAAAAACCAAGGGGAGCTGCCACATTTCTAAAATTCGGCGGCACCCCTCACGCAGATCAAAAAAACCAACGGGATTTGCCACAATTCTGAAATTCGACGACACCCCTCACGCAGATCGGCGGAGTCAGGGTCGAGAAACCAATGGGATTTGCCACATGTCTGAAATTCGGCGGCACCCCTCACGCAGATCGGCGGGGTCAGGGTCCAAAAACACAGCGGATGTGCTACCTTTCTGAAATTCGGTGGCACCCCTCCTGCAGATCGGCGGGGCCAGGGTCGAACATCTCATTGGATTTGCCACATGTATCAAATCCGGTGGCACCCCTCACGCAGATCGGCGGAGTCAGGGTCGAAAAACCAACTGGATTTGCCACATGTCTGAAATCCAGCGGCACCCCTCACGCAGATCGGCGGAGTCAGGGTCGAAAAACCAATGGGATTTGCCACAATTCTGAAATCAGGCGGCACCCCTCACGCAGATCGGCGGAGTCAGGGTCGAGAAACCCCATGGGATTTGCCACATGTCTGAAATTCGGCGACACCACAGGGTCCAAAAACACAGCGGATTTGCGACCTTTCTGAAATTCGGTGGCGCCCCTCCTGCAGATCGGCGGGGTCAGGGTCGAAAAACCAAGGGGAGCTGCCACATGTCTTGAAATTCGGTGGCCCCCCTCACGTACATCGAAGGGTCAGGGTCCAAAAACACATGGGATTTGCCACATTTCTGAAATTCGGTGGCACTCATCATGCAGGGGTCGAAAAAAACATATGGGATTTGCGACATGTCTTGAAATCCGGTGGCACCCCTCACGCAGATCGGTGGGGTCAGGGTGAAACAAAAACACATGGGGTCTGCAACATTTCTTTGCGTAACCGTTTTTTTTTCACAGCGTACGCGAGCAAGCTCGAAATACAACACACCGAATTCAACAATATCATCCGAATCTCAATTTGTCTTGCCGAATACTCATCGTCTTCGCGTGAAGTCCCGACGCTACTTCACGGCGGCGCCGAGGCCCCTTTGATTTCGCTCTTGCACTGCCCACTATCCGAGAGGAGGGGGCCAGCGGCAGGGGACGAAGCCCTTGCGGATATCCTTGGACAGAGAGGCTGCCATCTCAGCAGTGCTTTTGACCGTCGCGCCAACAAACGTCATCTCAGCGGAGCGATTGCGCAGCGTGCCAGAAGAGCGCATGGGAGCATCAGAGATTGTATCATCATCTGGGCACGCAGTGATGAACGAGGAAACGTCCATGCTGAAGGAAAGACCCATGATACCGTCGTCGCGCATGCCCTTGACCAGGAAGGATGTCATCAGAAAAACGCCCCCCCTGGAAATACCCCCGCATGGTGCTGAGCCTGAGCCCGATAGGTATGAACCTGTGGACGCATTGTCTCAAACGTGGGGTTCTGTCGCTGCCTTAAGCCAAAATGGCAACGGAATCTTTCTGCGTCATGTTTCTAACCGGATCGATCTGTGAGGGTCCCAGGGCCCGACGCGAGCGAGCGTCAGCCTTGCGCTGGACGGCGCGCGAGCAGGGTGAAACATGAAAGCATTAGGGCAAAAGAAAAACAACAACAAACATCTGTATATGTATATGTATATACACAGGACTCATTTCTATAGCGCTCATTTCTGTGGTGCTCACATTCAAATTGAAGACCAGAAGGGGCCGCACATGCAGGCACATGCAGCACAATCGAATGCACATCATGCCCATGCAACTCCACAAAAGCCTCAACAGCACTGCCGCACATGCGCGCACATGCCGCACAGTCCGATGCACAGTCTGGCAAAACTCTGAAAACATAAAACGCACATGCACGCACATGCCGCAGAGTCGAAAGATCGGAGGAGGAGGAGGAGGGAGGGACAAATGAGCAGGAAAGAGGAATGAGGGAAGAAGCGAGGGGAACGAAAGAAACTAATGCGGCTGGCACTCAAACTGAAACACCATACCCACATAAGGGATGTGGCATAACATAACACCAATCCAACACAATAATGGGGTCAACGCTCCCGTAATGTAGATCACGCGAGGATGCCTCAGGCGAAAGGGGCCTGACCACCTGAGCGCAAGGTATCTCGAAAGCCCAGAGTTGAGAGGATGTCTCAGGCCGCACATACACGGGCCCGCGCTGTCATCCACTGGTGGGGGGATATGCATGTGCGTGCATGTGCCACTGACCAGCCGCGAACTCCGCTCATGTTTCGCATGTGCAGGCGCGGAATTCAGCGCATGCGCGTGCATGAGCCACTGGCCAATCTTAGATGCTCGCACAAGTATCGCATGTGCGGACATGTGCGTCCGCGGATGCGGTCGTGTGCATTACAATGCATGCGCACAAACCCAGCGCACATAACCCCGCACATGCCCAGGCATGTGCGCACAATGACACATTCAACGAAAAGCGCCCGCACAGGCTGGGCACATGCCTGGCACATGCTGCGCACATACACGCACATGCCCGCGCAAAAACGGCCGCGCATACACCAACCCAGGGGTATAGAAGTGAGTGCGGTGTTGAAGATTGCTCCATCTGTCCTCCGACATGTCGCCAATGCGCCCCGATACGGTGCCGAGTGCCCAGGGGGGCCCTCTGGGAAACGCTTGTCTTGTTTGGCACTCTCGACCTTCTGCTTCCGAGGGGCCTTTGGGGCCGCCTGGTGGCTCCAAGATGGCCCAAGAGGAGTCCCAAGAGGGGTGACCCTGATCGGCGACGCCCCACTTTTTGGCTCGATGGCCTCCAAGATGGACCGAAGGACCCCCGAGGAGAGGGACCAATGAGAGCCCCAAGAAGGCCCAAGTACCCAAGTAGAGGCCCTCGAACTTGCCCCAATAGGTCCTCGAGAAGCATCCACTCGGCTCCCAAAGCGAAAGATCCGCGTCCGCAAACGGCTTTATTTTTGAACGGTCGTCGCCATCGTCGTCGCCGCCGTCGCCGTCTTCCTCCCCAGTCCTTTTTCTCCTCCTTCTCCCACCGTTTCCATATCCTCCTCCTGCTCCTTCTCCTCATCTTCCTCCTCATCCTCCCCCTCCTCCTCCTCCTCCTCCTCCTCCTCCTCCTCCTCACTCCTCCTCCTCCTCCTCCTCCTCCTCGTCCTCGTCCTCCTCCTCCTCCTCCTCCTCCTGCTCCTCCCATTCAGACTTCAGCAGACATTGAGTGGGACCGTGTTGCGTCAGGCTCGCATTCCTTGTGCTCGCCTTCCTCCTTCCTCCTCCTCCCCTCCTCCTCCTCCTCCTCCTCCTCCTCCTATCCCTCCTCCTTATCCCTCCTCCTCCTCCTCCTCCTCTCCCTCAAGTCTCCTCCTTATCCTTCTCTCTTCTCCCTCGCCCGAGAGGGCTGCGACAGCGTGTGTGGCTCATTCCTGGGCCTGCGCGGCTGGGATCTCAGGCTTCGGCTCGACGGCTCCCCCCCTTCCCCTCTCGCTGTCCCGCTGCGTGCTCCTCCTCCTCCTCCTCCTCCTCCTCCTCCTCCTCCTCCTCCTCCTCCTCCTCCTCCTCCTCCTCCTCGTCACGCTGCTGGGTGGGCCGGTGGCGACGCGCGAGGCGCCGGCAAAGCTCATGACAGGTGCACCGGCCGAGGGCGGGCGGCCTCGAGGTGGCGCCCTCGCCGTGCCGCCCGCACGCACGCGGCTGGAGGGCGGCCCCTCGCGTGCCAGAGTGGCGCTGCCGCCGCGCCGCCTCGCACAGTCGTCTGGTGTGCTGAGGAGGGGGAGGAGGAGGAGGAGGAGGAGGAGGAAGAGG
This sequence comes from Prorocentrum cordatum, assembly GCA_963575745.1. NCBI lineage: Eukaryota > Dinophyceae > Prorocentrales > Prorocentraceae > Prorocentrum > Prorocentrum cordatum. Next base: position 23,934 of record CAUYUJ010016822.1, on the reverse strand, counting down.
AGGAGGAGGAGGAGGAGGAGGAGAGGAGGAGAGGGAGGGAGGGAGGAGGAGGAGGAGGAGGAAGGAGGAGGAGGAGGAGATGAGAGAGGAAGAGGAGGAGGAGGAGGAGGAGGAGGAGGAGGAGGAGGAGGAGGAGGAGGAGAGGAGGGAGGAGGAGGAGGAGGAGGAGGAGGAGGAGTGTGCTTCCAGCAGCCGCATGGGACGAAGTGGGGGCACACGTCGTCCATCTCTAATCTTGCTCCTTTCTCATGGTGCTCGCTTCTGACTCTTCCTGGCCCCCTAGTGGTCAGGAAGAGGCCCGGGACAAACATCAAGGAACTTTCGAAGGCTTAGAAATGAACATGTGTACCTTTCCATTGGGCGTCCCGAAGCGGTGCGGTGACGCACCGTGCGGTGACCTCGAAATCCCCCAAGACCTCGCCGCACGGTCAGTCACCGCACGGTCTTGGGACCCCGGAGGCCCCTGCCGCTCGAGACGTCATCGGAGAACGACCCGAGCCCCAAGACCGTGCGGTGACCCCGAATCGCACGGTGTGGTCACCGCACCGTCTGGGGGCCACCGAACCTTTCCAGCACGGTGATCTCCCCCTCACGCGCACCGGCATGCCACACCCCAGGATTTTGGAAGGTTGTTTGTAAGGTTGTTGGACGGCTTTTGTAATGTATCGGGCGGTCTCGCTAAATTTGGAAGGTTTTTTGGAAGGTTTGTGGAAGGTTGTTTGGAAGGTTTTTGGACGGTTTTCGGGACTGTGCACCTTTCCAGCACGGGGAAATGCCGGCGTGTTTTCCTTGGCCCGATGGCCGAGGAAATGCTCCTCGATGGCCCTCGCCGGGGAAAAGAGGCACGCGTCCAAGCAATGCCAAGCCAACGTGAACCTTTCTCGGCTAGACGTAAGAGTGACCCTGGGTAAGAGTGACCTCTGGTGCGCAGCTTCTGGGGGCGCGAGGGAGCCAAACCCCAGTGCGCGGGCCGCTGATATCGCGTCGCGCTCGGCGATCGGGAGGAGCCCGACGAGCCCGCCCCAAAGGCCACTCCGGCGAAGGGCCACTCTTACGTGTGGTCGACTTTCCTTCCACTTCGGCACCGCCTGCACCCTGGGCCCCGCCCGCTCTGGCCGCCTGAGGCCCCGCCTTCCCGTGCCCATTCTCCCCAATTAAAGCTGTGCGTAGCCCGCCTGGAAGAGGTTCGCTCTCGCCCCGCAGATCAAAAAGTGTGTGGATGTCTGAGCGAAGGAAAACGAGCCCGTGGCGGTTGGGCGGTCATCTGGCGGCTCTCCCTCGGAGCGCCCAGGTGCTGCGACTGCCACGTCGTTGTCCTCCTCCTCCTCCTCCTCCTCGTCCTCCTCGTCCTCCTCCGCCTCCTCCTCGTCCTCCTCGTCCTCCTCGTCCTCCTCGTTCTCCTCCCCCGGGGAGCACGACTCTCAGCTATCGAGGTTCGAGGCTGGAGATCCGGGGATGGAGGACAGGGAGGCCCGAGGACGGAGGCTCGAGGATCGGGAGGAGCCCGAGGAGCCCGCCCCGAAAGGCCACTCCGGCGAGGGGCCACTCCCACGCGTGGTCGGCTCTCCCTCGCACGGGGCTCTCCCCCTCGCGTGGTCGGCTCCTCCTCCTCCTCCTCCTCCTCCTCCTCCTCCTCCTCCTCCTCTTCCTCTTCCTCCTCGTCCTCCTCGTCCTCCTCGCTCTCCGGCACGGGGCTCTCCCCCTCGCGCGCACCGGCATGCCCCCCCCCCCGGGGCCCCCCGCCCCCCCCCCGAACAGGCACTCCGCAGCGCCTCGGCACGGACGGAGGGCGGCCCCTGGCTCACAGCGGGCTTCGCCTGGAGCCCCCAGGCCCCAAACATGATACATAATATATGTATTTATATATATACACGTTTGTACATACACACATACATACATACATATATGTATATATATATATATAACTGTAGCATATATATAGGACTTGTATACATTGTATATACTATATATTATATGGTATACAAGTATATAATATAATAGCATACGCAAGCATCCTGAACATTATGAATGTATATATATAGGTGTGTATACATACGTATGTATGTATGTATGTATGTATGTATGTATGTATATATATATATGTATATATATATTCATAATCACAATAATACGGTATTGGATCATAGATTGAAGAATCACAAGAATCGCCATACTGACAGCTATAGCCACAAGAATCACAATAACCCGGTATTGGATGCTAGATTAAATGGTCCCTTCGCGGCGCGGGGTGTAAGCCGGTGCGGCCCAGACATGGATGCAAAACGGCTCCTTTCGGCGGCGAGCGAGGGGGAGAAATGAGAAGGAGAAGGCCTTCTCAGAAGGCAGCGGGACTTCTCAGAAAGCCTCGCGCCGCCTGAGAAGTTGTTTGCGTCTTGGGGGAAAACTTCGAAGACTTCTCAGAAGCATGGGGGACTTCCGAGCCTTCCGAGAAGGCCCGCCTCCTTCTCACTTCCTCCACTCGCTCGCAGCCGATCCTTGTCGTACTCAGCGGGGCTCTCGCTGAGTACTTCCCAGATGCCAACCTCCTTGCGTCCATTTGGGTAACCTTAAAGGGGGTCCAGCTGAAAGGGGGTGGTGCAATAGTTTTGGGGCAAGTTGTATTGCAAATGTACTGCTCTGGAGACTTGTATTGCATTGCGCTGCCAGTGATGTATTGCACGCGAAGAACGTGCAATATATCTGCGCCCTGGAATGTATTGCCCGCCCCGAGCGTACTGCAACCCCACGAATCTGTTGCACCAGATCTATTGCTCCACCCCCTTGTCGCTGGACCCAATTTTGGGTCAACCCGAGACTGAAGGGGCCCTGGGACACACAAGTAAATGCACACAAATAACAGGATTCCCAATATTTTCCCATATGTTCGGGGGTTTTGTCTTCCCCCCTAATTCCCATACTTTCCCAGTGTCTGTGTGTGTCCTTCCCTCCTGAGAGACGAGATGGCTGGGCGGATCGCAGGCGGATCCGACCTCTGCTTGGAGTGGGCCGCCGGCCTGCGTGGCGGGCCCCAGGTGCGCCGGCTCTCTTGCCGCAAGGGGCAGCTTCCCCAAGCAGTGCTCCCACTGGTGCTCGTTTTTGTTACTCACTGTTCTGCCGATCGGCGCGGGCCCCCCTCGCACCCCCCCTTCCCTGCGACCGGTTGTTACTGTGGCCCGTTGGGTGTTAGTGTGGCCCGTTGGGTGTTAGTGTGGCCCGTCGCGCGGCGGGATGGGAGTTACTGTGGCCCGCGCAGGCCGCTCAATGAAAAGTAATATGTAAAGGTATCTCATGTTAGATCTGGAGAGATTCGCAACCCCTAAGGGAATGCACTCCCGCGCAGGCAAAAGTGGCCACAGTAACTCCCACCTGGAACCAACGTGGTAGTAGTGCTGTGTTAGTGGTGTGGTGGTCGCTGTGCTGTGTTAGTGGTGTGGTGTTGGTAATGTTGTGTTAGTGGTGTGGTGTTGGTAGTGGCTGGTTGTGCTGTATGCTGTGTTAGTGGTGTGGTGTTGGTAGTGGTGTGCTGTGTTAGTGGTGTGGTGTTGGTAGTGTTGTGTTAGTGGTGTGGTGTTGGTAGTGTTGTTGAGTTGTTAGTAGGTAGTAGTGTTGTGGTAGTGGCAGTGGTGCTGTGGTAGTGGTGTTGTGGTAGCGGTGTTGTGGTGTTGTGGTTGTGGTATTGTGGTAGCGGTGTAGTGGTGTTGTGCTAGCGGTGTTGTGGTGTTGTGGTACTGGTATTGTGGTAGTAGTGCTGTAGTGTGGTAGTACAACGGTGCTGTAGTGTTGGTGTTAGGTAATATCGCTCATAAGGAGTACTAGTCCTACGGAGTACTAGCCGCAGGGAGTGCTAGCCCCAGGGAGTACCAGTCCTAGGAATTACTACCCCCAGGGCGTACTCGTCCAAGGGAGCACTCGTCCTAGAGAGTACTCGCACTACGGAGTACCAGCCCTAGGGAATACTAGTCCTAGGGAGTGTTAGTCCCAGGGAGTGCCAGGAAGTACTGGCGCTAGGGAGTGCTAGCCCTAGGAAGTACTGGCGCTAGGGAGTGTTAGCCCTAGGGTGCTAGGGACGACGAGTAGTAGTAGTAGTAGTAGTAGTAGTAGTAGTAGTAGTAGTAGTAGTAGTAGTAGTAGTAGTAGTAGTAGTAGTAGTAGTAGTAGTAGTAGTAGTAGTAGTAGTAGTAGTAGTAGTAGTAGTAGTAGTAGTAGTAGTAGTAGTAGTAGTAGTAGTAAGTAGTAGTAGTAGTAGTAGTAGTAGTAGTAGTAGTAGTAGTAGTAGTAGTAGTAGTAGTAGTAGTAGTAGTAGTAGTAGTAGTAACAGTGGTAGTAGTCGTAGTCGTAGTCGTAGTATTTCGGAGAGCCCAAGACGCTCTTCGGAGAGCCCAAGAAGCGCTTCGGATGCCCCAAGAAGCTCTTCGGAGGCCCCACGAAGCTCTTCGGAGAGCCCAAGAGTCTCTTGTGGGACTGCAAGAAGGTCTTCGGCGGCTCCAAGAGGCTTTTCGGAGAGCACCAGGGGCTCCTCCGAGAGGCTCTTCGGTGAAGGGGGGGGGGGGGGGGATAATTAATACACTCCAGAGGACCCCTGGCCATACTAACACCCACCGGGCCGCAGTAACAACCAACGGGCCGCAGTAACACCTTATATCTCCCCCATCCCCCCCCCCCACGGAGTAGAGCTTGGCTTTTTTGGGCGCCTGTTTCGAGCAGGCGGAGTCTCCCCTTCCAGGACGCACTGCCCCAACACAGTCGCGCTAAGCAGAGGTCCGGAGCCAGACCCCCCCCCCCCTCCACCCCCCTTCCTCCCAATATCGAAACGCCGAATAGAAACACGATCGCCTGCAACCGACCATCCGATCAAGAGAACCATCACCCAAGAAACCTGGGCCAACTTTCCGGAAGCTTCTCGGGACAAGCCTGGGCCGACCGCTTCTCTTGACGCTGGAGGGGGGGGGGGGCTGCGCAAGAGACTCGGCCAGCGTTCTGGCAAGCTGGTTAAGCAACGCTGGCCCAGCTTACTGGGAGGAGGTTTTAGCGGAACAACAAACGGTATACATCTAAACTTTCGGCGCTTCGTGCGAACTTCATGAATCCGCGCTGGACCCCCCTCCCTGGCGCGCGGAACGCGCCAGGGGCGGCGCCAGAGGCGCCGCCGCGTGGGCCCAGCGCGGATGCAAGAAATCCGCGCGAAGCGCCAAACGTTTATGTTTATGCCGTTTGTAATTCCTCAATCTCTGGGAGGAGGTTTCTTAATCAGATGCTCGACTGCAAATGGGATGCATTCGCTCTCCAACTAACGAGGTGGCATTCCCAGCTTTCCAAACGGCCGCCACCCGTCGCCCAACTCGTCGCTGCCCCCCGCGCTGGCTGGCGGCTTCGGGCACATCGCACGGCGGCCTGCGAACGCGCGGGGGCGCCCGCCAGAGCCCGGGGCAATGGTCGAAGACGGCCAACATGGATTTGGGGTGCTCTTCCTGGGGATCTTCCTGGAGGCACTCGCTCCACTCGTGCGTCGAAGCTGCGTCGAACGTCCGTCGATGTGAATCGACCCTGAGTCGGCCCTGAATCGAAAATGAGTCGAACTTGGGTCGAACTTGAGTCGAACTTGAGTCGAACTGGGGTCGATCTACAGTCGAACAGGTCTGGTAGGTGGGTCACAGGAATGTCCCCCAATCGAGCATCTAATGGACTGCAGAGCGCCAGGATACCCAGCAGAGGGAGGGGGAGGGCCCCAAGGGCACAGCGCGGATCCCTCCTGTGCCCGCTCGGACCCCATCCCTCCCCGTGGGTGTCCTGGCGGTGCTAGCAATGAAGGCGCCACCATTGCATTGTCTGACGCTTGGTGAGGGCAAGGCCCTCCCCGCTCCCCCCCCCCTTTCCTCCTCATCTAAGGGAACGAAAAATGACATAAACCTAAAAACTCGGAGGTCCGCGTGGACTTCTCGGATCGGCGCTGGACCCCCCTGGCGGCGCCTCCGGCGCAGCCCCTGGCGCGCTCCGCGCGCCAGGGCGGCGGGTCCAGTGCTGATCCGAGAAGTCCGCGCGGAGTGTTTGATTTGTCAAGTTTACGTCAGCGTTCGTTCCCCTACCATCGTCCAATCTCGCCATCGCTCGGACGTCCATTCCCTGTGTTTTTTTTTCGGTTTCGTGCGTGGTTCTTTCGCCAAATGATCAAGGATGCTGCCCGATGGTCCTCGCCGAAAGAAAAGTGCACACGTCCGAGCGGTGCCAAGCAATTTTTGGGTCATAGCTCGGGTCTCTGGCAGCCGCCCGGGCCGAGCCAAGCACCCCGGGGCAGCGCTCCCCGCGAGGCGCGGCTGCCGGAGAGCATCCCCGAGGCCAGAGAGACCGCCGGGAGCCGACGACGGCGCCCGGGAACCTCGGACCTCGAGCCTCCCTTCTCTTCCTCCCCCCTCCCTCCTCCCTTCTCCCCCCTCCCTCCTCCCTTGTCCCCCCTCCCTCCTCCCTGCATCTTCCCCCCTCCCTCCCTCCCTTCTTCCCCCCTACCCTCCTCCTTCCCCCCTTCACTTCCCTCCCCCTTCTCCCCCCCTCCCTCTCCCTTCTCCCCCCTCCCTCCCTTTCTCTTCCATCCCGCCCCCCCCTCCTCCCGTTTCTCCCCCCTCCCTCGCCCCGTCCCCCCCCCTCGCCTCCTCATCCCCGCCGCCGCCGAGGGGCCGCCAGAGGGGCCGCGCGGCG
>CAUYUJ010016822.1:5000-17144 GCA_963575745.1 Prorocentrum cordatum | reverse complement strand
GACGGTCCCCGCGTTTCTCCTCCTTCCTTCCTCCCTCCCCCTCCTCCCTCCTCCCTGCGTTTCACTCACCCAGTACAACGTTTGGTGGCCCCATATGGAGTTCTATCGAAGCCCCCAGTGGGACCACCCGCATGCGTCTCACACACCCAACTTGGCATTTTCACCCACTCAATACAGCGTGTCGTGGCCCCAGAGGGAGCTCCACCGAAGCCCCCAGTGGGACCGTCCGCATGCGCCCCAAAAACCCAATTTGGTATTTTCGCCCACCCAGTACAACGCTTCGTGGCCCCATAGGGAGCTCCACCGAAGCCCCCACTGGGACCGCCCGCGTGCGTGCAGCACGCCCAATTTGGCATTTTAGCCCACCCAGCACATCGCTTCGTGGCCCCATAGGGAGCTCCACCGACCCCCCCTAATGAGACTGTCGTCCCGGAAACTCATTTAGGCATTTCCTCCCACCCAGTGCAGCGCCTCGTGGCCCCATAGGGAGCTCCACCGAAACCCTCAAGGGAGCTCCACCGAAGCCCCCACTGGACCGCCCGCATGCGTCCCGCACGCCCAATTTGGCATGTTTACCACCCAGTACAGCGTTTCGTGGCCCCATAGGGAACTCCACCGAAGCCCCCAATGGGACTGCCCGCGTGCGTCCCGCACACCTAATTTTGCACGTTCGCCCACCCAGTATAGCACTTTGTGGCCCCATAAGGAGCTCCATCGAAGCCCCCAGTGGGACCGTCCGCATGCGTCCCGGAAATCCAATTTGGCATTTTCGCCTACCCAGTACAGCGCTTCGCGGTCTCATAAAATTACCCTGGCGAAAGTCCCAACCATATGCAGTTGTGGGTACCGTAATTGTGAATATCTGCTTCGGTGAAGCTCCCTATGGGGCCACGAAGCGCTGCACTGGGCGGGGGGGAACGCTGTACTGTGTGGGTGGTGTGCCGAATTGGTTTTCCGGGACGCATGCGGACGGTCCCACTGAGGCCTTCGGTGGAGCTCCCTATGGGGCCACGAAGCGCTCTACTCAGTGAGTGAAAATGCCAAATTGGGTTTCCCGGGCGCATGCGGACGGTCCCACTGGGGGCTTCGGTGGAGCCCCTTATGGGGCCACGAAACGCTGCACTGCGCGGGTGAAAATGCCAAAGTACATTTCCCGGACGCATGCCGACGGTGGCACTGGGGCCTTGGGTGGAGCTCCCTATGGGGCCACGAGACGCTGCACTGGATGGGTGAAAATGCCAAATTGGGCTTCTTGGACGCATGCTGACGGGGGCACTGGGGCCTTCGGTGGAGCTCCTTATGGGGCCATGGAACGCTGTACTGGGTGTGCGGGACGCACGCGGCCGGTAGCGCTGGGACCTTCGGTGGGGCTCCCTGTGGGGCCATGAAACGCTGCACTGGGTGTGCGGGACGCATGCGGACGGTAGCACTGGGACCGTAGGTGGGGCTCCCTATGGGGCCACGAAGCGCTGTACTGGGTAGAAGAAACGCAGGGAGGAGGGGGAGGAGGGCCACGAGACGCTGTACTGGGTGTGCGGGACGCATGCGGACGGTAGCACTGGGGCAGCTCCCTATGGGGCCACGAGACGCTGTACTGGGTGTGCGGGACGCATGCGGACGGTAGCACTGGGACCGTCGGTGGGGCTCCCCATGGGGCCACGAAACGCTGTAATGGGTGGGTGAAACGCAGGGAGGAGGGGGAGGAGGGCCACGAAACGCTGTACTGGTTGTGCGGGACGCATGCGGACAGTAGCGCTGGGACCTTCGGTGGAGCTCCCTATGGGGCCACGAAGCGCTGTACTGGGTGTGCGGGACGCATGCGGACGGTAGCACTGGGACCTTCGGTGGGGCTCCCTATGGGGCCATGAAAAGCTGTACTGGGTGTGCGGGACGCATGCGGACGGTAGCACTGGGACCTTCGGTGGGGCTCCCTATGGGGCCACGGAACGCTGTACTGGGTGGGTGAAACGCAGGGAGGAGGAGGAGGAGGAGGACGGCCACGAAGCGCTGTACTGGGTGTGGGACGCATGCGGACGGTAGCACTGGGACCGTAGGTGGCGCTCCCCAGTATGGGGCCACGAAACCTTATACTGGGTGGATGAAACGCAGGGAGAAAGGGGAGGAGGGAGGAGGAGGGAGGAGTGTGGAGGAGGAGGGGGGGGAGGAGGAGGAGGAGGAGGAGAGAGGAGGAGGAGGTAGGAGGAGGAGGAGGAGGAGGAGGAGGAGGAGAGGAGGAGGAGGAGGAGGAGGAGGAGGAGGAGGAGGAGAGAGAGGAGGAGGAGGAGGAGGAGGAGGCGGAGGAGGAGAGGAGAGGAGAACGCGGGGCAACGTCTCTTCAAAACGAGGACCCAACACCACAGGATGGTTGGGGAAAAAACTCAGCCGAAACCCCCAGTGGGACCGTCCGCATGCGTCCCCCGCACCCACTTTGGCACACCCCTCACACGTTTCATGGCCCCAAAGGGAGCTCCACCGAAGGCCCCAGTGCCACCGCCCGCATGCGTCCCCCACACCCATTTCGGCACCCCTCACACGTTTCATGGCCCCATAGGGAGCTCCACCGACGGCCCCAGTGCTACCGCCCGCATGCGTCCCCCCCACCCAGTACAGCGCTTCGTGGCCCCATCGGGAGCTCCACCGAGGGCCCCAGCGCTACCGTCCGCATGCGTCCCGCACACCCAGTACAGCGTTTCGTGCCCCCATAGGGGGCTCCACCGAAGGTCCCAGCGCTACCGTCCGCATGCGTTCCTCACACCCAGTACAGCGTTTCGTGGCCCCATAGGGAGCTCCACCGAAGGCCCCGGTGCTACCGCCCGCATGCGTCCCCCCACCCAATACAGCGTTTCGTCGCCCCATAGGGAGCTCCACCGACGGCCCCAGTGCTACCGCCCGCATGTGTTCCCCCACCCTGTGCAGCGCTTCGTGGCCCCATAGGGAGCTTCTCCGAAAACGATATTCACAATTGTGGTACCCACAACTGCATATGGTTGGGCCCTTCGCCAAGATCATGCCATTTTTCTCTTCCTCCTGATTCTCCTCCTCCGCCTCCTCTTTCTCCTTCTCCTCCTCCTCCTCCCCCTCCTCCTCCCCCTCCTCCTCCTCCTCCTCCTCCTCCTCCTCCTCCTCCTCCTCATCATCATCATCATCATCATCATCTCTCCTCCTTTTCCTCCTCCCCTCCTCCTCCTCCTCGTCCCTCCTCGTCCTCGACCCTTCTGTACAATTACACATCATTAGTACTACTCTCATCTCTTCCCTGACTCTGTCCAGAAAATGTCCTGTCCTGACCCCTCCGCGTATTGTGTTTAACCGACAAGATTTCAATATGTTGCTTTTTCCTTTGACTTTTCAATATGGTCGTCTCGGGTTCTTCCTGACATGTTCTCCCGCTGCAGCGCCGCCTTCATTTCCGCGCTTCGGTCATTTAAAATCGTGTTCCCATTGCAGCGCTGGCCTCGTTCCCGCACCTCCAGACGGCACTTGGCAATCGAAAGCGCCCACATCGGGCGCCCACGGTTGCGGAGGACATGGGGCCGGCATTCCCGACACGCCCTGTCCTGTCGTAGACGGCCGGGCCACTTACCCTCCAAGCCATCATCAGGTGCCATGCCACGGCATGCAAGACGATGTTGTGTCGTGCACCGCTGTGCGATGCCATGCTTTGCGCTGCTATGCTTTGTCGCGCAATGCTTCACTACGCAATGCCACGCCATACTCTGACATACTATGCTCTGCCGTGCTCTTCTAAGCCACGCCTTCCCATCCATCGCGTACCCTCCTGGGATCGTTGCCCTGCTCGCCACCAGACTATGCGAGTAGATGGGGGATCTACGCCGTGGTAAGGGATGAGAAGGCGGGGTAGGACGCCAGATAAAACGCTTGCACGCCTAGCTTGTCCTCCTCACTGGGCCCCGGAAACGGCAGGGCCGTTTTTTCGCCGTTTGCGAAAAAAGGCCCCTTGAAATTGGAAGCGGCAAAAAAACGGCGACCGGAAACGGCAACAAAAACGGCTCCAGGAGTGGAGCCGGAGCGGGAACCCGTAAAAGATAGGCGACGGAACCGGTAAAAAAACGGCGTCGGAACCAGCAAACAAACTGCAAAACGGAACCGGTAACAAAAACGGCCCTGTCGCTTCCAGGGCCCAATAAGCTCCTCCCCCTCCTCCGCGTCCCCCAGCCTCGTCATCGTCGATGCTCCTCCTCCATCCGCCTGCCGCCGAAACGCACCCCCGCGCGTCCCCGGCCCGCGCCCGCGAATCGCGCGGCGCGCGCCAGCGGCGCGCGCGCCAGCGGCGCGCGCGCCCGCCGCCGCGGCCACGGGGGCCCCCCGGCACACCAGGGGACCGACGCTTCCGTGTGAGAGGAGGGGCGGAGAGTAGAGAGGGGCCGCCAAAACTTCCCACAACCCGAGGCCCATCAAGGGAGGGGGAGGGGAGTGGGGAAGGAGAGGCCCGCACGTCGCCCCCCACAACGCAGCTCGTGTGGGCGTGCGATCTCGTCAACAGTGCCGTACTTGTAGTACCCTGGTCCGCTTGTCCATGACGTTGTGCAGGCCTTATCTGGCCTCGCCTTGGGTGTGGTGGTGGCTTTTTTAGCCATACTCTTTACGCTCAGCTCCCTGACTGTCGCCGTGCTGTGCCGACACCATTTTGCACAAGTGGTTTTACCCCTGCGGTTTACGCCGAATTGTAGCGCTGCCTGCCGTGTACTCTCGGCAGTCCTCCCATCGGACCGTAATCAGCAGGGCGCCGATGAATCACTACGCAATCGACGCATTTCTTGCCGAGCTTTGCCTCGACAATGTCACTTATGGTGGTCGGTCGCTTGGTCTTCTTGGGTTCCCGGCTGTGGCGATACACGTCCGCCTCGTTGTGCCGAGCTTCTCACCAACCGTGTTCCAGATCACTTCGTTGATGCTCTGGGGCGGACCGGTGCTTGTACTCTTCACGTCTTGCCACTGCTGTTCCATTAGCTGCCAGAGATGCGTTGCCGTGTGCCTCTCCCTGCACGCCGTAATCTTGAGACAAGGCCTGCGATTCCGCCTGAAGATCCAACTGCGGACGGCCAACTCGATGTCATGGTCGCCCTGCTGCATCGTAGTTGACGGCGTCCGACCCCTATTGCACGCACCGCTGCTTGCTGCCATTGCGTGTCCTTCTCGCACCAGCTCGTCCGAACTGATAGGTGGTGGCGCCTTGTATCCAGCTCTCGCGCGCCGCTGCCTGCTGCCACTGCCGGGGTTTCTCGCACACGCTGTTGCCAGCCTGTGCCTGATGAGCTCTGGCCTTCTAAGTTTCTTGCAACACTGCCTGCTCCCACGGCCTGCACTCCGCGCGCTCTGCTTCTGCATTGTAGCGGATGCCGTCCGGTGCCCAGCACATGCCACGCCGTCAGGCGCCACTGCCAGCTCTTCCCGCACACGCTCGCTCGCGTCACCACCCTCGCAGCTAACGGCGCCGGGCTCGCGCTTCGTGTCGCCAATCACGTAGCTGATGACTTGGGGCTCGTGCTTCGTGTCGCTTCTCTCGTGGCTGACGACGTTGGGTTCGTGCTTCACGCCGCCTCCTTCGTCGTTGGCGGCGTCGGGCTCGTGCTCTGCGACGCCGCCCTCGTAGCTGCTGGCGTCGGTAGCGTGTTTCGCTGAGCAGCTCACGCAACTCATTGTATCGGGCCCGTGCTTCTCTGCGCCACCCTCGTAGCTGACGGCGCCGGGCTCGTGCTGCACGTCGCCACCCTCGTAGCTGACGGCGTTGGGCGCGTGCTTCGCAGAAAAAACCCCTATCGGACTCGTGCTTCTTTGCGTCGCCCTCGTCTCATTGCGCGGGACTTGTGCTGCGCGCCAGAACCTTCGTGGCTCATCGCGTTGGGCTCGTTCTTCGCTGAGCCACCCTCGTAGCTGATGGCGTCGGGCTCGTGCTGCGCGTCGCCGCCCACGTAGCAGATGACGTCGGGCTCGTGCTTCGTGTTGCCTCCCTTGTACCTGCTGACGCTGGGCGCGTGGCTGGTAGCTTGCCTGTTCGCCACTGCTGCCACTGCATGCCTAAGCTGCCACTGCCGTCTACTCTCGCAAAGCCACTGCAGTCCCTACTCGCACAGCCAGTTCCTGAGCTGCCACTGCCCCCCCTCCTCCATCTGCACTGGGCCCGTTCCTCGTAAAGGCATTGCTTCTCGCACCATTGCCGAGCCTTCTCGCGCCACTGCTGTCCCTTCTCGTGCCGCTGCTGGCTTTTCTCGTATCACTGCCGGCCTTTCTCGCACCATGCGCCTGCTGCTACTGCCGTCCCTTTCTCGCACAGGCAGCTTTGAGCTTGTAGTTGGTGGCGTCCCTTCTCGCGCGCACTGCCCCGAGGCTGTCGCTGACGACGTCCTGCTGTCTGATGGCATTGTCGTATCTCCTCGCACGTTCTTCATCGAACTTGTAGCAGATGGAATGATTCGCTTTCTGCGCGCCCACCTGCCTACTACCGCCGTGTCCTGGGTGATGCGAGGGTCGTAACTGGAGGTGGTCGTATCCAGCCAGAAGTTGCCACTGCCAACCGTGTTCGTGCCGATCATCCGATGACCCGAGCACCGAAGGTGGCGCTTCCTTGCGCATGCTGGATGCCACAGCGGCGTCAACGCTGTGGTCCTCGTTCTCGTATCCGTCCTTCGGAGTGTCCCTCTCCACCTTCGCCAGGGCGGTCGTGATCATAGCGGCGGTGTCCTTGAGGTCTGACCGCCCTCCCTGGCGGATTGCGTACGTCACCCTTCTTGATGCGGTTTGTGCAGACCTCGGTGAGACAACCGGTACGCTGGGCCCCCCCGAGGCCCGCACTCTCGTAGTCTCCCTCCGGCTCCGCAATTGTTTTGCGACGCGCGCGCTGAGCGATCGTGGCGCCGCGCGGCGGCGCCCAACGCCTCGAGAGGCGAGCTCTCGCGCCCGCCTTCGGCCGTCGCCCTGATGCCGCGGCGCGGCTGAAGGCGCAGGGCCAGCCCGCCGTGCGCGCGGCGGGGCGCGCGTTGGGGCGCGCGCGGGCGAGTGCGGGGGCGACGGCCCCGCAGCGGGGTGACCGCGGCTCGGGCCTCCGATGGCCCTCTCCATCCTCCTCCTCGTCCACCCTTCCTCTCCCCCCCCTCCGCCCCGCCTCCTCCTCCTCCTGCTCCCCTCGTGCTCCTCCTCCTCCTCCTCCTCCTCCTCCTCCTCCTCCTCCTCCTCCTCCTCCTCCCCCTCCTCCTCCCCTCCTCCTCCTCCTCCTCCTCCTCCTCCTCCTCCTCCTCCTCCTCCTCCCCCCCTCTTCTTCCCCCCCCCCCTCCTCCTCCGCCTCCCTCTCCTCTCCCACGCCTCCTCGTCCACCCCTCCTCTCCACACCTCCTTGCTTTCGTCTGAGCCGAGCTTTGGGGGGCCCGCTTCGGGACCCACGACCGTCAGGCATCGGTCCAGGGTGCACGACTGCCCAGGGTGCGCCCCGAAGAGCTTTTCGCCACCTACTGCCCAGGGTGCACCCCAACGAGCTTTTCGCGGCCTTCGGCCCCCAGGGCCCCTTTTCGGGTTCCTGGGCCGCCAGAAATCGATCGGGGGCGCAAGGCTGTCCAGGGTGCCCGGGACCTGGGAGCGGTCCATGGGCCGACCTTGAGCAGAGTTCAGCGTCGCCGTCGAGCGACCTTCAGGAGGAGGAGGGGGAGGAGGAGGAGGAGGAGAAGGAGTTCTGGAGTTCTGGATATAACGACTAGGTCGAGAACATACCTACTCAAGAGACCTTGACCTTCCTGGCTTGCGGCTTGCTCAGCTTTGCTGTAGGCCTTTGGCCAAAGGTTCCGAGAGATCCGATCTAGGTACTCTACACGATTGCCCTCGATTGTGTATGGGCACTGCTGGGCTAAGTTAACGAGCTGCTGAGCTGCGTAATACCCGCAGGCAAAGCAAAACCAGACCTCCCGCCCCGAGTGATATGTGAATTGATGGCTTATGTGTGGAACACCTCCTCCTATATGTACCCGCTGCCCAGGGGGAGTTTCGAAGAGTGAGCCATTCAAATTTGACTAGGTCGGAACACGTTGTATTTAGCCTAGTTAAGCCTAGTTAAGCCTGTGTTAAGCCTATTTAGCCACGTTGACTAAGCGGTTTGTTTAGCCTTAGTGGTCGACCCTTACATCATACACACCTACGAGGATCCTGAGGGCTGACAGAGTGCTGGGGACTAACGAGAGCACAAGCAGCGGGGGCAGGCGGGCAAACGGCGGGAGCCTTCTTCTCACGACGTCCTGTCCCCGATTGAACTCGTTCATTCGGAGGGGGGGGAAGAGGAGGAGGAGGAGGAAGAGGAGGAGGAGGAGGAGAGGAGGAGGAGGAGGAGGAGGGAGGGAGGAGGAGGTAGGGGAGGAGGAGGAGGGAGGAGAGGAGGGAGGGAGAGGGAGGATGAGGAGGAGGTGGAGGAGGAGGAAGAGGCGGATGAAGAGGAGGAGGAGGAGGAGGAGGAGGAGGAGGAAGATCGAGGTTCCTGTGTCTTCCCGAGCCTCCCTGGCCGCCCTCGGCGCCGCGGTTGCATCGGCGTCTACGTCCTCGCCACAACGCGCTCCATGTCCCGCCGCCGCCGTCGCCGCCGCGGCCGCCGCCGTCGGGGTAGTGGTCGTGGTCGTGGTCGTGGTCGTGGTCGGGGTCGTGGTCGGGGTCGTCGTCGTCGTCGTCGTCGTCGTCGTCGTCGTCGTCGTCGTCGTCGTCGTCGTCGTCGTGGTCGTCGTCGTCGTCGTCGTCGTCGTCGCTCCCCTCCCTCTCGGGAAGTCCTAGGGCCGACCTTGTGGAGGAGGAGGAGGAAGAGGAGGAGGACGAGGAGGAGGAGAGGAGGGGGAGGAGGAGGAGAAGGAGGAGGAGGAGGAGGAGGAGGAGGAGGAGGAGGCGGAAGAGGAGGAGGAGGAGGAGGTGGAGGAGGAGGAGGAGAAGGAAGGCGAGGGGGAGGAGGGGAGGAGGGAGCGAGGGATCGGGCGCCCAGGTGAAGGGAGTGAGGGAGAGATCAGCAAGAGCAGAAGACGGAACAAACTCAGCTCGGCGGTGAGCGAGGGGGGGAACTGAGAAAGGGCGGGCCTTCTCAGAAGGCTCGGGAGTCCCCCCGCCTTCTGAAACATGTTCTAAGCCTTCCCCGAAGACGCAGAAAACTTCTCAGAAGACGCGAGGGTCTCTGAGAAGCCCCGCCGCCTTCTGAGAAGGTCTTCTCCTTCTCACTTCCCCCCTCGCTCGCCGCCGATCAGCAGCGGGAGTGACCAAAGCAGCCAGAAGCTCAGTTTCACCGATTTCGATGTTGTCGGGAGCGCAGGCCAGGCACACGGGGTCGCCGACAACATCTCAAACTGCGCCAGCGCCGAAGCTGACACTGCTTGTTGAATTGACGCCGCACGCTGGTACTGACCCCCTCTGTGGCACGCCTCGATACCGCTGCTGTAACAAATCACATCAATGTCCATCAACATGCCCGACATCTCGCCGAGCATCGACAACGCACTCTGCCACCTCCCGGTCTTTTGGCACAAACCAACCCCGACATTGTAGCTTATCTTGTCTGGCTCCACTCCGGCTCCTCTCATTTCGTTAAAGAACTGTAGCGCTTGGTGCCACTGCGAAGCGCCTGCACGTGCTGAACGAGCCATGCAGGCACTCATCACGGTGTTGTAGCCGACAGTGTCTTGCTCCAATCCTGCTTCGCACATCCTCCTGAACAGAAGCAGCGTCAACTGCCATTCTCCTGCTGTTGCGCACGCGCTGGATATAGCACCGTAGACGATGCCATCAGGCTTGATGTGTTGTTCCCCCATTTGGCCGAAGATGTGCAAAGCATCCTGCCAACGTTCGCATTTCCCACACGCGCTGATCCCGGAACTGAAACTGATCAAGCTCGGTTGCAACCTCGCCCCCCGCAACTCGCTCAGCAGCGAAAGTGCCATGTGCCATTGCCCGCCTTTCTCGCACGCACTGGCCGCAGAGTTGTAGGCGGTGATGTCTGGCTCCAACCTCACATCCAAGATTACCCCAAGCAGCGACAAGGCACGCTCCCACTCACCTCCTTTCTCGCACGCGCTCACAGCGGCGCTATAACTGATAACGTTTGGCTGCACCATGGCTCCCCTCATGTCGCCGAGCAACGACAAAGCCTGCTGCCAACGTCCGCTTTTCTCACACGCGGTGATCCCAGCACTGAAGCTGACGACGCTCGGCTGCAGATTCGACCCCCACAAGTCGCCGAGCAAGGAGAGTGCCTGGCACCACTCGCCGCACTTCCCACACGCGCTGATCCCAGAGTTGTAGGCCACGACATCCAACCTCAGCGTCGCCTCTCTCATCTCCTGCAACAGCGACAGCGCGCGCTCCCACTGCTCAGCCTTCTCGCACGCGCTGGCCATCGCACTGTAGCTGATCACGCTCGGCTCCAGCATCACTCCTGCCATGGCGCGGAACAGGGACAGCGCCTGCTGCCAGTGCCCGCCTTTCTCGCACGCGCTGACTGCAGCATTGTAGCTGACTAGGGCTGACCCGTGGACTCCGTCCACGACATCTGACCGGAATGGTTCTCGGAAGAGCGGCGCAGATTGTACCGGAAATCTACAAACACGGCGGCGGCTCGGGCGGCGGCAGCGAGACCGCGCCTTCGTGTCCGAGCTCTTGCAGCGCTCCAGCAGCTTGGCCCCAGCGCACTGCTAGTTCACCCCCCTCCTATTGAGGGCAGTTTCGAAGTCTCTCGGGGATGTGCGTCGAAGTCGAAGCCCATCTGAGGCGTCTCAGGAGCGCCCGGGGAAGAGCTCGGGAGGCCATCGGGGAAAGCCACCGAAAGCGCCGGAGAGGCACGCAAGGATCTACAGGGAGGGCCCAAGAGAGCTTCAAGGAAATTTGCAATCCAGTGAACTCTTAAGAGAAACCGCTGTTGGGTCGGCCATCACCTCCGGGCACGCCTTGCAGTCGCATCGCCGCCAACGGGAGGGTTTGTTCGCCATGTCCCATTATGTTCGCCCAGAGGGTCTGTGGAGGCCTTCGGGCGAACAGAATGGGACAGGGCAAGGAATGGGGAAGACTTGTCCGAATCTCCTGGGCCCCCCAGGTGCTCGTCCGAAGAATGCGGAGAGGTCCCTGGGTCATATCAATTGGCTGCTGTCCCAGGGGTCTGGTCTGGTTGGCCCGAAGAGTTTGCCAAGGCCCCTGGGGGAACAGAATGGCACAGCATATCGGGCAAAGGGGGGCGGTAGCTGGCCTGTCAGACCCGGCGTTCGTCTTCTGCCCAAGCGGCGCGGGGCCCACGGGCCCCAGGGTTGGCGGCCCGCTGGGTTTCCTCTTGTTCGCCCACAGGGTTGGGGGAGGCCTCCAAGCGAACAGAATGGGGCAGGACAATGAATGTGGGAGACTTGTCGCAAGCTCCCAGCCCCCCGAAGTGTTCGCCCGAAAGGTGTGGGGCCGCGTTTGCTCCCTCAAAGGGCCGTCTTGGAGCCGTCTAGGCCCGTCTTGAGGGCGCCGTTTGCCGTGATGGGGCCGTCTTGGTTCGTCGTGGGCCCCTCATGGGCCCTCATGGGCGCGTCCGTAGGCCGTCCTGGGCCCATCGGGGTCCTTGTTGGCACTATCGTGGGGCCGTCTTGGAGCCGTCTGGGGCCGTGAGGGGGCCGCCTTGGAGTCGTCTTGGGCCCCTCCTGTGCGCCTCCTTGGGCCGTCCTGGGCCCAGCAGGGGCCGTCTGGGCACCCTCTTGGGGCTGTCTTGGGGCCGTCTTGAGCCGTCGCAGCGCGCCTTGGGTTGTGCTGGGTCCGTGGCGGCCTCTGTTGGGGCCTCGTTGGGGCTCCTTGGGAGCCTCCTGGGGCCTCTTCGGGGGATTCTTGGCGGCCCCTTGGGGCCTCTTGGGGGCCTGTTTGGGCCTCCTGGCGCCCTCTGGGCGGAAGGCACGGATTTTCGGTCCGTGGTCCTCCTCTTGGTCCCCTCTTGGGCCTGTCTTCGGGCCCTCGTGGGCCGTCTTGAGCGTCTCTTGGGTCGTCTTGGGGCCTTCTTGGGCTGTCCTGGGTCTTGGGCCTTTCTGGGGCGCTCTTGGAGGCCTCTTGGGCTGTATTCGAGCGTCGGAAAGCAGAAAAGGCGAGAAGGCCAAAATCCTTCCCAAACCGTCGTAAAGTGGATGATTTTGGCCGCTCGGGGCCCTCGGGGAATAC
>CAUYUJ010016821.1:241921-261027 GCA_963575745.1 Prorocentrum cordatum | reverse complement strand
ACGCAGTTGGCCCAGGCGCTGGAGGCGGTCAAGGGCAGGATCGGCGATAGCGGCGCCTGCGTCACCACGCAGGTGAAGTCGCGGCAGCGGAAGCAGCCACGGCAGCAGCAGACGCAGCAGCAGCTAAGCAGGCGGCAACGCGTGCAGGAGCCGCCCAAGCAGCAGAGGAGGCAGCAAGAGCCGTCGGTGGTGCACAAGGGGAGG
The DNA here is from genome assembly GCA_963575745.1 of Prorocentrum cordatum. NCBI lineage: Eukaryota > Dinophyceae > Prorocentrales > Prorocentraceae > Prorocentrum > Prorocentrum cordatum. Next base: position 260,823 of record CAUYUJ010016821.1, on the reverse strand, counting down.
CAACCGACATCCCTACAGGCGTATGGACCTGGATCTGGATGATGATACTGGGGGCTATTCGACCTTTGTGCAGGAGCCGTGTCCGATCCAGACCAGCTTCGCGAGGCTAGGAAGCAGAGGCGCGAGGAGCTCGAGACCGCAGGCTACAAGCGGAGGAAGGTCGCCGCACCTCCCACCCCACCCGCAGAGGCGCAGGGAGGTGCCCCTGGGGCAGGCTGGACAATAGCGAAACGCGTCAACATGGGCAAGAGAAGGTCCCAGACGCACTCCAGCTTTGGGGTCGTGAGCGCGAACGGCTCGGGCGGGGGACCGCTCGCGGCGCTGTGGGCGGCGGAGCCTAGCAAGACAACGCAGACGGCGAGCTGCTTGTGCGTGCAGAAGACGCAGCTGTCCGGGAAGAGGCCGAAGGCGGAGGAGCAGTGGTGTAGGCAGCACGGCATCGCAGCGGCGCTGGCGGCAGGCACGGCTCGCGAGGGCTCCAGCGAGGGGCCTCGAGGGGGCACGGGCGTCTTGGTCCGTGCCTCCAGGGCATGGCGGAGCCAGCTGACCCTGGCTCCAGGCAAGTGGGCGCCGAGGGCAGGTGCGCGGCGGGTGCCAGGTTCACTGTACCTCGCCCAAACAGTCGGAGGGACTACTAGCGGGTGGCCAGGAGCGGCGCTCGACCCGGTTCTGGTCCAATGGAGAGCGAAGTTGGACATGGTGCAGGAGGTGCCGCAAAACATCATCACCGTGTGGATCTCGGAGGCCCGCGAGGAGGCGGAGGCCCTCAACTCCAGGTTCGCCTACAAGCGCCGCCGGGACCTCTGCGAGTGGATTCGATCCTCGCTGGCGGTCGGAGGCAAGCAGGCCCACTCCGTCAGGCACGGGCCCAGAGGCTGGGTGCCCGAGAAGCTGGGGGCCCTAGGGAGCCCTAGCGGAGGCCAGAAGGGGGTGGACGCAGTGGCGGCGTGCTGGGCGGGCGAGGTCTGGACGCAGAAGACGGGGATGGATTCCGAAGGCCGGGGCCCAAATTGGGGCAGAGCCCCTGGGACGGCCAGAGCGCGGCCGCCGATGGGGCGTCCCTTGAGGAGGCCCACGGTCAAGGAGGCAAGGAAGGCGGCCAAGGCGTTTGGCTCCTCAGTGGGCGGGGCGCGGACCATTTCAACTCGAGGCAGCTGGAGCACATATCAGACGACCTGATGGAAATGCTCATCGCGTTCGGCATGCCGACGAAGGTGGTGGGCACGCTGCCCGAGGAAACCATCTGCTGCATGATCGTCATGCTGGCAAAGGAGAGCGGAGGCTGGAGGCTCATCGGCCTCTTGCAAAGGTTCCCCAGATGGTGGGCGCGCATGCGGAGAACCGAAGCGGGGAGGTGACGCCGCCAACTTCTGGGGGGGGTCAGGGGCGAGCCGCCGCTGAAGCGGTGTGGTGGCAGGCACTGCACAACTAGGCGAGCAGATCGCAGCGCCTCGACGTGCTCCTCGACCTTTGGAAGGCTTACGTGGAAGCACTCGCCATAGCGCAGCAGAGGGCGCTGGACATGGGCTACCCCGAGCAGCTGATCCAGGCTGCCCTGTGCATGCACGGTGGACACAGGTACATCATGATCGATGGGGCCGTCAGCTCGAAAGCCAAACGGCTTGCGAGTGGGCTCGTCGCTGGGTGCAGCCACGCGGGTCGGACCCCCAGATGCGATACGATGGTGCTTGAGGCGTAACACAGGCGCTGCTGGCAGGAGGTGAGCGTGGCCATCATGTTTGACGACTGCTCACTTCGCATGGCGGGTAACTTCTGGGAGGCGGCGCATTATGTGGCGGGCGCCGCCGGAGGCTTCATCTTGGGCCTGGAGAGCGACATGGGTTGCATCGTTTCACGGGTCAAGTCGGAGGTCCTGGCGTCCTCGGACAGGTTGCGGGAAGACCTGGTCAAGATCATCAACCTGGGACAGCTCATGCAGTCAGACAAGGCGCGCAACCAAGGGGTGAACTACGGCGCCAAGGCGGTGGCGTCAGCGGTTGCAGAGAAAAGGCAGGTCAAATCGGTGGACCCCCCCGCATCGGCCAGGCAACAGGAGCGCACATACCCAGCGCGCAGAAATTTGTGCAGAGTGGGTCGCTGCCTGCAACGGGTTCCGGCCGCGAGGCCATGGCGTGGGCTGCAGCGGGGGAGGAGCCAGGTAGCTTCCACGATCTTCGGCAGGGCGCCAGGACCCAGCGTGGCGCTCAACTTCCTGGTATTAGCCACGGTGCGTGACGACCTGCTGCTCCAGCACGCCTTCGGGCTTCTGGAGTCGTGGGCCAAAAGGGTACAGCTGGCCGTGGAGCGAAATGGCCGCAGGGCTCTCTTGAGCGCGCTCATGGGCGCAAAGGGAGGTGCACCTGACCAAAGGGTCCAAGGGCCTGGCCGGAGCGGGGCCAACCTGCGCGGTCCTGGTCGCATGTCAGCGCCGGATGGCACATGGAGACGGTCAGGATAGTCAAGGACGACCTGGGCAGGGAGCTGGACCTCGTGGCGAGCGGGGCACCACACGCTGCAAGAGGAGCGCCCAGAATCGAATCGAGAAGCCGGATCGGCCATCGAGATGAATCGGATCGGCGGAGTTCGGCAGCCGAGTCGGGAAAAGTCGAATCAGCGGAAATCGGACTCCAATGAGAAATCGGAACCCAAATCGGAATCCCAAGTCGAATCGAATCGGAAGCCATCGAAATCGAATCGAGTCGAATTGGAGGAATCGAAATGAGCCCTGAACAGGGCGTCGTGAGGGCGCTGTGGCGTGACGCGGTCGACCACCATGAGGAGCTGGAGCTGGTGAGACACGGCGGTGCCGCGGATGGCTTCAGGAAGAGGTTCCTGTCGGCGAAGGCGCCCGCGAGAGTGGCAGCTCGCAGCTCGTCGGCGCGCGACGCCCTGGTGGCGTGCCCGTGGCCGGCGGCACGCCGAGCCAGGGCGTGCCCGACCGAAGGCCTCCTCGGCCAGAGGCCCGGGGGGCCGCGAGAAGGAAGGCACAAAGAAAGCACGTGGCGCGGAAGTGCCCCGCCCTCGACGGGGACGCACACGGACATGTTGGCACCGTGTGTGTCCTCCCTGGGGGGCGCGCGCCCGAGCCGAGCACATACAGTATGACCCGCTCGTAGTACAGATCGTTTCCCGAGCGGTACGGCCAGAACGCGCCCGCCACGGAGCTCATACTACAAGATCTCTCAGCGCGCGCCGCCCCTTTGGGGGGGGGGTGCGACGCGCACGCAGTATCAGTATGTTGGGATCGACGCCGATCGACAGCCAGAGGATACTGCAGCACGGCGAGTCTCCCGCCTTCGCCGTGCTGCCACAAGCTGAGGCGGCGAACCCAGCAGGCAGCGCTGATCACCCCACTTGGTCGAGGGAGCTCGTGGCGGGCACCGCTGCCCTTCCGCACCATCCTGAGAAGGACGGGCAACAGCCCAGGCGGCTGCATGGTGCGGGAGGTCTTTTTGTTGTCGGCTCGGCAACCCGCACTAGGGACCCCCAGCTAGCCGGGGCTGGCTGGGCCGCCGTGTCGACGTGGGCGGACGACGCCGCGCGCACAGCCCTGTGGGGGAACGTGCCCTGGCCACTCCTTCATGACAGTGGGGCGGGGGAGTTGCAGGCAGCGGCCATCGCCCTCGAGAACTGCCTGGGGCCCATCACCCCGTACACCGAGTCGTCCATGGTCCACGACCGTTGGCAAACAGGTAAACGCTTGTGTACCGAGTGGAGGCGAGCAAACAGCAGCTAGTGGACCACGGCGAGCAGAACGTCATCGTGGTCAAGATCAAGGCCTACTGCACGGAATACGACGTCCACGAGGAGCGCATCTCGGACAGGCAACGCGCGGGCACTGCCACGACGGACCTGCGTGCCAAGCAAGGAGCCCGCATCCACGGCATTCTGCAGCAGGAGGGGGGCTGGACCGCATCCAGTAGGCGGAGGACCTCGCGAAGGAGGCGGCTGCGTGGATAGGAGAGGCCATGCAGTGAGGCTGCGCCCTCTGAGGGCTGCGGACGGCCCCGCGGCGCCAGGCCTGGAGGCGATCAGATGCGCCTGGCCAGGGTGCAGGAGACAATCGCAGGCCGAGCGTGAGGTAAACGGCGTGGCATGCCCGAGCAGAGCGTGCGACGTCTGCGGCACGACCATGGTCACGGAGTTGGGTGCGAAGTGGAGCTGCAAAAGCTGCGCGTGCACTGGATTGCCGCGCAGCTTCAGCAGCTCCACGGATGCCGTGCAACGGCAGCTGAAGAGCATGGAAGATGCGGCGAGCCTGCTCAAACCAGTGGTGGAGATGGGGTCGGCAGGGCGAGTGGACGCGACAGCAGCTACTATGGCGGCGGCGGTCGGCGTAGCGGTCTCGCCCCTGCCGGAGAACCAGTCGCGCGTGGCGGATGACCCGGAACACATGTGGACGAGGAACACCAGGGGCGGCAACGCTCGGGGCGCCCGAGGTAGAGGGGGCCGCAACCTGGTGGCCTTGGGGGTCATGGCAGAGGACGAGCACGCGGGCGAGGGCGTGGAAGGAAGGCCGAAGCGCAGGAGGGGGCAGAACCCGCCCGTCCCGCGTGCTCTGCTCGGCGAGGCAGAGGGTCTTCTGCACGAGGAGTGGGCACCACGCGGCGCCAGCGAGGGTCAGGCACCCCACGGGGTCTTGCCCCTGCAGGGCCGTCGACTGACAGAGAGACGCCCTCCGCCGCCTGCAGATGAAGGGGAACTGGGACACACAAATTCGCCGGCCCAACGGGCCAGGGCGTGCTAAGATCTCCGGTACCTGGTTAACAGTATTTCTAGTTCGCGCGCGCGGGGCGGCCCCTGGGGGTCCCCAGACGAAAAGTACCCCGGCATGGTCCCGGCAAGTCCCCGGCAAGGTCCCCACAAGGTCGGGTCAGAGATGCCGGAGTTCTGTTTCGGAGTCCAAGAGGGCTCCAGATCGGTCCAAGAGGGCCCCGAGAAGCTTTCTAGACGGTCCAAGAGAGGCCCGAGACGGCCAAAGATCGCCCGAAGACGCCCCAGATGGCCCCAAGACAGCCCAAGAGGCCTCCAAGACGCTCCAAGGGCCTTCCAAGAGGCCTCCGAAGAGGGCCCCAAGTTGCCAACATCGTTTATTTTCATTGGTTTTTTCGATGTTTTTTTGCGTTCTGGCCTTTTCGCTTCCGGACGCTCCAAGAGGGCCCAAGAGACCTTCAAGACTGCTCCAAGACGGCCCACGAGGCTCCCAAGACGGCCCTGGAGCGGCCCAAGAGCGCCCCCCAGACGGCCCAAGTGCTGCCCAAGGCGGACCAAGAGGCCCCAAGACGGGCCCAAGACGGGCTCAAGAAGGGAACCGAGAACTGAAAAATCGAGCCCTCCGCCCCAGAAGGCGCCCAAGACCCCGAAAGAGGCCCCAAGAGACTCTCCAAGACACCCCCAAGACGCCCCAATAAGCTCCCGTGAGGCCCCAAGAGGACCAACAACGTCAGGCCCCAGGCCCCAAGATGACCAACAAATACCGCCAAGAGCCCGCCGAAAGCCCCCCAAGAGACCGTCACGAGAGCTCAGGAGGCCCCCTGGAGGCCTCCCGAGTTCTCCAAGAGGCCTAAAAAGAGGCGCCAAGAGGCCCCAAACGGCCCCACCGAGGCTCCAAGAGGCCACGAACGCGCAAGCAAACGCCTGCGATGGCACAATACGGGCCGGCGGAATGAGCGAAGCGATTAAATCAATAGACACAAACAACCGGATTCACCATATTTTCCTATATTGTCTGGGTTTTCGTCTTCCCGCTTCTTCCCATATTTTTCCATACTTTCCTGGGGATCGACGATTGATTGTGTCTGTGTGTTTTTTCCCCTCCTGCGCAGAGAGGCCCGCACCCGTCGCAGTCGGGGCGGCGGGGCGAGCTGGTGGCAGCGGCGAGGAGGCGCAGCGGCGCCGCAGCCGCTCGAGGGGCGCAGAGGGGGTGAGCTGGTGTCTGGGGCCTGCGTGTCCCTGCGCGGTGAGGTGCCCCCGCGCGAAGCCACGGTGGAGCGGTCCGTGCGCTCGGAATCCTGGCGGCGCCGGCCCCGAGCGGCTGGCGCGTGGCGTTCCCTGGGGGGCGGGGGTGCCAGGCCGCCTGGCCCCGCAGGCCTGTTCGTCTGGTACAGTGAGCGTCTTGAACAAGGGACACTTGCTTTTCAAAAGGGGCTCGGTCGTTCCTCAGGCTTGCATGCGTTAAGTATCGTTCCTCATGCGTTACTTCTTATGTGTCGTTCCTTACGCGGTACTCCTTGGAAAAAAGGGCTTCGTTCTTTACTTTTCGTTCCTTAGGTCAAACCGACGACTGTATGGCGGGCCCCTTGTCGTGACCCCTGCCGCCCTCAGACAGCAGGGGGCACGACGGGGGGCCTGTCTATCTGGGTGTCGGGGGTCGTTCTTTGTCGCCCGCTGCGCTGAGGTTGGCTCGCGCGGCTTCCGTGTTTGGAGCGCCGCTGCCGTCCCTGGTCTGGGGAAGGCCGCGCGGAGTTTTGGGCGAAGCGCGCTCGACGCTTACAAAAGTGGAGCAACAGTGGAGGGGCATCATCATCACCACCATCATCACCATCAACACCATAATCACCATAACCATCATTACCATCACCATCTTCACCACCATCGTCGTCATCACCATCATCATCACCACCACCATCATCATCGTCATCATCACCATCACCATCAGCAACACGATCACCACAATCACCACCACCACCATCATCATCACCATCATCACCATAATCGTCTTTATCATCACCATCATCGCGCTCAGCATCGTCATCACCATCATAATCACCATGACCATCGTCATCAGCATCATCGCAGTCATCAGCAGCAGCACCAGCACCACCACGAACATCATCATTATCACCACCATCACCATCAGCATCACCAAACCAATACAAGCACCACCACCACCAACACCATCATCAGTACCATCACAGTCACCATCACCACCACCATCCCCATCAGCATCTCCATCACCATCTCTATTATCATCATCATCAGCATCATCACCATCATCATCATCATCATCATCATCATCATCATCATCATCAACATGATCAGCATCACCAGCCGAATTACCATCATCATCGCCATCACACTCACCATAATCATCACCATCAGCGTTGTCATCAGCATCATCATCATCACCATTACCATCGTCATCATCCTCATCATCATGCTCATCATCATCACCACCACCATCACCATCGTCATCACCATCACCATCACCATCAACATCACCTTCATCATCATCATCATCATCATCATCATCACCATCACCATCATCATCCTCATCATTATCGTCACCATCAGCCTGTATTTCCCTCTATCTCCCTGAGAGAGAAAATGCGCGCGTGTGTCCGGCAAGGCTACTGATTGTCCAACATGCGGGGCCCCTTCGCAACGCCCTCCGGCTTGCCGTCGGCTCTCTTTCCTTGGCCCCTCTCCCTCTCCGGCGTGGTATTGGCTATCGCCGCGCCTTGCCCGCATCCAACAGCTCGGCGGTCGGTTATGTCCGATTGCCGCTGGGGCTTCCTGGGCTGGACACGTGTCAACAGAACTAGATTCATCGTCTGCGCGGTGTCCCTGCTCAGATGTTTTAACCACTGGGTGAAATTCTCTGGCGGGTCGGAAGAACAAATGCGTGTGTGTGTGTGTGTTCATGTATGTGTGTGTGTGTGTTTGCGCGCGTGGTGTGTATGTGTGTGTGTGTGTGCGTGTGTGTGTGTGTGTGTGTGTGTGTTTGTGTCTGTGTGTTTGTGTGTCTTTGCGTCTCTATGTGTGGCACCCACCTGGTTCCGTGGAGTCGGGTGAGGCACCCTGGCGCTCAGGGGACGCGCGTCCTGACCAGTTCCGGCACGAGTGCCTGCACTCCCCAGACATATGGTCCCTAATTACCGCCACTCGGTGCCGCTGGCCCTATGGGATTCTGGACCGCCGGTTCACTCAGGAGTGGTTCAGCCTTCATGAACGACCATGCGTGCTCCCCCGTCGGTCTGCTGCCAGCACGCTGGACTGTTACGCAGCCCCGCGCTTCGCCACGTCTGTGGCGCGCCGACCTCTGGCGCCTGGTGGCGACAAGGTCCAATTCACCCATCCTGGTGGTCACGCCCCTGGGGTACCCGCACGCTTGCAGCTTCCTGGCAGCTTTAGCAGCTTGCAGTCCCCGCCCACGGCGCTGCCTTGCTTTCCTCGGCGGTTGCAGCAACTGCCCTCGGCGCAGCAGCTTCCCCTGGCGGTAAGTTCTGCTGGTGCCTGCGCGCGCGCCGGCAAGTAGCTCCGCTTGTAGCCCGAGCCCAGCTCTGCAGCTTCAGCCCTCGGCGCAGCCCAGCGTCCCTCGGCGGTAGTCCTGCAGCCGCCTGTGCGCGCGCTGGGTCAATTCGAGCCGACTTGTGACGCCACTGGCGCCTTCGCCTGCGGTCGCGACGGAAAAAGTATCTGTGTGTGTGTGTGTCCGTTTGTCAGTCTGCCTGTCTGTCTGTCTGTCTGGCTGTCTGTGTTTTTGTGTGTCCTGTGTGTGTCCTGGGGTGTTACCGCTAGTTGGATCCCACTGGCGCGTCGGAGGGAAACATGTGTCCTGCATGCTCCTGATCCTGGCTGCTCAGTGGTGGGCTATGCCATGCCCGTTTTTCTCTGGAAGCCTCAGCCGAACGTGCGCTGCCACACGAAGAAGATCATTGTTTTTGAACGCGTCCCGTAATAGTTGAACTGGACCCGCTGATTGCACCCCACGGCGCGCCAGGGGAAACACTCAGAGTGTTCGTGTGTGATTGTTTGAGCTAAATGTTTGTCAGCGTGGACCCTAGACAGTAGTTCTTGATCTCTGGATGTGTAAGCTATGTGGTGCGAGGTAATACTGTGTGTTGTAAGCTGTGTGGTGTAAGCTGTGTGGGGCAAGAAATATGGTACAAACTATGATGTGCAACTGTGGTGCCATCTATGTAGTGTAAACTATGCGGTGCAAACTGCGCGAACGCCCAACGCACGGGGGCCCAACGACAGGACACTAGCTGGGCACATGGCGGAACCTCGACAGGCCAATCCAGCGCACGGCCCACGACTGGGCACCAACCGGGCACTACTCGAAACCTCGACAGCCCAACCCAGCCTCACGGGGCGCCCACGAAACGCCCACGACCGAGCACCATCCAGGCACCAGGCGAGGCCCCGCAAGACCAACCCGGTGCACGGAGAGCCAACATGGCGCCCACGACCGAGCACCAACCGCGCACCAGGCAAAAGCCCGACGGACCGACCCAACGCACAGGGCCCCCACGAGACGCCCACGAACAGGCACCAATCGGGTAACAGGCGAAGCCTCGCTTGACTCTCCCACAGTCCTGGGCAACAGAAGTGAGGGCCTTAGGTGCAAGCTTTGCCCGGGGAGCAAAACCATGCGCCAGAAGTCTGGGTCCTTGCCATTCCCTGCTCCTTCTGCTTTCGGGCCCTGGGGCCATCATGAAAGCGATACGGCTCGAATCGCCGGATATCACCGCCAGATGCCATCAAGATCGAACCTTTCGTTAGCGGATCGATGGGACCCTCCTTGGATCACAGCGGGGGGGCTGCTAAGGGCATAAGGGGGGTCATATCAGCAGATGCTGGGGCAGACCAGATCTGGCCCAACCAACCTTATAAGTGGGTTTCAAATGCCCTGGATCTGGATTGCTTAGTGAGTGAGGCAAGGGACCAGGCTATGTCGGTTCAGGCCAGATACGACCCGACTTGGCAGCCACATATTACGCCCCCCCGATCCCCGTAGCTCCCCCCGCGGTGATCCAAGTGGGGACCTCCAGTGGAAGAAATCTCCATGAGGGGCACCTCTTGGCTGGCCGATGCTCATTCCACCCACGGGCTGCAAGGGCACTCCGTGGGCGGCCCTGAATACCTTTTGGAAGGGTCTCCGGGCGCTCTGAATTAGAGCATGCATGTGAACGAGCTTGTATACGCAGGCGACACACTTTTGCCAGCCACCTCCGGCGAATCAGCCGGTGCGCACATGCATGCCGTGCAACGTGTGGGGCAACACTGCGGTTTACAGCCTAATTGGCGCAAGCTAGAAGCCTCGGCTGTAGGAGCCGACGTATGCATTCTCCAGCCGGACGGCACCTAAAACCCACAGAAGGGAAACATAGTTCATTCAGGTATTTTGATTAGCGACGATGGCAAAATAGGTTCAGAGTTGTCGCGCCGCCTAGGAGCTGCAGGCGCAGATTGTGACAAGTGGCCAGGGTATGAAGCCATTCGACTCTCACGCAGCGGAAGAAGATTCAGATGTTTGAGTCTTGCGTCTTATGTAAGCTGTTGTACTGTTTGCAAACTTCGTATCTTCAAAAGCACGAGATGTGTCGTTTGGACGCATTCCAGGCGCGATGTCTGCGCAAGTTGTTGCGCATTCCCTACTCGTACATCAGCATAATCTTAAACGAAGCCGTGCTTCAACGGGCTGGCGCCCGCCCGCTTAGCAGCACGCTCCTCCGTAGACAACTTCTTTTTTTTTCTGCGTTAAATCGCCAGAAAGCCGCATGATGACGCTGTGCGTTGCGCAGTATTCCAGCCCTTTTCCTCCCTCCTCCTCCCCCCTCCCACCAAGAGATGAGAGGGCGACCACGAGCAGCGTGGTCCCAGGAAGTTTACAGGCACGACTGCGAAGCAGCTGGGGGTGTGAAGGCCCTTCCGGCGCTCTGGCAGGACACCATTTCTTCGGCCACGGCGTGGCGTGTCGCCGTCAGCAAGTATTGCGATACCACGTGATAGTGGCTATGTGCTCATGCGCGTTTCGTACTCAGCGTTTTGCTCGCTTGCTTGCTCCAGGCGCTCTTGGGAAGGGGTCTGAACATGACACGCGGCCTTCCGGGGAGGCCCTCAAAAGCTGACGCCTCTGCTGGCCCCCGCCACAGCGGAGCCACTCATGTTCTGCCTCCTCCGAACATCGGGTGCGCCGCAGAGGGGTGACCATGCCGGGTGCAATTCTCGCATCATGGCCCGAGGCATGTGCGCGAACGCGGACGGGGGGATGTCGGTGGACGTGCTGAACAGATAAGAGAAGGCCATGCTACCGGGGATGCCTCATGGCCCCGGCCATGAGATTCTCCCCAGGCCACGCCCCCCTCTCTGACGACCCCGAAACAAAGTGAAGTCGACCTTGCGACGCCTCGCAAGGTTGACTTCACTTTTCCTCTGAAGAGCCTCGCGCATCCGTTGGCATTCTGTCGGGGCTGCCTCCTGAGCACTGACGTGGCTCGCGGAAGGCCGATCGGGGCATTGCCAGTGCCCATGCGGAGTCCCCACTGGGATCTGGCTACTGCGGAAGGTGAAAGCATGCCGCGCATGTGAAGGCAACATACACCGAGAGAGCGAGCGCCCGTGAGTGAATCAGTTTAGGATGCCAGCCATGAGACCGTGATGCCACTTTCGGTTCTTGAGCTGTCCATGATGCCCGCTCGTGCCCCAGCCCAGGGACCTCGCATCCCCCTGTGAGTGTAGTCCGGGCCGAGGAGGCGGTCTGCGCCCCCCCCCGCGTCCATCTCTCGGGCCAAGTCTGCACGCGGGGGATCTGACTGGGGCGTGCTCCACACAGTGGCGCTCCCTTGCAAGCCGCCGACCGCTGCCTCTTCGGCCTCCTCGTAGTCGCCGGCCAGCGTTGTGATCTGCTCGAGGTTGATCGCCTCGGGTACCTGACGGCGGGCGGGGCTGGGGGGGGAGGGCGCGGCAGGAGAGCAGGACAGAGGAACGAGAAGCGGAGGGGAACTCGGGAGATGTGGGTAAAGGGTGAGCAAGGAGGGAAGACCATCACGAGCTGCATCAGGACCACACGGATGGGGACGAGAGGGCGGACAGGGCGGAGGAAACTCACAGGAAGGGGGTCACGGTTATGTGACGACGAGGGGGTGGCGATAAATATACACCAACACGCACAGAATGTGGACGACGAGGAAGCGCGGGGGGCCGCAGAGCAGCCGAACGCTGCCCACGGTCGCCGAAGAGACGCCGCAGGGCCGCCGATGGGCCGCCGCTGAAGGGCCGCCGCTGGGCCGCCGCCGAAGGGCCGCCGATGGGCCGCCGAATGGCCGCCCAGGGGCCACGGAAGGGCCGCCGAAGGGTCACCGAAGTGCCGCCGACGAAGGGCCGCCGAAGGGCCGACGAAGGGCCGCCGACGAAGGGCCGCCGAAGGGCCGCCGGCCATGCGCGCAGCCGTCTGCACTTCTGGGCCTCGGGGTCACACATGCCGAAGGGGGGAGAAAGAGTCTCGGGCGAGGCGCCCCGGCCCCGCCCCGCGGACGGCGGACGGGAGCCTCTCGGGACCTCGGGGTGGCAGCGATGCATCTGGGGATGGCGGCGCTGCATCTTGGGATGGCAGCGTTAATTCAACGTAATGCGGGATGACGATTAATACAAAACATGGGAGAGAACGATTAACACAAATAGTTCTCTGCTAGTTCTGCACAATTCTGACTGGAGGAGAACGATCAAAAAATAATGTTCCAGCCCGCGGCCGGTTTTTTCCAATCGTTATCCCGGGCGCCGCCGCGTGAACACGACCCCCGGTCATTTATGAATCGTCATCCTCCATTAGGGGAGCCGGATGGAGGAGGAGGTGAGGAGGGGGAGGGGTCTCAAGATGGCAGCGGTGTCCACAACGGCGATCGCACGATAGAACATGGAGAACATGGCGACGGGCAGCGACCGTCATAACTAGCCATGGCCCCGCCTCCTCCTCTGCAGAGGCGCCAATTGCCGCCGAAGGCCGCGGAAAGGCCCCCGATGGCCCCCTCGGTCGCTCAAACGTCCACAGTGGCACTAACATCGAAATCCGTCCGAACCGGCAGCAAAACCGAAACCGACAGGAACGGACATGCCGCATACTCAATCTAGAGGGGCGCAACGACGCATGCGGCGGTGCAACACGACCGAACCGCACCGACGGAGACTTCGCTGGTTCGGTCGGTCGCTGTTCCGTCGCAGTCGGCTGCGCTCCGAACGCAGCCGACTGCGACGCAGTCGAACCGACCGAACCGCGGAAATTATTTTCCTCCTCTCCCCTCCTCTTCACTCCTCTCCTCTCCTCTGCTCTCCTCTCTTCTCCTCTTCTCTCTTCCCCTCCCCTCCCCTCTCCTCTCCTTTTCGCCGCCTCTTCCCCCTAGGCAGGTGCTGGCGAAGAACGTCACACAGGAGGTCACAAGCTCTCCGTTTCCATACTCATCCTCGTTCTCCTATTCTTCCTCCCTCTCTACCTCTCCTCTCCTCCTTCCTCCTCCTCCCACCTTTCCTTGCTCCTCCCTCCTCCTCCTCCTTCCTCCTCCTCACTCCTCCTCACTTCCCCTCTTCCTTCGTTCCTGCTCCTCCTCGTTTCTCCTCGTCCCTCTCGTCGGTTCGTCCGTCCAACTCATCTCACCTCCTCCTGCTCTTCCTCCTAATCCTCATAGTCATCCTACATCGCTTCCTCCTCCTCCTCGCCTCCTCTACACTCCACTTGCGTTCTTCCTCTCGATCCTCCTCCTTCTCCTCCTCCTCCTCCTCCTCCTCGTGCTTCTCCTCCTCCTCCTCATCATCATCATCATCATCCTCCTCCTCCTCCTCCTCCTCCTCGGTCTCCTCCTCCTCCGACTCGCCCCTCCTCTCCTCCCTCACACTCCCCCTGTGAAGGGGGTGGCTCCAAGGTCATCGCTCTGGTGTCGGGCGGCCGTTCGAGAGGATCCGGGCACCCTCAGAGGCTCCTCGCCGAGGCGCAGCTGCAGAGCACCCCGAGGCTGGAAAAACCTCTCTTCCCGGAGATCCGACGTTATGCTTTTTCGCAACGCTTTGCATCCCGAGTCGTTTTTGACAGTCCTGGGGCCTGGTGAGGGCCCAGGGGGCCCGGAAACTACCGAAAACTTCCCTTCGTGATGATGTTTCCGTAACGAGATGAGGGGGTTCTTCCTCCCAATTCTCTTTCTCGCGATCCTCCTCCCCCTCCCACTCGATAGGCGGCACAACGTCACGGTGCAATGAAGGGCCGGCCAACAGTTTCATGCGTGAACCTTCTGGCTCGTATGCTGGCAGGCAACAGGGTGGATGGGCCTCGTGACGTGTGCCGATTGTGGGCTGTCGAGCAAACCAGCTGTTGGGATGAGGATCGCCATTGTGACCCCCCTGCGGCCTATCGCGAAATCACGACCAGAGCCCTGGACCCTGGACCCAATCTTTTTGCAGCACTTTTCGAGCCACGTCGATCTGTGATGGCCCCACGGCCCGAAATCGGGCGAAAACGCCCAGCGCCATGACAAATTACAGCGCCGGGATCGCAGGGCCTCGCCCCACCGGCAGAACTCAGCAGACCGAGTCCTCCGAGGTCCCCGACCGACAGAGACCGACCCTGTGGGGCCCGCTCTTCAGTTCTAGTCGCTCTTTGACGGTACTGGGGCTCGGCGAGGGCCCCCCAAGGCCGAAAAAGGAGAAACAGCGCAGCACAACCACAAGAACGGACAGCATCGAATCGAATGAATGCCTCTGCTGCGCCGTCCCGCGCGGCTCTCGGTCGGACCAAGGGACGGGGCGACAAAGCAGAGCGGGCCAGGCGAAGGACACAGAGGGAGCGGGGAAGCGAGGGGCCAAGGAGCCGAGGAAGGAGGAGGAGGAGGAGGAGGAGGAGGAGGAGGAGGAGGAGGAGGAGGAGCAGGGCGCGGGTGGAAGGGGGTCGGGCGAGCACGACAGGCCAGCCCTGCGCTGGCGCGGCGGCGACCCCAGCGAGAGGCATCGGGGCTGCCAGACACCCAGCGTCTCGAGGCACTCAAGGAGGAGGTCGCTCTTCGCTGGGAGGGCGACAGGGACACAGCACAGTCTTGTTGGAGGCATGGGGCCAACCGAGGTCCTCGACCGACCGACCGACCGACCGACCCCCTCGACAGGCTGGCCCTCGAGGTCGTCGTGGTCGTGTCGTGTCGTCGTCGTCGAGCCGTTGTCGTCGAGGCGTCGTCGTCGAAGCGTCGTCGTCGTCGTCGTTGATGTTGTCGTCGAGGCGTCCGCGACGTCGCAATCGTCGTCGTCGTCGTCATCGTCGTCGTCGAGGCGTCGTCGAGATATCGTCGTCGGCGTCGTCGTGTCAAAGTCGTCGTCGTCGTAATGATTATCGCTTCATCATCGTCGAAGCGTAGTCTTCGCCGTTGTCGTTGTCGTAGTCGTTGTCGAAGTGACGTCGTCGTCGATCGTGGAGGCGCCGTCGTCGAGGCATCGTCGTCGTGGCCGTCGTCTTCGTCATTGTTGTCGTCGTCGTAGTCGTCGTGTCGAAGTGTCGTCTTCGAGGCGTCGTCGAAGAGGCCTCCTCGTCGTCGTCGTCGTCGAAGCGTTGTCGGCGTCATCGTCGGCGTCATCGTCGAAGTGTTCGTCGTCGTCGTCGTCGGCGTCGAGTCGTCGTCGTGGCGTTGTCGTCGTCAGTCGTCGTCGTCGGTCGTCGCGTCGTCGTAGTCGTCGTCATTAGTCGTCGTCGTCAGCTGCTTTCTTCTTTTTGATTAGTTTTTTAGGTCACGACAGGTAGTGTCCCCCTTCTTTCCTTTTCTTCCATCTTCTTTTCCTCCTTTCCCTTACTGTTTTTTATCTTTTTTTTTTTTTTCCTCTTTTTTTTTTCATTCTTTTTTCCTTTTTTTTGTCTTTTCTTCGTCGTCATAGTCGTCGTGGCCTTCGCCGTTGTCGTCGTCGTCGTCATCCTTGTCGAAGTGTCGTCTTCGAGGTGTCGTCGTTGCCGTCGTCGTCATCGTCGTCGTCATTGTCGTCGTGTTCGTCGTCGTCGTAGTCGTCGTGTCGTCGTTGTCGTCGTCGTCGAAGCTTTGTCGTCGTCGTCGTCGTCGTCGTCGTCGTCTTTGTCGGCGTTGTCGGAGTGCCACCATCGAGGCGTCGTCGTCGAGTCGTCGTCGTTGAGGCGTCGTCGTCGTCGTCGTTGTCGTCGCCGACGTCGTGGCCGTCGACGTGGCCGTCGCCGTCGTCGTCGTCGTCGTCGTCGTCGTCGTCGAAGTGTCAGCTTCGAGGCGTCGTCGTCGTCGTCTTTGTCGTCGTCATCGTCGAGGCGTCGTCGTCGTCGCGTTGTCGTCGTCGTCGTTGTCGTCGTCGAGGCGTCGCCGTCGTCGTTGTCGTTATCGTCGTCGAAGTGTCGTCGTCGAGTCGTCGTCGTCGTCGTCGTCGTCGCCGTCGGCGTCGAGTCGTCGTCGTCGTCGTCGTCGTCGCCGCTACCGTCGTCGTCATCGTCGTCGTCGTCGCTGTTGTCGAAGTGTCAGCTTCGCGGCCGTCGTCGTCATCGTCGTCGTCGTCGCTGTTGTCGAAGTATCAGCTTCGCGGCGTTTCCAGGGGTCGTCGTCGTCGCTGTCTTTGTCTTTGTCGTCGTCGTCGAGGCGTCGTCGTTGTCGTTGTCGTCGTCGAGGCGTCGTCGTCGTTGTCGTTGTCAAAGTGTCGTCGTCGAGGCGTCGTCTTCGTCGTCGTCGTCGTCGTGGAGGCGTCGTCGTCGTTGTCGAAGTGCCGTCGTCGAGGCGTCGTCGTCGAGGCGTCGTCGTCGTCGTCGTTGTCGAAGCGTCGTCGTCGAGGCGTCGTCGTCGAGGCGCCGCCGTCGATGGGCGGGCCGCCTGTTGGCCCTCCAGCTGCAGCCCCAGCGCGGGGCGCAGCGCCGCCAGGGCCGCCGCGCACACCAGGCCCGGCATCATCGGGCCCGCTCCCGCCGGGCGGGCGGCGGGGCGTGGGGGAGCACAGGGGATGCGTCGACCCCTATCCAAGGCTTCACGGGGTTCTGGAGTGGACCAAAAATCTGGGGCCCAAACCTGGGATACACGAAGGGAGGGCGTGCATCCTCGATGATGGTGCGTCGGGATAGCCCCCTGGGGGTGTATCCTCAAGTTCCTCTCCTTTTCTGGGCGGCTTCGTTTTCGTCGACGAGTCGGGGGGCCCAGACCTGCGACGTCAGGAAGCCCCTGAGATCCTGGCGTATTACCCCCCATCATGGTAACGAATTATCAATTCGACGCCCTTGTTGACAGACTGCGGGCCCCACCAATAATGAAAACTATGTAATTTCCCTTGGCGCCCGCCGCGCAACCGCGACGGCGGCGAATTCTACGGCGATTACGACTACGACCACGGTGCAACGACGCTTGCGACTAAGATTACGACTGCAACCACGTTTGCGATTGCGACTACAATCGCGGCTACAATTGCACTACAACCGCGATTACAACCACGACTACAATCACAACCGCGTATTCTTGTTGCAATACTCATGAGGAGATGCTCACGCATCCTCTCGTGTGTACGGTAACCGACAAAGGACTCTGCCCTGGGAGATGCCCCCCCCCCAGGATTACCCGTCCCCCCCAACATTATGACCTCCTATACAACAATCCTTCGGTAACCCGCCACGCGTGGAATCCCCCGATATTCTGTCACGAAGTGAAGGGTCCTTTGGTTTCCGCCATAATAAAATCTTCTGCCACGGGCTGCACAAGGAATCCGTGTGTGTGCCGCCTCGAAAGAGACTTCTCCTGTATTCCGCCGTAGGTGGAATTCCTTGTATTCTGCGACAACGCGGTTCGTTTTGTATTCTGCGACGAACAAATCCTTTCGCACTCCGCAGCAAAAGGGGTAATTTTGTCACGCGCCACGAAAAACAGTTGTATCCCGCCACAAAAAGGCACCTGTTGTATCCTGCCACACGTGGAGACCCATTGTATTCCGCCACAAGAAGAAAGGAATCCGTTTCTGCTGTGTCACATGTCTCGATTCCGCCACATAAGAAAGTCGTTTGTAACGCGCCACATCAGGAATCCCGTTGTACCCCCCCCCACACAATGGAAGAAACGTATGTTGCGACTCGTTCCGAGGAAACAAAATCCGGCTTGAACTTGCATGAATGATTGCAATATGTATAGGTCAATACATACTTAATATACACATATATACGCACACACACATATTCCAATGTGCTAGCCATGTCAAGCAACACGAGTGTTTCTTTCGTACGCACATGCAGCGTTCACAACTTCTTTAGTGTTTCAAAACGTCGGGAACTGGGCAATCAAGTTGTCAGGCACTGAGCCTTACTTTAAACAGCGCCGTGATACCAATGTTGGCGCCCACAACAACTTTTAGTGTAGTAAAAACTCAAGGGCTGTGCAGGCACGGGCGAAACCAGTCCTGTATTAGACAACATCTTAAGTACTATGAAAGCTTATGGCTTTTAGTCATTCAATCAAGCTCACCATGGTCATTTTGTCATCGAATATGACGACTCACTTCTAACTCTATGACAAACGATCTTTCAGTGGCGCAATACACAAGGATTCTATGTGTGGGGGAATGCTAAAGTGACTCCTTTGTTGGCGGATTACAACACAATTCCTTTTGTGGCGGAGTACAAAGGGAATTCATGCGATACTAGAAAGAACTTGCTACGCGAGCCCAGCACATGTACTTGGAATGCAGAAGAAGTCTCCTCCTCCTCTTCCAAAGTGCATGGGGAGGAGCCCAAACAAACTGAACGGTTTGCTTGGGCCCCCCTTATGAAATATAGTCTACCTTGGTACCCACTGAGAACCCCCCCTATCCACCCAGCATCGGGGGGGGGGCAGACCTCCTACGAATTGACGCAATCAAGACGTTGGCTGCCTGGAGAAGTGCGCGCCTGAGCCCCCTCTCCGCACCTCCGTCGGTCGCAAGTGCGGGGAGGGGGCGCTGCGCAGGGTGCGGGGATCGGGGAGTCCGGCACCGACCAGCAGAAATCGGCGCGGGCATCTCAAGATTTATGTGATCGTCCGTCTGAAGCGCTTTGCGGTATGTGCCCGCCGTGCCCGCCAGAGTAATGTTTCGCCCCCGACGTTAGGAAACAACGCCTGAGAGGTCTTCTCGACGGCTTCTCAGCACAGCGAAGTGTCCATGCGCTCAGATTGGGCCAGCCCGAAGTTTGACGA